>JAHBCN010000072.1:0-315797 GCA_019359885.1 Listronotus oregonensis
TGCAAAATAAAGTCAAAAGTCACATACAGTCAAATCAATACATACTATGTGTATGTTTAGGGCCTACTCAAAACGTTCAACTTTCACCTTATTGAAAATATATTTATATTCATTCTCGCTTCATTTAAATATTATTTTAGTATTAACTGTCACATTAAATACTAATAAAATGCACAGTTTCTTTAAAAATTTAGTTTAAGCTAAATAATTAAGGTATAAATTTCTTTAATAACTAAAATTAGTAATGGGACTAGTGTGAGAATGAACTCTTATTTTTTACCCGCCTAATAAATTTACATAAAAATTATCTTTCAAAATCAACTATATATGTCTGATTTGTTCGTTCAAAGAAATTGTTATGAGAGGTGTAATATATGAAAAAAACAACAAGGAATATTCTCAGGATCTGCATCATCTCGAGTGTTGCTGTTTTACTAGGTATTACTTTGTGGTTTAACTTAACTTCTGATACACAAGCTGTACAGGTGGGTGATGAGGCTATAGATTTTCAACTAGAAACGTTGAATGGTAATTCAATACAGTTATCTGAGGTCAACGCAGATAAAGGTATTATTTTGAACTTTTGGGGGACATGGTGTAAACCTTGTCGTGAAGAGATGTCCGATATGAACCGGATTTATAATGAGGGCCATGAAGACTATGAAATCATTGCAATAAATGTTTCCGAAGATGAGCAGCAGATTAATCAGTTTTTATCCAGTTTAGATGAAAAGCTTGATTTTCCAATCGCATTGGATCGTAACAGAGATGTGATTAAAGCGTATCAAGTCGGCCCACTGCCGACGACAATCGCAATCAACAAAGATGGTGTTGTTGTGGATAAGAAAGAATATCAGTTAACCTTAGATGACATTTATAACTTTGTAGAACAATCAACTTCTGAATAGGATGAAATTTAATGGAATTGAAAGAGATACAATGCGTTAGGAATTCGTTCGATTTATCTTAAAGTCTCAATATGAATGGAGTGTTTTTTTTTTGGGTAGTGAAGTGACTTTTCTGCTTGCATTTGGAGCTGGATTCTTAAGTTTTGTCTCACCTTGCGTACTGCCGGTATTTCCGGCTTTCATCTCTTACATAACAGGAATGAGTTATAATGAAGTGGAAAATCAAAAATTCAATGCACGTGCAATACTCCACACAATATTCTTTCTTGTGGGTTTCAGCGTGTTTTATATAGCATTGGGATTTGGCACGGCTTTCTTAGGCGGATTATTGATTGAACATGCGAACCTGATCAGACAACTGGGTTCTATCCTGATTATTATCTTTGGCCTCATCATTACCGGCGTACTTAATTTTAATTTCCTAATGAAAGAGAGAAAAATACAATTTAAAAACAGACCGTCCGGATTTTTTGGTTCAACTTTAATAGGTATGGCATTTGGTGCCGGATGGACACCGTGCAATGGACCAATTATCGGTGCCATTTTTGCAATGAGTGCAAGTGCACCGAACAATGCTTTAATGCTAATGATCGTCTATTGTTTAGGGTTTGCGATTCCATTCTTCATTTTGAGCTTTTTCGTATCTCGCACACGCTGGATGTTGAAGTACTCGAATATCATCATGAAAGTTGGTGGTGTCATCATGATATTAATGGGCATTCTTCTTTATTTTGATGGATTGACTCAGATTATCATCTGGCTGCAACCGTACTTTGGTGATTTTCAAGGCTTCTGATTCTGAGTATATTAAATGGCTTGTTTATATAAAAACTTCAGAATAGCATTATTTTCAGTTTTGATATAACAAGTAGGATATAAATCACCTTTGTAGCTGGATGCATGACCGCAGAAAAGGGTTAAGAGGTTAAAAGTTGTATTCTCATTTTTTCTATCTTTCATAGAATGGATATATTTTTATAAAATTTGTTTAAAAAATATTGATAAAATTAAAAATCAAGGAGGAATCTGGATGAAAAAATATTTAATGCCAACTTTGCTAGGTTTAATATTTATTTTAGCCGGTTGTAGCGATGACTCAGTATCAAACGAATCAAACATTAAAGAAATGGTTTCAGAATTAAGCGCCAGTAATATTGTAGAATCTGCATCCATTAATGATCAAACGCTCATTGTCGAGGATGATGGAGATGAGAATGTCTATGGTTTGCCGGAGGATGAATTTTTTGTCTCCATCGCCCCTTATATCTCTTATACGCATCCATGTGAATTTCATAGCTTAACCGGATGTCAGGGGGAGTTGATGAATGAAGAGATGGATGTAAAAATTATAGATGAAGATGGAGAAGTTCATGTTGATGAAACACTTACAACGCTAGAGAATGGATTCTTGGATTTTTGGCTGCCAAGAGATAAAAATTACACTTTAGAAATCAATTATAACGGAAAAACAGTTGAGTCGGATTTCTCAACATTTGAAAATGATAGTACCTGTCTGACAGATTTACAACTTAAATAATTTTGATTAAAAGCAGATACCACAACGCTATTCAGTGTCGTGGCCTCTGCTTTTTTTATTGTATTCAATATTAAATCAAAAAAATAGTCCATTTACTCTTGATTGATAATTAAATATTCTTAAAATTAGACTTTTGTGGATAGTTTCTGCACAAATGTTTTATATAATTTTCTTAAAAGACACTGTACAAGGGAGGGGTATTAGTGAATGATAGAAAAATAGAAAATAAAGAATTATTACTCAGGTTAAGGAAAGTGGAGGGGCAACTGAGAGGCATTCAGGATATGATTGCAAATGAGCGTTATTATTTGGAGATTATTTACCAGTTAAATGCGGTCCAAACAGCAACAAAAAATACGGCATTTATTTTGCTTGAGAGGCATCTAAACGAATGCATTGAAAATGCAAAAAAGTCCGGAAATCTTGATGAGGAAATGAATAATATCATAATTATTTTTAAACAATTCACTAAATATTACCGTTAAATCACCAATGTAATTACGTAGTTGTGACTACACATAGGAACAGACTGTCTTGAATATTAACCAAATGAATATATTCTTTCTAAGAAATATTTCTTAGTCTGATGTTCAATAAAGGGGGTGTAAAATTATGTTGGATAGACGTGAGTTTCTCATTAAATCCCTGAAGGGGACAGCGGGTTTATTTGCGGTCTCTATTTTACACATAAGCCTCACTGCATGTAGTACCGACGAAAGAAGAATTGACGAAAATGAGGTTGATGTTAGCTCGTTGGTAAAATTAGGAACTTTAGAAGAATTGGAAGCAGGAGATTTTCCGAAAAGGATTTTTTACAGTACCACAATACAAGATGCATGACACGAGCAGGCAATGGAAAGGGTTTGTATATATTAATAAAAATGAAGAAGAAGACTCTTTGCTTATTATGTCTCCCATCTGCACTCAATTGAGCTGACTGTAGGGGATGCAAATCAGGAAATGCAGAACAACGATGGCATACGATTTTATTGTCCGTGTCATGGCGGTTTATACGATGAGTATGGGATTAATGTTGGAGGGCCCCCGCCACGGCCATTAGAGACATTTGATTCTTATATCCAGGATGAGAACGTTTATATTTCCATTCTAAATCCTATCGAAAGATAACATTATCATACCCTGTAGTTTTCTATGGAGAGGTTGACTGATAAAGAAATGTGAATGATCAAGTCATAAAGTATGCTGGTAGAAAAGAAATATTTATCATTGACAAAAACGATTACAGTCTATTGAAGGGGTTAGAGAAGCTACAGTGAATAGAGAGAGAAAAAGTGCAGTGATAAAAACCGAAAAAGATGTCAGCGATAATGAAATTTACAAAGCATTTGAAGATTTAAATTATAATATCGTTGATGTCAAAAGTAATTGATTATTGTAGAAAAAGATTTAAATAATCATTTTTCTTCTCACAGCTTATATAAATAAATATGTCGTTGTAAAAATGTAATCAAGAATAGGACTCAAACAAAATAAAAACTATTTTTATAAGGTATCTTGCTGTGTGTATGCCATTTTAAATTTACTGTTTTTTCATAAATTTAAAGTGATTAAAAACGTGAATGCTGGTAAATATTAATTGATATATTACGGGGCTATCATACTTTATTGAGCAAAATATAAAGCTAATACAAAAAACACTTGACAATAATCGACTACAAATGTAAACTTAAATTAATCAAATCGTTTACATTTGTAGTTGATTTAAGTTAACAACCTAGGAGGAGAAAAATGAAACATCAAAAAAACGATTCTCATCACAATCATACTGAGCATGAAGAACATCATCATAACCATGACGACAATCACGAATCTCATGATCACGGTAATCATGATCATGGCGGCCACGATCATCATGCGCATATGGTGACAGATTTTCGTAATAAATTCTTCATCATTCTGATATTCACCATTCCAATTGTCCTTCTATCTCCAATGATTCAAAGCTTCATAGGTGTGGATTGGCAGTTTACTGGAGATATTTATATTGTGGCAGCGTTGGCCACAGTCGTCTATTTCTATGGCGGTTGGCCATTCATCAAGGGCGCCTACGATGAATTGAAAAACAAAGAACCAGCCATGATGACATTAATAGCAATGGCGATTTCCGTCGCTTACTTCTATAGCATGGCAGTTGTTTTTGGCTTCAATGGAGAAGAGATTTTCTGGGAGCTGGCAACGCTTGTATTGATTATGCTTCTGGGACATTGGATCGAAATGCGATCGATCAGTAATGCTTCCAAAGCGCTGGAGTCCCTCGCGTCATTGATGCCGGATACAGCAAATCGTATCTCTGAAAATGGCGAAACAGAAGAAGTACAGATGGACGATCTTAAAGCCGGCGATTTACTGCTGGTCAAGCCTGGAGAAAAAATGCCGCTGGATGGAAAAATCGTTAAAGGAAAGTCCCAAGTGGATGAATCCATGTTGACAGGTGAGTCTGTCCCGGTCACAAAATCCGTTGATGACGAAGTCATTGGGGGTTCAATCAACAGAGAAGGTTCTCTCACCATTGAAGTGGAGAAACTGATGAATGAATCTTACCTGAGCCAGGTTATCGATATGGTCAAAGAATCTCAAAGGACCAAATCGAAAACACAGGATGTGACAAATAAGGCAGCCAAATGGCTATTTTATATCGCTGTAGTTGCCGGTATTATCACATTTATCGTATGGATAAGTGTCGGAGCGACTATCGATGCTTCTGTCATGAGATTGGTGACTGTTCTGGTCATCGCTTGTCCTCACGCTTTAGGTTTGGCCGCACCGTTGGTTATTTCAGTATCTACATCACTTGCTGCAAAGCATGGGTTGTTGATTCGCAAACGTCCACAGTTTGAAAAGGCTCGTAAAATTGACGCTGTGATATTTGATAAGACCGGTACATTGACTGAGGGGAAATTTGGCGTGACAGATATACAGGCCTTCAATAATATGGACGAAAATACCCTTTTAAGTTATGCGGCAACAGTGGAAAATGACTCAGAACATCCAATTGCGACAGGCATACTCAATGAAACCAAATCAAAAGGACTTGAATTACTTGAAATGACAGATTTCAATTCAATTACTGGTGTCGGCATTGAAGGGGTGATTGACGATAAACAAGTCAAAGTCGTGAGCCCGGGGTATGTACGTAAACAAAATATCAATTTTGATGATAAGAACTTCAATAAATGGTCTGAGCAGGGTAAAACAGTTGTTTTTCTTCTGGTCGATGAAGAATTGGCCGGTGCGATTGCACTCGCAGATAAAATTAAGGAAAGTTCCAAGCAGACAATTGAACAGCTGCATAAGAGAAATATTAAAGCCATAATGTTGACCGGAGACAACCAAAAAGTGGCAAATTACGTCGCAGAGCAAATCGGGATTGATGAAGTCTATGCTGAAGTCATGCCCGATGAGAAAGCGGGTAAAGTGACAGAAATTCAAGCACGTGGTCTGGTTGTTGCAATGACAGGCGATGGGATTAATGACGCGCCTGCATTAACTAAAGCAGATGTTGGTATCGCGGTGGGTGCAGGTACAGATATTGCAATGGATAGTGCGGACATCGTTCTCGTTGATAGCAACCCGAAAGATATTCTTGCAATATTCAGCCTATCTAAACGAACATATAATAAACTGGTACAGAATCTGATCTGGGCAACCGGCTATAATGTGGTTGCTCTCCCATTGGCAGCAGGAGTGCTGGCCCCTTGGGGAATATTACTCAGTCCGGCTGTAGGTGCGATTTTGATGAGTCTCAGTACAATCATCGTAGCAATCAATGCGCAGTTGCTTCATAGATTTGAAGTAGAATAACATAAATGCCGACAAAGCCTGATTGCAAGCTTTGTCGGCATTTTCGTACTTTCCTGTATGAAATATGACATAAATCTTAAGAAGGCTTGACAAAAATCGATTACAGATGTAAACTAAATATAATCAATTCGATTACAATTGTAGATGATTTATATTAAAATAAATTAGAGGTGAAAACATGACCATGACAACTGATTCAAATATCACAGAATCTGAATGGGAAGTTATGCGGGTCGTTTGGGCACAAAACAAAACAACGAGTAAAGACATTAGGGATATTATAGAAAATAAAAAGAATTGGAAGCCGGCCACGACCAAAACACTGATCAGCAGACTTGTTGATAAAGGCATATTAAACACAGAAAAAGAAGGTAACAAATATATTTATTCAACTGATTTAAAAGAAAGTGATTTTCTCAAAAGTACCCTTGAACATACCTTCGATAATATATGTAATAAAGACGTTGGAAAAATTATCACAGATCTAGTTTCAAAATCAACATTAAGCTTTAGAGATATAGAAGAATTGGAAAAAGTATTGGAAATGAAAAAAAAGGATGCAGTTGACGAAGTGCCATGCAATTGCGTTCCAGGTCAATGTAATTGTTAAAGGACTGTAGAAAAAATTAATGAATTAAGGAGGAATGAATAATGACTACTGAAACATTGAATGTTGAAGGCATGACGTGTGCATCCTGTGTCCAGTCGGTTGAAAAAACAACGAAAAATTTAACAGGTGTCACACAATCTAATGTGAATCTGGCGACTGAAAAGCTGACGATTAATTTTGATGCAAATACTGTTTCATTACAAGAAATTCAAGATGCAGTCAGTAATGCAGGCTATAAAGCTGTACCGGATACTCAGAAAAAGACATTTGCAATTAATGGTATGACTTGTGCATCCTGTGCCCAGTCAGTTGAGAAAGCAACGGGAAAAGTGGAAGGTGTCTATGAGTCCAACGTCAACTTAGCAACAGAAAAAATGAGTGTGGAATATGATGACTCAATCGTATCAGTGTCAGATATCATCGATGCCGTATCCAATGTCGGTTATAAGGCTCGTGAAGATATCGATTCAGGGAAGACCGTAGATGAAAATCAGCAAAAACAAGATGAAAAACGGAAAAAAATATGGAATCGTTTTTTGATATCTGCCGCTTTCTCAATTCCCTTACTATACTTGGCGATGGGGCATATGATGGGCGCACCCATACCAGGATTTTTAAATCCAATGAATAATCCACTGACATTTGCTTTCGCACAGCTATTATTGACAATACCGGTGGCCGTCGTTAATAGAAATATCTATAAGAATGGTTTCAGAACATTGTTCCGGGGACACCCGAATATGGATTCCCTTATTGCAGTTGGAACAGGGGCGGCTATAGTATATGGTCTCTTTGCATTAGGAATGATCATGGCGGGTAATACGGGTTATGTTCATGATCTCTATTTTGAAGCAGCTGCGATGATTTTAACGTTAATCGTTCTCGGTAAATATCTTGAAGAATTGACGAAAGGAAGAACATCCGAGGCAATAAAAAAACTGATGGGACTTGCGCCTAAAACAGCCATCATCATCAGAGCAGGCAATGAAGTCGAAGTGTCTATCGATGAAGTCATCGAAGGCGATATGATTGTCGTAAAACCCGGTGAAAAAATGCCGGTGGACGGTGTGGTTGCCAAAGGGTCGACTGCGGTGGATGAAGCGATGCTGACCGGGGAAAGTATGCCTGTAGAAAAAAATGTGGGTGATCAAATTATTGGTGCCAGTATTAATAAAAATGGCACGATTCAGTATGAAGCCACAAAAGTTGGGAAAGACACTGCTTTATCGCAGATTATTAAATTGGTCGAAGATGCACAAGGTTCAAAAGCACCTATCGCAAAAATGGCGGATGTGATTTCCGGTTATTTTGTTCCTATTGTCATAGGTATCGCGATTCTTTCAGGTTTAGTATGGTTGATTAGTGGACAATCCGCACTATTTGCTCTGACTATTTTCATTACAGTACTTGTCATCGCATGTCCTTGTGCCCTTGGATTAGCCACACCAACATCGATTATGATTGGTACTGGAAAAGGTGCAGAGAATGGTGTACTCATTAAAAGTGGTGGGGCACTGGAAACCACTCATAAACTCGATACGATCGTATTTGATAAAACGGGTACAATTACAGAAGGGAAGCCAATGGTAACAGATATTGTTTCGACAAATGGCATTTCTGAAAACGAATTGTTGACTTTATCAGCCTCCGCAGAAAAAGGGTCGGAACATCCTTTAGGCGAAGCGATTGTAAGAGACGCCGAAGAAAAAGGAATCAATTTTCTATCAACAAGTAATTTTTCTGCCATTCCTGGCCACGGTATAGAAGTCACGATTAATGACTATAATATGTTGTTAGGGAATAAGAAACTCATGGATACCCGTCAAATCACACTCGACGATCTAACTACAAAATCAGATGCATTGGCCAGCGAAGGTAAAACACCAATGTATATCGCTATAAACGATAAAATTGCCGGTATTATTGCTGTGGCAGATACAGTCAAAGAAAATAGCTTAAAGGCCATCGAAAAGCTGCATGAAATGGGTATTGAGGTCGCTATGATTACTGGTGATAATAAGCGCACAGCTGAAGCAATCGCAAAACAGGTCGGGATTGACAGAGTGATGAGTGAAGTATTACCGGAAGATAAAGCCAATGAAGTTGAAAAACTTCAGAATGAGAACAGAAAAGTGGCGATGGTTGGAGATGGGATTAATGATGCTCCGGCGCTTGCACAAGCAGATGTTGGAATCGCCATTGGCTCGGGTACTGATGTTGCAATGGAATCAGCAGATATCGTACTAATGAGAAGCGACTTGATGGACGTACCGACCGCAGTTCAACTCAGTAAATCCACTATTAAAAATATTAGACAAAACTTATTCTGGGCCTTTGCCTATAATACTGCAGGCATTCCAATCGCAATGGGGATTCTCTTCTTATTCGGCGGGCCATTGTTAAGTCCGATGTTCGCAGCTGCAGCAATGAGTTTCAGTTCGATTTCTGTACTACTCAATGCATTAAGATTAAAACGATTTAAACCATCAGTTGCATAGAGAGGGGGCGGATGTTAATGGCGGATCAATTGGAACTTGAATTATATACAAGACCCACATGTTCGGATTGCCAGGATGCAAAGCAGTATTTAACTTCTAACGACCACGACTATATTGATAAAGATGTCAGCCAAAATATTAGCTTAGAGGAAGAATTAAAAAAGATATCTGGTGCTCGTATTGTGCCGATGTTTGCCTTTTATAAAAAAGGATTATTCGGTAAGAAAAAACGAGTCAATTATTTAATAGGATTTGAAAATAATAAGAATGAAATCATCAGTTTATTAAATAAACAATAAAAGAGAGTATTTGAAATAGAAACTTTTCGAAAACCATTAAATACCTGCCCGGGGTATGTTAACATTATTATATGTAATGGGTTAATAAAATTTTAAGGAGGCATTTATATGTCACAAGTAACTTTTAATGTAGAAGGAATGTCGTGCGGTGCTTGCGTTAATAAAGTGGAAGGGAATCTCGGTCAATTAAATGGCGTTGAATCTGTCAAAGCTCAAATTCCTGAAGGTAAAGTAGATGTCACGTTTAATGAAAATACCATTAATTTGGCGGACATCAAAGGCGCGATTCAAGATACAGGTTACGAGATTAAAGAAGACGCTGATAAAGAAGATGGTTCTGCGTGCTCGTGCTGCAGCTAATTAATGGCAAAAGATTTTACCAATTTACAGCACAACTTTGTGGTAACTAATTGATTCAATCTAATCACTGTTATAAGAACACAAGAAAAAGTGCCGACAGATCTTTAATTCAGATTTGTCGGCACTTTTCTTTATAATCAGGAGGTGCACATCTCTGTAGCCAATGGGCCATCAGTATTAGAACTTATTCTACAGGTGCCAATTCACTTTCCGTGACCCACTTATGATTCTGAACTTCTTCCTCAGTATCTGTTGTAACGAAATCTACCATATAGACAGTAGTGTCTTCAGCAGAATCAATCGTAGCCGTTGCGCCTTCCATGCCTTCCATGTGAGATGCGTTCATTACTGCTTCATCACCTGGTTCCAATGGTGTCTCGCCGGGATCTTCAAATTCTTCATGAACGACCCATTTATGATCTTCTACCGGATCTCCACCATTTGTCGGTGTGTACGAGACAGTATAGACAGTGGTATCAAAAGCACCCGAAATGGTTGCTTCAGCACCGTCCATACCTTGCATATGTTCTGCTTCAATCATCGCCTGGCTTCCAACTTCATACGTCGGATTTTCTGCTTCTTCCAAGTCTTCAGGTACCTCACCAGAACTGGACATCTCTTCGGCAGAATGATCCATGTGGTCGCCGGAATCAGATGCCATATCCATTTCTTCTTCGGAACTGGATTCTGTTTCAGTGCTTTGACTGTCTTCATTTTCACTGGTCTGAGTTTCTCCATTACCACATGCAGCTAGTAAAGATACAGCAAATACTGAAATAAAACCTAATAATATCTTGTTTTTTACCATGTATATACCCTCCATTTCATTATTTCTAATTGAAACTATACCCATAATATTTGCAGTTTATGTGCATATTTAATGAAAAATAAATGTATTTAATTAGTAAAATGAGATAGTATCTGTACTCGAATCTGCACGAAAAATCGATACTTAAATAATAAAATATATAAAGAGTCCAGTGTATTAATCAGTAAATAAAGTGGGAGAATAGAGTGATGATATCAAAATATTTAGTAATTATTTTAATAGCAGTATCAATAATATTTCTGGCAGGATGCAGGAACGATCACACAGATAACTTTGAGGCAGCTTTTAGTGGCGAAATACAACATATTCATGGAGTGGGATACGCAGGGGAGACTGATGGATTATATTTTGCAACGCATGGCGGCTTGAAGATGTTCCGTGACAGTGAATGGTATGAAACCACCCGAAATTATAATGACTATATGGGCTTTAATGCTGTAGATGAAGGCTTTTATACTTCCGGCCATCCAGGAGGGGATTCGGATATTCCAAACCCATTTGGCATTCAACGCAGTTTTGACGGCGGACGGACTTTGGAACACGTTAAATTTGAAGGTGAGACGGATTATCATGCTATGGCGTTAGGGTATAACAGTCATGATATTTT
The DNA here is from genome assembly GCA_019359885.1 of Listronotus oregonensis. NCBI lineage: Eukaryota > Metazoa > Arthropoda > Insecta > Coleoptera > Curculionidae > Listronotus > Listronotus oregonensis. The sequence continues at coordinate 11,471 of JAHBCN010000072.1, forward strand.
TTTGTTTAACCCTGAAGTCAACTCTGAATTAGAACGGGGGTTTTATAAGAGTGTTGATGAGGGAGAAAATTGGGAACAAGCAGATGCAAACGGCCTTGACGGTGAAGTGTTACACCTGGCCTTACATCCCTCAGATTCAAACTTTGTTGCAGCTGCCACCTCCACTGGAATATTTTTATCAGAAAATGGTGGAGAAGAATTTAAAATTTTAACAGATTCAAATCAGTCAGGCACTGCTGTTTATTTCTATGAAGATGATTTATATTATGCTACCTACGACGGTCAGCCGACACTTATCAAAAGAGAAATTAAAAATAGTGATTCAACAACTGTTAGCCTGCCGGAACTGAAAGAGGCGGGTGTTTTGTATATTGCAATCAACCCGAATAATGAAGATGAGTTAGCAATCTATACGACAACTCAAGATGCTTATTTGACTGATACCGGAAGAGAAGGACAGTGGAAGAATATTTTAAATGATGGTAAAGTAAAATAAAATGCATGATTTAAAATATAATGATTTGCTATATGTACGAATAATCTCGAATAATAATTGAAGTGAGGAAATCATTTATAATGGTTTATATCCATGTAGAGACATGTCAGAACTGAGGAGATCTTTATGTTCAACAAATTAGCCTTAAAGATTGGATTATTTTTTTTCCTGGTGATACTTACGATTGAAATCATATTATTCTACATATTATATACCAACTTGGTCAACGATCGTGTGGAGGAAGTGATGGGAGATTTGTTGGCACGTGGGAATACTCACAGAGACGTATTGGAAGAAAACTATACACCTTCGACTATGAACCATGTCGCCATTATGGAGTCAGAATCAGATTTTATTGTGGTGATAACAGATGAAAATGGAGAAGTAATCACCAGTTCTGATCCGGTTGAAGCCGAAATGGCTTCAGTCATCAAACATACTGATTATGGTGAAATCCCCCAGAGCGGAGCCATTCTGGAATCGAATTGGTCGGAAGAAAAGTATGTGTCTACAGACAGTCCGATCACTTCTAACGACACGCATAGCGGACATGTCTTCATGTTCGCTGAAAGTGATAGCATCGAACGAATTATTAATCATCTCAGCCGTCAGTTTTTATTTGTCGGCCTGTTAACTTTACTTCTGACTGTGATCACAGTGTTTATTCTCTCCAGAGTCATTACCCGGCCGATATTAAAGATGAAAAAAGCGGCAGAGCAATTAAGCAAGGGCAATCATAATGTCCAATTATATACACAACGAAAAGATGAACTCGGAGATTTGGCGACTTCAATTAACCGGTTGTCACAGGATTTGGAACGCTTAAAAAATGAGAGAAATGAATTTTTGGGGAGTATATCCCATGAACTGCGGACACCTTTGACCTATATGAAAGGATATACGGATATCATTAGCAGAAAAAATATATCCATAACGGAGAGGGATAAATACATCAAAATTATCCAAGAAGAAACAGAGCATTTAACAGACCTGATTAAAAATCTTTTTGAGTTAGCCAGAATAGATCATAATGAATTTGACATCAGGAAAGAGAGGGTAGTATATGGCGACTTGATTGCAATTGTTTTAGCACGCATTCATCCGGCGCTCAAACAAAAAAATATAAAACTTACTTTTGATTGTCCGGAAAATCTGATTGTTATGGTAGACCCCGCAAGGATGCAACAGGTTTTATTGAATATATTGGATAATGCAATAAAGTATACGCCTGAGGAGAGGCATATCACAATAGTAGTGAGTCAAAATAAAAATGAAATCTTAACGACTATTTCAGATAATGGAGACGGAATTCCAGAAAAAGATGTACCCTTTATATTTGAGCGTCTTTATCGTGCCGAAAAATCCAGGTCCCGGGCGAGCGGAGGATCTGGTCTCGGTCTGACCATTGCTAAAGAAATTGTGGAATTGCATGGCGGAGATATTAGAGTAGAAAGTACATCAGGCAAAGGAACTACTTTTATCATATCTTTGACGAAGGAGGATTTGGATGAATAAAGTGTTATTGATTGACGATGAAGAGAGAATGCTGGAACTACTGGACTTATACTTAAGGCCATACCACTATATTTGTCGTAAGGCTTTAGGTGCAAATGAAGGACTCGAATATATCAAAGAAGAAAGGTTCGATATTATTCTTCTGGATATTATGATGCCTGAAATGGATGGGTGGGAAGTATGTAGAAAAATCCGGGAATACTCTGATGTGCCGATTATCATGGTGACTGCACGGGAACAGAAAGAAGACGTCGTGAAAGGACTTAAACTGGGGGCAGATGATTATATAACAAAACCTTTTGATGAAGCAGAGTTGGTAGCACGGATGGATGCCGCACTACGAAGAACAAAACCTGTGAACCAGGTTGAGATGGATGGGTTATTATGGGACAAAGACCAATTCGAATTATCCTATAGAAATCAATATATAAAATTAACACCTAAAGAATTTGCAATCATTGGATTGTTGATGAAAAATCCAGGCAGAGTGTTTTCAAGAGATCAATTGATTGACCTGGTGTGGGGAATTCATTCTGAGACCGAGGGCCGTACGGTGGATTCCCATGTCAGAAATATGCGTGAAAAAATCCGGGAAGTCGGCTTTCCTATGGAGGATTACTTTCACACAGTATGGGGCGTTGGTTATAAATGGATCAAAAAATAGAAGAAAGCCTTTCAACGCTGGAATTTTAGACTGGTTACTGATGTCTGAGGAAGACGGGAAAGGGACTGACTACTGATTCAGAAAAAAGCGCCATACCAGAATTATTACCTGGCATGGCGCTTTTTCTATCAGTTTTTTTGTATTAAGCGATTGCCTTGCAACCTTCCGCACATTTGAAACACGCTTCTGCACATCTCTGGCAATGTTCGTGGTCATGTTTCTGACATTCATTCCCGCACGCTTCGCAAATTTTAGCACATACTGCCGCCAAATCAGAAGCGAATGGTGTACCTCTCATTAATGCTTGTTCCAGGAATGCACAGACATCTGCACATTCACGATCCAGCCGGATACACTCCGCCATCATGTTTACGTCTTCTTCCTTCAAACAGGCATCGTAGCAATGATTACATGCTTCCACACATTTATGTAACGTTTGAATCAGTTGTTGGTGTTGTTCATGAGCCATTTGTATATACCTCCTGTGAAATAAGAAATCTTTACATATAACGATTTCCCATTCCATTTTGTATATAAACCGATATTGATAAACTCCATAGAAAATGCACGGAATTGTAATGTTAGATTTTTGTTTGCATATATAAAAGATTATTCTACTTTAACCTGTCCCATCATGCCGTTATCTTCATGTTCAAGAATGTGACAATGGAACATATATATACCTTTATCCTTAAATTGAATAGCAATTCTAACAGTTTCATCTGGTGCGACAGAAATACTGTCTTTCCAACCCTCTTCATTTTCTGGTGGTGCTTCTCCATTACGGGAAATTATTTTGAACTGAGTCCCATGAATGTGGAAGGGATGTATCATTCCGCCCATCATATCTGGTTTGTTATAGATTTCCCATACTTCGGTGACGCCTTGTTCCTGAGTGAAATCAATTCTTTCCGGATCAAATTTCTGTCCGTTTATTGTTACCATATCCATCATTCCGAACAACTCAATTTCTTTCGTCACAGGCAAGTTCTTTTCTTCTTCGGTAACAGAGAAGTCATTCATCTCGGCAGGAATGTTCGTTTCTTCATCTGTCTCATCCGATACCTCGAAAGGTAATAGCGTTGAACCTTCTTCATCTATTAATGCGATTTCTTCACTGCTGTCGATTTTGGAAAAATCTATTATGATTTCTGCCCGTTCTGAAGGTGTGAGTGTCAGTTCTTTCATTGAAACTGGCTCATTCAAAAATCCACCGTCTGTGGCCACTTGTACAAAATCATCATCTGTATTCAATTTGAATGTATAATTTCTTGCATTCGACCCATTTAATAATCTAAGTCTGACCTTTTCCTTATCCACAGATAATTTTGGGTTCAGTGTACCATTAATCAAAGAAGTATCTCCGACTGTACCATCTTCGTTCGCTGCGGCTTTATAATTCAACTGTTTTTCGTCATCAAATACTCTATCTTGGAAGATTAACGGGATATCATTTTCTCCATAGTCATTTGGAAGCCCGAGATTTTTGGAATTTTCGTCGTTAATATATATCAATCCGGCAAGTCCATTATATAACTGTTCAGAAGTTTGGCCTTTTGGATGAGGATGGAACCATAAAGTCGCAGCTTCCTGTGTTACTTCAAATTCGATTGTACTTTCTTCTCCCGGTTTCAGTCCATTGTGTGGACCGCCATCGTTATTACCTGAAACTTCCAATCCATGCCAATGGAAAGTCGTATCCTCATCCAGTTCATTGATTAGGTTTATTGTCACTGTCTCTCCTTTTTCAAACTGAAGCATCGGCCCCAGAAATGATCCGTTATATCCGTATGTTATAGTCTGGACACCATCGAATATTTCTGTTTGACCCGTTTGTGCACGCAAGGTATATTCTGTCTGCTCTTGGCTATCGCTTTTGAGCACAGGAGGAATTATCAACTCGTTTTCTCCTGTTGAATCAGTTAAACTTATTATTTCATCATGGTCCATATGTTCATTATCCATAGAATCATCGTTCATCATACTGTCCATGTGTTCCTCGCCCATAGAATTACTATCCATCATGCCCTCCATAGATTCTCCTTCCATATTAGTTTCTTCATTTGTATCCTGCTCATCTCTACTGCCGGCTGCCGATGTCTCCCTGTCATTATCAGTACAAGCAGACAAAATGGACATAACCATTAAAGAAAACAGCATTAGCCATAGATTTTTTTTCTTCATTTTCTCACTCCATTTATTTTTCACTGATGTTAGTAAAGAAAGTTCTTTCTTCATTAATCAGCTTAAAATAAATTTTTAAAGAAACTGTGCATATTATTAGTATTTAATATGACAACTAAAAAATTTAAATGAATGTTTATGTCATCTTTATTTAAATACACCGCGATTCCAAATAACGACCGTTTATTGGACGATTTGATGTATGTGTGAAATCGTCCTTTATTCATATAAAAATAGTCCAAAAACCAGTATACTAATCAATGTCTATAATATTTAAAAGTATATGAGTTTTTGAACGATGTCATGCACTGTGAGACCAATTTTATGAGGTGGAACTGGGTGATAGTGCGTGTTTGATGCAATAAAAAAGATTAGAAAGGAGTCAAAACATGACTAAAGTAGGCTATGCGCGGGTCAGTACCCGAGATCAGAACTTGAATAGCCAAATCGATACATTGAAATCGGTGGGTTGTGAGCGTATCTATTCGGAAAAGGTCAGTGGGCGCAGATATAACAGAACCGAATTGGATAACTGTCTGGATTACTTGCGATCAGGCGACACCCTGGTCATCACGAAATTGGATCGATTGGGCCGCACCACAAGACAACTAATCGATTTATCCCAACACCTTGAAGATAATAATATAAATTTGGAAATTATCGATATGAATATTAATACAAGTGAAGTTAGACTAGAAAATGGACACAGTAAATGCGGATGAATAGTATATAGTAAGATATCAATTTACGGAAGGTGGCCATTATGTACAGAGGCAACAATTATGATAAACATGTTAAAGAAGAAGCAGTGAGTTTAGTGATTGATTCTGGAAAATCAATTGCCGCAGTATCCCGGGAACTGGATATTGCGAAAAGCACAGTAGGAAATTGGGTACGTGACTATAAGGATAATGGGACGGAATCGTTTGTTGGCAGCGGCAATTTGAGTCAGGAAAAACAGGCGGATAAGGATTTACACAAAAGACTGAGAGATTTAGAAGAAGAGAATAAGATATTAAAAAAGGCTATGCGCATCTTTACCAACGACCAGAAGTAATTTACACCTTCATCGTCAACCACCGGCACGAATTCAGTGTGCCAAAGATGTGCAAAACCCTCGGTGTGTCCAGAAGTGGTTTTTACCAGTGGCTGAAGCAGACCGAACCGCCACAGAAGCAACGAAAAGCAATCATCAAAGGAAAAATCAGACGGCTTCACAAACAGTCCAAATCACGGTATGGCAGCCCTAAAATCACCGCCTTGTTGCGACAAGAAGGTGTCGTCATTTCCGAACGGACTGTGACCCGCTACATGAAAGAGGTGGACATTCGTTCCATCACGGCAAAGAAATATAAGGCCACGACGAATTCAAAACACAATCTGCCCGTGTACCCCAACCTTCTGAATCAGAACTTCACAGTCCGTGGGCGCGGCGAAGTCTGGGTCTCAGACATCACCTATGTCCATACGAAGGCGGGCTGGCTCTATCTGGCGACGGTGATGGACTTATTTTCCAGACGTGTGATTGGCTGAGCTATGTCAGATCGAATGACACAGGCGCTCGTCATACAGGCACTGAAACGGGCATTCCAGACACAGCCCCCACAGTGGGTTTGATTCACCATTCAGACCGCGGCAGCCAGTATGCCGCCTTAGACTATCAGGCATTACTGCGTGAAAATGATATCACGACAAGCATGAGTCGCAAAGGCAATTGTTATGACAACGCCTGTATTGAGTCGTTTCACAGCATCATCAAGAAAGAACTAATCCATCATGCACATTATCAGACCCGCAAAGCAGCCAGGATAAGCATACTTGAATATATCGTCAGCTTTTACAATTACGAAAGAATTCATGCATATCTCGATTATCTGTCACCCATCCCATTCGAAAAGAAATATGCCGGATAATTCCTTGATTCTGCACTTGAATTTTACGCGTTTCATAGAAAATCAGAAGCAAGTATTAAATCGACCCAATTTAATGTGTCCGAAATCTTGACAGAGGTCCAGGATGAGTAAATAACAAGCGAAATAATCATCAATCTGTCACCCATTTTAGTTGATTGAAAGAATCAAAAGAATTAGTGCATTTTGGACATTAATAATGAATCAGTCAGATATAATTATTACTTACTACCAGGTAATGGTATGTAATAATATTACTTATTGTGCATTTTTATATTGAAATTAAATTATGTTGCACTAAGAGTGACACATCACTTATGCCAATAACGTACATTTAAAACTGGAGGGTGTTAATATGCGTACGCTAAGACGAATACTGTCTTCAGCAGGTATCGCAGTTGTTGCATTACTGACAGCAGGATTGGCAACCGATGGATTTGGAGAAAACGTTGAGGCAGCAGAAGTAGTGAAGATTGGCGAAGATGTAGAAGCAGTATCTGAACCTTGGTACAATTATGCAGGACACACAGGGTACAATCAGGATGGTGCGTTTATTCTTGATCCGTACTTTGTAAACGCAGTAGCATACCAGAACTTCACAATTAACGGGTACACAATTGACGGGTCAGAAGAGACCTTTAATGAGTATGCCGATGATTTTGTAAATGTTGAAGTGTATGATCAGCTCATTATGAAATATGCTGACGACGAAGCATTAGGTGTGAACTTTCCTGTAAATGAGGGTGCAGTATCAAAGTCTGAACTATTTGATGTTTATGGTGAAACAGAAAACGCAGCACCAACTAAAGATGATGATAAGGCATTTTACAACTATCAGATTGAAGACCAGCATATTCAGTTTGTTGTAGAAAATGGATGGGTAATTGAAGTCCGTTACTTCGGTGATTTACTGTATAAATAATAGAGGCTATGTAAGCTGTCCGGTTTCTGGGCAGCTTTTTATCGTTATACATATAAAAACACGGTCCCTGAAGGAACCGTGTGAGTTGCTTAAAGACGCTGATATAAATCGCCTTTAAGTTCATCGCTGTATTCAAAATAACATTCTGTCAGAAAGTCTTCTGAATCAGTTTTTAGGATTTCGAGTTTGATTAACTGTTCGCCTTTTTCAAAGAACGGCAGGGATTGTTCAGCATATTCTTCTGTTAACTTATCATACTGCTCTTGTGCTTCATCTTCATTTTCAAACGTTGCTTGTTTTACAATGAGTTCGTCACCGGATTCTTCTATTGTTACAAGTTTAATATCCAACATGAGTAAAACCTCCATTTAAGGTACTATTATATACCATAAGATTGTATTAAACAAAAAACCAAGAGAGAAATCTCCTGGCTTTAAGCATATTATTCTTCGGACTGAATTTCAATTGTTTCGTCTAACGGTTCTGAATCAGATTCTCCCATAGGATCCTCACGACTTTGTAAGACTGTCTCAAGGCTTGTATCCAATGGACCATATCCAACCACTGCAGTTACCGATTCACCTGGTTCAATAAGTTCTGATGATGCTGAAATCTCTTCAGACTTTTCATGGTCTTCCGGAAGATCCATTGTTAAGTTATCCAATGTCGATTCACCGGCTTCAGCAATTTGTCTGACCGCAAGATCCATACCGAATGCTTCTGATGCGGAAGTAGGGACGTCAGAGTTGTTTGTAAACTCGAACTCCACTAGAACAATTTCAGTGGGTCCTGATTCTTCGCCTTCTTCTTCCTCTGCGGCTTCTTCAGCTTCAGCATCCTCTACAGCGACTTGGTCATAACCAATGATAATGTAATCTCCGTATTCACCACTGTAAGAAGCATCGCCGCCTTCTTCAGTTGTTTCAGTACTTTCTTCATTTCCTTCATCTTCAGTTTCATCTACTGCATCTTCTTCAGTGCCTTCATCGGATGTATCTTCTTCGGTATCTCCATTACATGCACCTAATACAAGAGCAGTTGAAAGTCCACTTGCGAGTAAATATTTCTTTAAGCTCATGAAAGTTTCCTCCTAAATTTTATATCTCCACATTAATTATATTCATATTTTTAAAAATAATCAATTTTTAGAAACCGTTTTACATAATTAATCTGCATTTAAAATAACTTTAAAAGATTTATTAAACTCTTATTCATTAGATATAATCGATAATTTTGAACATTTTAAGAATCTCCTTATTATGTGTAAATAATCACTTTTTTTATACATTGTAAGTAGTATAATTAAATCAAGAGTTATTCGTGAATTATTTCACGATATAAAATGAGGAGAGTTTTTGTTATGAATGTAACAGAAGCAAAAAAATTAGTGAAAAGATCCCCTTGGGAGGGGTTCAGCGGAGGAAAAGGGCAGAAAGAAATCGATGTCAGGGATTTTATTATACGTAACCATCAATTATATGAAGGAAGTGGGTCATTTCTGACACCTTCGACAGAAGCAACAGATAAACTCTGGACTCAAGTGATGGAATTGACGAAAGAAGAGCGGGAAAGAGGTGGTGTCTATGATATGGATACCGACATTGTATCAACAATGACTTCACATGGACCGGGTTTCATATATTTTTATTTTGTTTTTAAAACCATTCATAATCACTTTATAATACAATTTCCGGTTATTCTCATTTGATTAAAATCCTACTCCTCAAGAGAATATATCATCATTCCTTGTGTTATGATTAAAACAAACTGGGTAAGGATGATGAATTAAATGGATTATAGAATTTCCAAGCAAAAACCGGATGCCAGGGCATTCTGCCAGCTGGTCAAAGACTGCGGACTGATTGAGAAAGACATCGAAGCGATTGAAATTGGTTTGAATCATGCACTATTTACCGTGGCGGTTTATGATGAAGGTACATTGATTGGGACCGGCAGAGTAGTGGGGGACGGTGCGACTGTTTTTCATATCGTTGATGTTGCCGTTCACCCGAATTATCAGGGAAACGGACTGGGCGGTCTCATTATGGAAAATATTATGACTTATATCGAGGAACACAAGTTCAAAGGGACATATGTGAATTTAATTGCGTATAATCCTGCGAATTATTTGTATGAAAAGTTCGGCTTTCAATATGTTAAAGATAATGAGCCGGCAATGTATATAGAATATTAATGATAAATCAAATGTCAGTATAGAAAATGGAGTGCTACACTGTGTAACACTCCATTTTAATTTTAATATTTGATTTGTCTTACGACTAATAAGAATCAAAAATCTATTATTACGTATGATAATAGATTCTATTTGAGTTTACTAATGATGATTTTTCGATAGAAGCCGCGCATCATAATTGTAATATCACATGTGATACTTGTATTATTTGTATGATTATATAGTTGATTAAAATTTAAACCGATGTCTGTACCGAAAAGTTTGATCAGAGGTCGTAAAATCGTTCTGATTATAGAATATTTGGTGGAATAATCATTAAACTTATCAAATATAATGAGTGCCCCTCCTGGTTTTAAGACGCGTATCATTTCTTTTAAAGCATTCTCCGGTTGCGGTACTACGGATAGAATCAAACTTGCTGTAACATAGTCGAATGTATTGTCTTCAAACGTTAGGTCAGCAGCATCCATTTGATAAAAGCTTATAGTTGAAGTATCATGTTTTTTCCGTGCCCGATTTAACATATCAACTGAAAGATCCACCGCAATAATTCCGCTGCCATATGACTTAATCCAATCTAATTCTGCGCCTGTACCCACGCCAACGACTAATATATCATCTGTTTTAGTAAATGGACTGTCTTTAAATACATCATTTCTTGCTTTTAAAAAACGACTGGTATTAAAAATGTAGTCATATACGGGAGACCAGGCTTTATAGATTAATCTATTCCATCTATTATTCAAAAGAGCACCACCAATCATTCATACGTGCAGATATACTGAATTACTTCACCCGAAATAATCTTAATGAATTCAAAATGACAATGATCGCAGCCCCTGTATCACTGAGTACAGCCATCCAGAGAGTGAGCCATTCCGGTACAATTAATATTAAAGCAATGGCTTTGATTATAAGGGAAAACCAAATGTTCTGTTTGATAATATTGAGTGCTTTATGACTGAGCTTCATAGTGAATGGTAGTTTTTCAAGGTTATCAGCCATTAATACTATGTCCGCAGTTTCCATCGCTGTGTCTGTACCGATACCGCCCATCGCAATCCCAAGATCTGCCGTCGCAAGTGCAGGGGCATCATTTATCCCGTCACCCACCATCGCAACGGTATGACCTTCTTGTTTCAATTGTTCGATTGCTTTCACTTTATCTTCTGGAAGTAAATCTGCAAAATAACGATTGATATTGGATTGATCAGCGATATGTGCCGCAGTACCCGGGTTGTCACCGGTTAACATAACGAGTTGTGAAACACCTGTTTTTTCGAGTGAACCGAGTGCTTTTTTAGAAGATGTTCTAATTGAGTCAGCAACTGAAATCATCCCTAGTATTTGAGTGTCTGTACCGATGATAATAATTGTTTTACCTTCTTTTTCGAGTGCTGATATTGAAGATTGCAGGGAATCTAAATGGACATCTTTTTCCTCGAACAATTTTAAGTTGCCTGCGTAGTATGTGATGTCGTCAATGATTCCTGAGACCCCTTTGCCGGGTATATTATTAAAAGTATGTCCATTTAACAATGGCACCTGATTGGCTTTGGCGTAATCCGTAATCGTAGTTGCAATGGGATGGGTTGAATGGACCTCAAGCGTATGAATAATCGATAATAGTTGTTGCATATCAATATTTTCCGGTGAAATGGATGCGACTTTCGGTCTGCCTTCTGTCAGCGTTCCTGTTTTGTCAAACGCAATAGCATTAATGTGCCCGGCTTTTTCTAGAAAAGTGCCGGCTTTAATTAATACACCGTTTTTCGCAGCATTGCCGATGGCGGATACAATCGCAACAGGGGTTGAAATGACTAAAGCACACGGACATGCAACGACCAGTAAAGTCAGACCTCTATAAAACCAGCTGCCCCAGTCTCCAAAACCGAACAGGGGAGGAATGATAATAGTGATGAGTGCCGCAATAAACACAATCGGTGTATAGATACTCGCAAACTTATCAATAAATGCTTCAGTCGGTGCTTTCTTTTCCTGTGCATCTTCCACCATGTGAATAATTTTTGCGAGTTTTGTGTTTTCAGTTAACTCAGATACTTCAATTTCAATTGAACCGTTTGTATTAATCGTGCCGGCATATACATCATCACCTGGTGACTTATCGACGGGGAGAGATTCTCCGGTGATTGGCGCTTGATTAATACTGCTTTGCCCCAAGGTAATCTGTCCATCCAAGGGTATATAATCTCCCGGTTTGATGACTAGAATATCTCCAATGTGTATATCCTTTACAAATCTTTCTATATGCCCTTGGGCAGTTTTAACTAATGCGGTCTCAGGTGCAAGATTCATTAAGCTGCGTATTGAACGTCGTGTGTTTTCAATGGATCGATTTTGAAGCAGGTTACCAATCGCAAACAGCCACACAATAACAGCACCCTCGAACCATTCTCCAATAAGTGCAGCACCAATCGCAGCAACAGACATTAACACATTCATGTCCAATGATTTAGATAACACAGCATAGTAAGCATTTTTTACGGGTCGAATTCCGTTAATTATCATGGCAGATGCAAAAAGTACCAATGGAATCAGTGTTTGTGTAGTGGTGAGTGTCATGATAAATCCAACCAAAAGGAATATACCAGTGCCTCCAACCAGGCCGAACTCTATTTTTTGAATATGCTGTCCAAGAGTGCTTTCACCATTCTCTGATTGTCTCTCAGCATTAAACCCGACTTTTTTAACTTGTTTAATAATTTCTTGATTCTTCATGGTGTGTGCAATTTTCATCTTTCCTGTAGAGAAAGATACAGAAACTGCCTGGACATCTGGGTTGTTGTTGAGGTGATTCTCAATTGTCTTCGCACAGCTTCCACAGTCCATTCCATAAATGGTATATGTTTCAGCATCATTCGAAGAAGCGGTTTTTTCTTCCTGTTCAGCGATTTGATGATTGGAACCACAACAGTCTCTTTCTTCAACATGAATGTCAGATGAACAACAGGTTGATGACTGCGCTGCAGTATCGAAATTTCCAGTATTCTCACCGCTGGATTCCTCTGGATCATCCTCATCATGGGTATTTGATGAACAACACGCTGTTTTACCGGATGGATTACTTCTATCTTGCTGAGATTCAGAACAAGATGTTTCGGAGGGTTGTGTCATGTTTTTATCCGATGCGCAACAGTTTCCTGTTTGAGATGAGGGCTGTTTCTGCTTTGAAGCACAGCAGGAATGTTTTGGTTTTTGTTTTACAGTCATAATAATGCTCCTTAAACAATATGATTTTCGCAGCAGGATTCCCCTGGCAGTTCTTCAATAACAGCATCAATATCTAAAAGCAGCCGTTTAATTTTTTCATTGCGCAGCCTGTAATATATATATTTTCCTTCCTGACGGCCGACGATTAAACCGCAGCCTTTCAGGCATGCGATATGCTGTGAGATGCTGGACTGACTGGCATCTACTGCATTAAGTATCTGACTGACACTCTTTTCTGAGTTCATAATGTAATATAAAATTTCCACGCGTGTTTTGTGACCGAAGCCGTGCAGAAATGATACTTTCTCATCAATATTATTGATTGTCATAATTTATTCACCGCTTTCTCACATTAGGTAATTCTAATGTGTTATCTTTATATTAGAAATTTTTAATATGTTTTATTATACTCATATTAGAATTATTTAATACGTAAGTCAATAATAATATTAAATTTTTGAAAGGTGAGAACATGGGTAAAAAATTTATTTTGATATTAACTGCCGTGGCAGCTTTAGTTGTTTTACTGTTTATTGTGTTGAATCCGGGTAACTCAGAAGAAGAGTCAGTGTTGGAGGAAACTTCACAGGACACAGAACCACAAGTTTTTGAAAATTCACCGGATATTGATGGACAGCCGACAGAAGGAGACAATGATGCACCAGTGACGATTGTTGAATTCGGTGACTTTATGTGTCCGGCCTGCAGTGCATGGGGAGAAGAATATTATCCGCAATTGAAAGGAGACTTTATTGATACGGGGGATGTTCAGTTTGCTTATGTGAATACACTATTCCATGGTGAACAATCTGAGAAAGCAGCGCTTGCAGCGGAATCTGTATTTAATCAGGCACCTGAAGCATACTGGGATTTCCACCATGCATTATTTGAAGCACAGGAGAGCGATGATCACCATTCAGAATGGGTGACAGATGAATTGATAACAGAATTGGTAGATACACATACATCATTGGATGCTTCCGATGTCCTGGAAGATATTGAAAATCAATCTTTTCAGGATGAGTTAAATATTGATGAAGCATTAAATGTAGAGTTCGGAATACAATTAACGCCGACCATCCTCATCAATAACAGAATGATAGAAGATCCATTTGATTATGATGAAATTAGAACTGTCATTAAAGAAGAACTGGAGGAGTCGTAAATGCAATATAAAAATACAAGCCTATTTTATATTGCATGGATTGTATCGATTGCTGCGACATTAGGCAGTTTATATTTTAGTGAAGTGAGAGGGTTCATCCCATGTGAAATGTGCTGGTATCAACGGATATTAATGTATCCTTTAACCTTGATACTGGGAATTGCGATATTTCGCTCAGAATATCATCTAAAATGGTATGTACTGCCCATTTCAATCATTGGGATAGTGACGGCATCAATTCACTATATGCATCAGAAAATTCCAGGGTTTGGAGGGTTAACACCATGTGCCCAGGGTGTACCGTGCAATGTTGAATATATTAATTATATAGGTTTTATCACCATTCCATTTTTATCATTGACTGCTTTCATTATAATCACATTTCTTTTACTATTTGTCAGAAAAAATTATCGCAAATAATGAATGCGTGATTGAAATTTTCACTGTATTTAAAAGTCCCTGTCATATTTGTATACAAATATGACAGGGACTTTAGTTTTTCTTAAAGCAATTGAGATTTAGAGCGCAACAGTCGAAGTCCATTCAGAATGACAACTAACGTACTGCCTTCATGGATGATAACACTGATGGTGATATCTGTAAGACCGAGCAGACTAACTGTCACTAAGAACAGAACGACAGACATAGAGAATATAATATTCTGCCATATTACGCGGTTCATCTTTTTAGAAATTTGGTGGGCATTCACTAGTTTAGCCAGGTCATTTTTCATTAATGCCAGGTCGGATACTTCAACCGCAACATCTGTGCCGTCTCCCATCGCAATACCGACATCGGCATTGACTAAAGCAGGGGCATCATTTACACCGTCTCCGACCATAGCGACAATACCGTATGTTTCTTTTTGCTGATTAATGATATATGCCTTATCATCGGGCATGACATTCGCAATGACTTCATCAATTCCAAGGGATTTACTAACTGCTTCACCGGTCATTTCAGAGTCACCTGTGATTAGTGCAGTGTGTATGTTCAGGCTTTTGAAGTATTCAATCGTTGATGCAGCTTGAGGATTGGGTACATCCATTAAGGCAATTACACCAACCACATTTTCGTTTACAGAAATATAGACGACTGTCTTACCTTCTTTTGCCCACTGGTCATTATATGCAGTGAATTTTTCAGGGACATGATGAAATGACGTCGGTTTTCCAATCCGGTAATGATCATTTTGGTAGATACCTGTAATTCCTCTGCCGATTTCATTGGTCACTTCAATATCGAGTTTATTTTGTGGAGTGAACTTGTCTAAAATCGCATTCGCAAGCGGATGGTTGGACCCTTTCTCAAGTGCGGTAATGATATCAATCAATTTGGACTCATCTTTTGACACATCAAAATGATAATCGGTGACCTGTGGCTTTCCTTCGGTGAGTGTACCGGTTTTATCAAACGCCACCGCATCAATCTCAGCCAGCTGTGACAGGTAGGATGTCCCTTTTGACAATACTCCGCGTTTTGCGAGGTTTGATGTGGCAGACAAGGTGACTGAAACTGTAGCTGCGGCAAGTGCACACGGTGCTGCGGCCACTAATAATACAAGGCCACGGTAAGTACTTTCATACCAGGACCAGTTTAATACGATAGGTGCGAACAGCATCACCAGTAATACCGCAATTAAAACAATCGTGACATACTTTGGTTCAAACCTCTGAATAATCCCTGCAGCTTTCGTCTGGTTATTTTGATTCTGGTTCACCAGCTGCAGTATTTTTGAGAAGACCGTATCATTTTCCGCTTTGGTTACTGTCATTGTAAACGAACCGCTACCATTAATGGTACTTGCGAAAACAGGATCTCCTGTACTTTTTTCTTTCGGTATACTCTCGCCGTTAATGGCAGACTCATCAATCGATGTGCTGCCGGATAAAATTTCTCCATCAATGGGTACCTGGTCTCCGTTTAATACCTGCAGCCGGTCACCAATGTTCAAATGGCTGACTTCAACATTTTGCGTATTGCCGTTTTGGTCAATTAAACGGGCGGTAGTCGGATTCATTTTAATCAACTGTGAAATTTCTCTTTTACTTCTGCCTTCTGCATAATCTTCAAGAAAATGTGCGCCGGCAAAAATGAGGATTAATAATGTTCCTTCCCAGAATTCACCGAGCAGTGATGCCCCGAGTGCCGCAAGGCCCATAAGAATATGAGAGTTGGGGGAGAACCTCTTTTTTCTTTTCGTATTTTCAATCGTCTCACCGATACCTTCCAGTATCACTACATGATAACCTGCGGTAAGTGTAGCGATGGAGAAGAGAATATTCTGCACGACTGAAAGACTATCATTCAAAAATAATGCGATAATCGCAGTGGTTAAACCAAAAAAGTAGAGTACAATTGGTGTTTTTCCATGACTATGTTCATGCTGGTGATTATGATTGTGGTGATGACATTTACCCATTCTATAAACCTCCTCAAAAGAAATCAGTATATATTAAACAATAGCATTTGATAATCCATTCATATGATTTTATATTCATATGATTATAATTACATATTAACATGTTCATATATAATGTCAACAAATACTGCCAGAATTTAATAACAAAAACCGCTGAATCGATGCATACAATCGATTCAGCGGTTTGACTGATGATATATGATTTCATTAACTGAGATGAATGATATTCAGAAGGTATCCTTATTGAAATTTCTCAAGATTTATCAGTATCTTCTTTGATGTGCGCAAACACCTGACCCAGTATTTCATACACGTGACTGTCGTCCGGAAAATACACGATGGATTTTCCTTCTCTTCTGGATTGAATCAGTCTGTGATCTTTCAACACTTTTAATTGATGAGACACATTGGATTGTTCAATTCCGGTATTTTTGACAATTGTCGAAACATTCGACTCATTTTGTGAGAGCAGGTGGAGGATAGTGAGACGGGTTTCGTCACCAAGTATTTTTAGTAAGCGTGCAGAATGGTGAATGATTTCTTTGTCACTCATTGGGTCATTTCCTTTCTTAATTAAATACGTAGTATTGTTTAATTATCATAGCACGTCGCTGAAATAATAGGAACAATCGTGCTTTCAAGTAATCTTCTGATATTTAATAATTACACATATGCTTAAGACCCGGTTTAAAGGACAACATCAGATCAAATGAACGCTTAATCATAGTATAAATCTAAATAATTTATGAAAATCCAAAAGGATTGATGAAATGTAAGGGATTAAAGCGAAATTAATGTGCCGCCAATCATTCCGGTTAATACAATCAACCAAGGTGGTAATTTAAAATACACAAGCATGCTGAATAATATGGCGGCGAACGCAAAATCAACTGGTTTTATTATTGTACTGGTCCATATCGGCTGATAAAATGCAGCAATTAATATGCCGACTACTGCAGCGTTAACACCCATCAATGCACCTTTAACTTTAGGATTGCGGCGCATGGCATCCCAGAAGGGAAGTGCTCCTAAGATGAGAAGAAATGCAGGCAGGAAAATCGCAAAAGTTGCGAGTAATCCGCCGGTCCAGCCGCTGATGACTGTACCGAGATATGCTGCAAAAGTAAATAACGGCCCAGGAACAGCCTGAGTGGCGCCATATCCTGCAAGGAATGCTTCTTCACTGACCCATCCTGTCGGTACAAACTCTCTTTCCAGTAGGGGCAGTACAACATGACCGCCACCGAAAACAAGTGAACCGGACCGGTAAAAACTGTCAAACATCGCAATCCATTGAATTGAAGTGGTCTCCCTTAAAAAAGGCAGAAGAATTAACAGTCCGAAGAATAAAATCAAAAATGATGTGCCCAATTTTTTTGACACAGAAAACTGTACTTTGGAATAATCTTCTTCAACTTTATGATTTTTATAAATGAAATAGCCAATTAGAGCGGCCAATAAAATGATAATAATCTGCGAATATACAGACTGCCATAAAAGCACCAGCACTAAAGAAAATAACGCGAGTGTTTTTCGTTTTAAATCGGGGGTTAAATTTCTAGCCATTCCGATAATTGCATGGGCGACAATCGCAACAGCCACTAATTTAAGACCATGAATAAATCCTGCAGCTTCAATATTAAACTCCAGTAACAATAACGCAAAACAAATCAGTACAACCACTGAGGGGAAGGTGAACCCTATAAAAGAGACGATACCACCCAAAACCCCGCCCCGGGCGACGCCGATTCCAATGCCCACCTGGCTGCTGGCAGGGCCAGGGAGAAATTGACTTAATGCGACTAAATCTGCATAACTCTTTTCATCCAACCATTTCTTCCTTCGAACATATTCTTCATGAAAATACCCTAAATGCGCTATTGGTCCTCCGAATGAAGTCAGCCCCAGTCGTGTCGAAACTATCAAAATATCGAGCAGTGTACGTAATGAGGATTTTCTTTCATTAGTATTCAATATCTATATTCCTCTCTTTCTAAAAGATATGTAATCATCAGTCATTGATTTCTTTAAATAACTCATATGCTTTTGATTTTGCTTCCTGCAGAATTGAATATCCTTTTTCTGTTGTCTGATAGTATTTGCGAATCTTACCCCCTACATTTCTTTCTTCTTGAGTGAGTAAGCCATCTGATTCCATAGCGTGCAGAATCGGATACAGGGTTCCTGCACTGATTTCATATCCGTGGGATTTTAATTCATCCACCATCCACTGCCCATATACTGGATGTTCATCTGCATGATGAAGAATATGGATATGTATAAACCCGAGAAACAGTTTACGGAGTACTTTATCTGGCATCATTATTCCTCTATTCTTTACAATATTTATTGGTATCGGTAACCGTTAGTGGATTTCGATATCGAAAGTTTATATTAAGAATAGCATAAAAAAACTGTGGTTCCTAAGAGATTTACAAACTCTTAACAATTTTAATTCTATTCTTTAATCATTATTATAAAAGAATCTTTATTACTATTGTGTTCAAATGAAAAGGGTTAGGCCATTAATTATCATTCCACAGGAATATATAAATAAAAGAATTGGATTTGCTAAGTAAATGAGTAAGTAAGGAATCACATTCATTTGTTGGAAGATGATAAGAAGTTAAACATTTCTAGAAGAAGTCGTTCAATTTGGATTAATCTTTTGGTATCATACCGTTTTTCAGTAAAACAGTGAATAGTATTAAGTTTATAGGTCAGTATATAGAGGTGTCATGTGAAGCGCCGAACAATTCATCAATATGATACTAAAATAGATCAATAGTCTCTATATATTTATGATGTGGGATTTACTTCTTTCCCTTGTGCTTCTCCGAAACCTATTTCATTCTCATTATACTGCCCGCCATTATGGTAAAAAGCCTGAATTTCATCTTTAAGTCCTTTTTTAGTGAAGATGATACCATCATCTTTGGTTTGCAAATTTAGGTAATTACCGACGTTTAATCCTGTCTGTGTTAGTATCGCTTGATTTGTACTAATCGCATGGCGATTGTCTTCTGCCATTATTATAATCACTCCCTAAGATTTATGTGTAATGCATCATATTTGAGTATAATTAAATATCGAAGTATTGTAGAGACTAAAAAACAAGCCATTTAAGTAAATGACTTGTTTTTTCAAATTTATATCCCTGTCAATCCATGAATGAGTAAACCAAGGGACAATAACATACCGAAAATGGTATTGAGTTTTCCCATGGACGCCATCGCAGGAATCAGTTCCACTGGTGTGCTGCCTCTGTTCCAAAGCACCACAGTTTTTGCTGCGAGCGGTATGGATAATAACGGAAGCAGCAAGAATAATGAACTTTCCGGTGCGAAAAAGGCAAACCACAATATGAATAGATAGCTGATAATCAGTAGTATTGCGGATGTTTTCACCGCATTATCCTTGCCGGCAAGAATAACAAATGTTTTTCGACCGCTTTCCGCATCTTTCTTTCTGTCACGGATATTATTTGCCATATTAATCAGCCCGATGGTGATTGCGACAGGTATCGATAACAGTAGCGGGAAGTAATAATGTTCTAGAGAACTCGTATGAATATAGAACGTAATCATAATAATTACAGTACCCATAAAAAAACCGGCGAATATTTCACCGAAAGGTGTCCATGAAATCGGGAAGGGCCCGCCTGTATATAAATAGCCGACAGCCATGGATACCGCGCCGATCACGAGAATCCAGAGTGATGAGTTAAATGCAATATACAGCCCGATGAGTGCCGCGATAATATAAAAACTGACTGCGATTGTAAACACAGTTTTCGGCCGCATACCGTTTCTGACAATCGCACCGGCAATTCCGACGGATTCTTTACTGTCGAGTCCTTTTTTATAGTCGAAATACTCATTAAACATATTTGTTGCGGATTGAATCAAAATGGTGGCAATCAGCATGGTGATAAACATATCCAGCCGGATACCGCCGAAGGGCAGGGCACTGAATGTGCCGACAAATACGGGGACAAACCCGGCGGTTAATGTGTGTGGTCTTGTAAGTGATATATATTTTTTGAAACCGGTAAGTGTTTCCGTAGTCTGCATCTTAATCTTCCTTTGTGACATGATGAATATATTTTAGCACAAATCATCACACTATCGTACACAGTGAATTTAATAAATGATAAAATGGGAGTATCTATGTTGAAAGAAGTGTATAAGATGCATTTAGAAGAACAGCGAAATACTTTAGAAGGTATGAAAATTGATGCCGATAAAGGCTATCTGACACTGCACTTCAATATTTCTGAATATGATATTAACGAGGAGAAATTATTCAGTTATTTTAAATCGTATCAAGGTCAGAGATATTGGTTCCGTTCAAAAGATGAGCGGCATAATATTGTTGGAATCGGCTATACCGCAAGTATTGCGAGAGAAAAATTTTCAAGTGGTGTTTTATCTGAAGAAAAAACAGCACTTTTTAATAATGTTCAAAAAGTTGAACTGGATAATATGCTGAAAAGCCGTCTGTCTTTATTCGGCGGTACAAAGTTTGATGACAGCCAAAAAACAGATGACTGGAATCAATTTAAAGAAGTTGAGTTTCATCTGGCAGAGTGGCAGTTTTCTCTGTCCAGTCAGGAACTGTTATATACAGTGGAGAACCACGGCCAGTCACTGCCTGAATTATTTGATCACCTGCATCATATACTGGGAGAAGTTGATGCACATGTTACTCAAACATCGGAGACCCCTGAAGCAGGTCTGATGAGAGATATTTTTCCTGAGGAATGGAAGGCACTGGTGGAAGATGCGGTGGAAGCACTGGATGAAGAGTCATTTCTAAAAGTAGTGCTGTCAAGACAGCGACTGATTCGTTTCAACCAGAATATTTCTCCTGAGTTTTTAATTCACCGCTTAAATGATGAAAGCGGCACTTACACGATTTATTATGAAAAAAATGATTCGACATTTGTATCAAAGTCGCCGGAACGGCTGTTTGAAATTCAGGATAACGCCTTATCGACAAGTGCAGTTGCCGGGTCTTCACCAAGAACGCTTTCAGAACACGATAATGCGGCATCGAGAACGTTCCTACAGTCTGATAATAAGAATCTGTATGAACATCAGCTGGTCCGTGAATCGATTGTCGACGATTTAAAACCATACTCACACTTTGTTAAATACAGTGAAATTCCTGAATTGATGGAGAACAAATATATTTATCATCTCCATACACCGATTACTGCCCGGTTAAAAGATGAGGTGGATGTGTTTCAGTTAATTGATGCGATTCACCCGACACCGGCAGTCGGCGGGATGCCGAAGTCACTCGCAAAAGAATATATATCATCACATGAGTTCGGTACAAGAGGGTTGTATGCCGCACCTGTCGGTATTCTTGAAGAGAATAATAACTGTGAATTTGTGGTCAGTCTGAGATCGATGCTGATTCGTCAGCGGAGTGCGACTTTATTTGCCGGGTGCGGTATTGTAAAAGCGTCGGACAGTGAAGAGGAATTTAAAGAAACCAGTGTGAAATTTACACCGATGTTAAACGTGTTAGGGGTGGAATGGAGTGAGTCATAAAAAAGCATTAACAGAACAAGTATTTACATTGATTGATACATTCTGTGCTGAAGGGATGACAACAGTCGTCACTTCACCGGGATCACGTTCAACCCCGCTCGCGCTCGCAGCTGAAATTCATCCGAAAATTAAAACATATATTCATCCGGATGAACGGAGTGCGGCGTTTTTTGCGCTGGGTTTAAGTAAGAAGGATAAAAAGCCGGTCGGCTTAATCTGTACATCCGGTACCGCGGCCGCAAACTATACCCCTGCTGTGGCAGAATCAGACTTAAGTCATATACCACTCGTTGTTTTAACTGCAGACAGACCGGCGGAATTGAGAGATGTCGGTGCACCGCAGGCGATTGTCCAGAATAATATGTACCAGAACTATGTCAGATATTTTACAGAACTCCCTGCAGCAGAAGCCGGCCATCCACAGGACTTTATCATAGATAACAAAGTCAGACAGGCATCTGTCTTTTTTAAAGGTGTGAGCCGTGGTCCGGTCCATTTTAATATACCAATCCGTGAACCGTTAATGCCGGACATGAACCGGGTCGATTTGTTTAAAAAATCACCGGTAAATACATCCGTTCAAACACTGCCTGAACCGATTGAAGCTGTTTCAGGCAATATATTAGTTATACTGGGTGAGACCGATGAAGATCTTTCCGGTGTTGAGACGTTGACGTATGAAAATGTGACGGTCATCGCAGATCCAAGGCAGCACTGTAGAATTGAAAATTCCAATGTGATTACGAGCCAGGATTTAATATTTTTAAGTCTTACAGAAACCAGTCGTTATCATCTAGAAAAACATTTTGACTATATTGTCCGGGTTGGAGAACCGCTGACATCAAAAGCGTCCAATCAGTTTTTAAAACAGACGAAACTCTCACAGATTGTCATCAGTGAATATGCCAATATTAAAACGTTTCCGAAAGCACCGGACGTTTCATATACCGGGACTGTCTCCTCAATTCTTGATACATTAATTACTGCCGGTAAAACGGATTCAGACCATCAATGGCTGAAAAAAGTAGATACAGGTATTAAGTCACTGCTTAAAGAAAAGATGGCGCAGTATGAGGATGAAGGCCGGTATATGTATGAGATATTAAATCATCTGAGTCCGGATCATACAATCTTTTTATCCAGCAGTATGCCGATTCGGGACTATGAACGGTATAACCTTAATAATACGCACAAAGTGTATGCCAACCGCGGGGCTAACGGCATAGATGGTGTGGTATCTACAGCGCTCGGCATGGCGGCATCAGGAGAGAAAGTGACACTGATTATTGGAGATGTGGCACTTTACCATGATATGAACGGCTTATTGATGGCAAAGCTTGAAATGCTTGATATTAATGTGGTTGTCTTTAATAATAACGGCGGCGGTATATTCAGTTTTCTGCCGCAGTATGCGCATAAAGAGCACTTTGAGCGATTGTTCGGTACACCGCTCTCCCTTGATTTTGAGCACACCGCATCACTTTATGATTATCAGTATACTCAAGTGGACGAAGTGGGTGATATCACGGGTGAATTATTAAATCAAAACGGCCGGAACTTAATTGAAATCCGGACAGACCGTGAGTTAAATCTCGAGTCGCATCAGTCACTGAAAAACGACATTATCAAGTGGGTGCAGTCTATTGATTAACCTTTACTGTAAATATGAAGACACCGGAAACAGCCGGACACTGATACTGCTTCATGGCTTTATGAATGATCATCGGAGTATGGAGGCAGTGGGAAACCGGCTGAGGGATGATATGAATTTACTGTATGTGGATCTGCCGGGATTCGGTCAGACCCAAAGTGCCGGTATTGACTATGCAATGAAGGATATTGTTGAGGAATTAAAAGTGATTATCGACCGGCATAATCACTGTGACTTATATATGCTTGGTTATTCAATGGGCGGCAGGGCGGCACTTGCCTATGCCTGTCGTTACCCTGAAACATTATCCGGATTAATCTTAGAGAGTACCTCTCCCGGGATTGACGATAAATCCGCAAGAAAAGAAAGAGCCGCAGTAGACACGGCACGTGCTGTGGAAATTGAAGAAGATTACTATCAATTTATTGAGTCCTGGGAAAACATGGGGCTGTTTAAAAGCCAGAAGAATATGATTCAGGAAGATATAGAAAACCAGCGGATTGAACGTTTAATTCAGAAGCCAAAAGAAGTCGCAGACAGTCTGAGAAAATACGGTACCGGTGTCCAGCCTTCCTACTGGTCATTTCTAAAACAGATAAATATACCAGTGCTTCAGCTTGTGGGTGAGAAAGATACGAAGTTCATTGATATTAATGAACGTATGCATGATTTATTTATGTATTCTGATTTAAAACGGATTCAAGGTGCGGGACATAATATTCATTTAGAAGAACCGGAAAAATTTGATACAATAGTAACAGAGTTTATTAATCGAGGAGGATTTAAATGACTAGAGAATGGGAAACATTAAGAGAATATAAGGAAATTAAATATGAATTTTATAACGGGATTGCGAAAGTGACAATTAACCGTCCGGAAGTACGCAATGCATTTACACCGCTGACGGTATCAGAAATGATTGATGCATTCAGCCGTGCACGTGACGATCAGAGAGTCGGTGTCATTGTACTGACTGGTGAAGGTGAGAAAGCGTTCTGTTCCGGCGGAGACCAGAAAGTCCGCGGCCACGGCGGTTATGTGGGTGAAGATGAGATTCCGCGTTTAAACGTACTGGATCTTCAGCGCTTAATCCGTGTGATTCCAAAACCGGTTGTTGCGATGGTTTCAGGTTACGCAATCGGCGGCGGTCATGTACTGCATGTTGTATGTGACTTAACAATTGCTGCGGACAATGCCATTTTCGGTCAGACTGGTCCTAAAGTCGGTTCGTTTGATGCAGGATACGGTTCCGGTTACTTAGCACGTATTGTCGGACATAAGAAAGCGCGTGAAATCTGGTATTTATGCCGTCAGTACAATGCTCAGGAAGCATTGGATATGGGACTTGTGAATACAGTCGTACCCTATGAAGATTTAGAGAACGAAACAGTACAATGGTGTGAAGAAATGATGCAGCATTCACCAACTGCGCTTCGTTTCTTAAAAGCCGCAATGAATGCAGATACAGATGGTCTCGCAGGACTCCAGCAGATGGCAGGGGATGCGACATTACTTTACTATACAACGGATGAAGCGAAAGAAGGCCGTGATGCGTTTAAAGAGAAACGTGATCCGGATTTCGATCAATTCCCTAAATTCCCATAAAAACAGCGCCCATCTCCGGATGGGCGTTTTAGAGGTGAAACAAAGTTGAACTGGCTCTATGACCGGTCTGTTACAGACCAAGACAAAACAGCAGTTTTATATAAGGGTGAATCACTCACATACGGTGAATTATTTGAATATGCCCAAGATTTAGCGGGTCGTTTATTGGCGCTCGACAGAAAAAGAATGGCGGTGTATATCGACAACAGTCTGGATTCAGTGCTGCTCATTCATGGAATGATTCAGGCTGGGGTTGAAATGGTGCTGATTAACACTCGTCTTACATCTCATGAAATTCTGTCACAGCTTAAGGATATCGAAGTCGATACCATTATTTCGACAGTTAATTTTGCGATAGAGGGAATAGAAGTGATTCCTTTTAATACGCTGAAGACGATGCCGGCGGCAGTTCCATCGATATCAACAGCACAGCCTGATGATATCTTATCTATTATGTTCACGTCAGGTACAACCGGAAAACCAAAAGCAGTGGCTCAGACGTATTTAAATCATTCTGCTTCAGCGGCAGGGTGCGCAGAGCGATTTCAGTATGACAAGAATTCAAGGTGGCTGCTTTTGAACCCAATCTATCATATTTCAGGCTTGTCCATCATATTTAGAACGGTCATATCCGGTGCAGTTCTGTATATTGCGAAGAAATTTAACGAAACTATCATTATTGATATGATTCAAAAGCACCAGATTACGCATACAAGTCTGGTTCCAGTAATGCTGAGACGGCTGATGAGTCATAAGTGGAAGCATCAGCTTAAAGGGATTCTGCTCGGAGGTGCTGGAGCGACAACCGATTTAATGGGTCGTGCAGTGGCTCAAGGGCTGCCAATCTATAACTCGTTTGGCATGACTGAGACCAGTTCGCAGATTGTATCCGTATCCTATAAGAATGATAAGTTACTCACAGGAACGGTCGGCCGACCACCGGAAAATGTCAGTATTAAAGTGGATGAGAATAATGAACTGCTCGTTAAAGCAGACAATGTCACACCTGGATATTTAAATGCGGATATCGAGATAATCGATGGTTATTTTAAAACCGGCGACCTGGCAAAAATCGATAATGACGGCTACTTATACATTCTGGATCGGAGAAAAGATTTGATTATTTCCGGCGGAGAGAATATCTATCCGAAGGAAATTGAAGATGTGGTGAATTCAATTAGTTCAGTAGAACAATCTGTCGTCATTAAGAAAAAAGATAATCACTGGGGTGAAGTGCCAGTGTTGTTGGTGCAGGGTGATGTATCACAAGATGAGATTCAAACTGTGCTGCATAAGAAACTTGCACGGTATAAACAGCCGAAAGAAATTCATTTTGTGGATGAAGTGTATATGACTTCGACGGGTAAAGTATCTCGAGTACGGAATAAGGAAATTTATGAGCGTGATATTGATAGGTGAATTGAATAGTGGGTCCGCCATAAAAACGAGTGAATCAGTAACCACTGATCTACTCGTTTTTATATTAATATACAGTTAAAAGTTATAGACATAACTTTTATTTGTTTACTAATTTTTTGAACACATCGTCATATTTTATTGAAATCTGTTTAATTACTTTCTCAAGATGATTCGCATGGGTTTTTGTTCTTAGAACTATTCGAGTCTGTAAGTGATTACGATTTAAGTAGTAGTTTTTCATATCAAACACTGCCTCTTTATAAATTATCATATCATTTTATTCATTCTCTTATATAATGTAACTGATGTAAAATAAATTTTTAAATGATTGTACAGGTAATTTATAATTAATGTGAAAGCAATTACTCTTCATAATCATATACACGGAAACCTTGCGACGAATCAATGACATTATAAACAACTTCAGTTGTTTCCCTGTCATTGGAAGAAGCATGTGATTATTCCCTTTCAACTGTGACTAGAAAACCACTTCTCGTTTTTTCGACGTCTAATATCTCAATATTGTAGGTTTCATGATCTGAGAAGTTACCACTTTCTCTATTCTCTTCTAATGACCAAAAATTAGGGGATTCCTCCCGGGTCATCGTAAGGAGCTGGTCTGAATCATCATTGTTATAATAATCCATCAAGCTGTCAATATAAGTCTCAATAAAGAAAGTCATACGCTCTTCATCAAGTTCTGATACTTCATTCTCCTGGTTATTATCTTCAGGTTCTAACATTTCACCATCGGTTTGCTCTTCAATAATTTGAAAAAGGTCTAGAATCAGTTCACCATTATCATCCTCATGTAAATTGAACTGTTCTTTAAATGTTGAATTGTCTTCTTCATCTAATATATATTCCACCTACGGGACCTTCGGTTGTTTCATATACGTCAGTGTCGGGTTCACCCAATGCGGAAGCCACCTCATCATACGGTGTATCTGCATAATAAAACACATTTTCTACTGTATTCTCATCGGGATTTATATTTTCTTCCTGTGCTTCATCAGTGAATGATTCTGAATACCGTACACCTAAATTCCCGTATATAATAATAGGGATACCGTGTCCAGGATAGATTAAATCTTATTCACCATATAAATTTTCCACTTCCATCTTTGTCATACTTTCTGTAATCACATCTAGGGAGAAGGTGAGAGAATCTTCCGTCTGTTCAAAGTTAAATAATTCCTGTTGTACGGTTTCAGAATCAATATCAAACTGTGTGTCGGGTGTTTGATTTTCCTCAGAATTGGTATCTTCTTCGGATACATTATTTGTACTTTCGATAGAATCAGTATCTTGTTCTTCATCAAGTGCTTCATTGTCATTTTCGGCAGTCTGATCCGTTTCATTATCAGTGTCTTCTTCTATATTCTGATTTTCCTGTGTATCCGTCTCATTATCATTTTGACACCCAATTAACAGTATGACAGACAATAGAGACAACAAATACTTCATGCGTAATAATCCCCATATTTTACCTTTTAACATAAGTGTAACCATTTGTTTAAATGGAGTAAAGTGATTCATATGTCGCCTCATTATAGAGAAATGATAAAATTACCAAATAAATCGGATTCATCTAAATGAATCCGATTTATTATAGATGTTATATATTTGAGAATAGTAAGAGATTATTTCCCACAATGAAGTAGGGCACACTTTATAGCTTATCGTACATGGATTTCAATCTTGTTTTTTACATGACTTAGATTAATCAATACTAAGCAGTTCCCGAAACGTTTCATTACTGTACGCCTTTCTAAATAAATCACGTTTCTGAAGTTCTGGAACAATAAAATCTACAAAATCTTCCAAGCCGCCGGGCAGTGTCGGCGGCATGAGATTAAAGCCGTCTGCCACACCTTCTTCAAACCATTCTTCCATTGTATCTACAATTTCTGAGGGTGTACCGATTAATGTCAGATGTCCACCCCCGGCATTTAAATAGCCGAGTAACTCTCTGACAGTTGGCTTGGTATCATTGATAATTTCCAATATGGTTTTATAACGTCCGACAGGTCCTGTGAATTCTTCAACAGGTGGCAGCAACGGTACTTCAGCATCCAGTTCCCAATCAGAGCAGTCCTGTTGAACAAACATACTTAGCTGGTTTAATGCTGTTTCAATGGGCAGCTTATCATCTAAAGCTGCTTTTTTAGCCAAGGCTTCTTCTTTTGTCGGAGCGGTGTATGTCACAAGACCTGGAAAAACTTTAATGTATTTATTTTTTCTTTCGCTGTTTTTTACAGTGACATTAAGATTTTCACGATATTCTCTTGCCTGATTCAAATTCCATGATACAGAATATACTGCATCTGCATATTCAGCAGCCAGGTGAATGCCTTGTTCAGAAGCACCTGCCTGCATAGCAACTGGTTTTCCCTGAACACTTTTGGGTGTAGTCAATGGCCCTCGAACATTAAAATAATCACCTTTATGATTTATAGGTTGGATCTCAGAGGCATCGGTTATTGTGCCTTGATCACGTTGAGGGTTGAATGATTCTTTATCCCATGATAAATAGAGTTTATCCATCAATGCAGCAAATTCGTGTGCTTTATGATAGCGTGTCTCCCGGTTCGGGAGTTCATCCATATTATGGTTTAATGCTTCTAAATCAGTCATAGAAGTAACGAGATTCCATCCTGCCCGGCCGTCTGTCACATGATCAAGGCTCAACAACTGCCGTGCTGCTGTATATGGGTTGGCAAATGTACTGGAAATGGTTGCGACAAGACCGACGTGTTGTGTCACTTGGGAAATGGCAGTTAAATTAACAATCGGATCAAACCAGAATGCAGGAAGATAGTTGTCATTCTTACCTTGATATGCTTGATTATCTGCAAAGAATACAGCATCAAAAAATCCTTTTTCTGCAGTTTGGGCCAGTGATTGATAGTAGGATATATCCCCAATATGTTCAACACTGGAATCAGGCATCATCCATGCAGCCTGATGATGTCCGACGCCGTATAACAATACACCAATATTGATATACTGCTTTTTATTATTTTGCATGGTTTCACCTCAATATATAGTAATCATGTGTATACCTAATTCATTGTCAATCCGCCGTCTACAGTGATGTTCTGGCCAGTGATACCGTCCGCATTTTCTGAGGACAAATACGCGACCATATTTGCTACATCCTGTGGGGTGGTTACTTTTCGAAGCGGTGTGGTTTGGGCGATTAAATCAAATACTTCCGGTGTAGTCACAGCACTTGCATCGGTTGTTTTCAAAAGTCCCCCGGATACAACATTCGCTCTAATACCGAATTGACCGAGTTCGGCCGCAACATTTCGTGTAAAACCAATTAATCCTGCCTTGGCTGTTGTATATTCGTGATAAGGTACTACAGGATTTTGATATAAATTGGTACCGATGCTGATAATACTGCCTTTATTCTGTTCAATAAATTGAGGTAAAACACTCTGTGTCACATTAAAAGCGGCTTTTAATGTGCCATCAATCTGCTTTTGATAATCATCCCAGGATAAATCAGTCAATGGTTTTTGCTTTTCAGGATCAAATTTGAAACCGACCAGTGCATTGTTAACGATGACATCAATTGATCCAAAGTAGTCGGTTGCTTGTTGAATCATCTGATTCACTTCTTCACGGTTTGTCACATCTGCTTTGATTGCGATCGCATGTTCTGTTCCAATCTCTTCAACAATATTTTCTGCAGATGTTTTACTCTGATTATAATTAATAACCACTTGAAAACCTTGTTGAGCCAATGTCTTTACGATTACTGCACCTAAACCTCTGCTGCTTCCGGTTACTAAAACTGTTCTCGTCATACTCAATATCTCCTTAATTTCTATAAATTTAAATAAAAAAATACGCAACTTTCCGTAGGAAAATTGCGTAAAGACAGAGATATAGAACAGGAGTATATACTCCCAGAAAATATATATCGGTATTCACACTTTCCTACGCTAGTATTAACTAGTTCAGGTTCGAAGGGTCTGAGGGTATCCTCATCTCAGTTAAAAACGCCCCTAGTGCATATCTTTAAATTTATTATTCATTCTATAGCTGGTAGATAATATTGTCAAATAATTTTGAAAAACAAAACGATTGAAAAGAGAAATATATTCTATTTTAGCTGTATCCATTTCTAAGCATCCTGGTGGTGAATAATTTTGGAATGATAAACATACTCTGGACGCCACTGATGTCAGTTGCGTCACCATCAAGATACATGACTAGAAAGGGCAAAGATGTAGTAAACAGTGCCAGTACAAAAAACGAAATTGTTTGACCGCTGAAAAACTTTAAAAAATTAGAATTTCTCCACAGCATGTATCCTCCAAATTGAAATGACATATATTAATATTATTTCTTAGTATAAATATCTGATATATCTATTATATATTAAAATTGGTAATATAAAGGATATATCATAGTTTTTAATACATTTTATGGTTGACTTCAGTTGGCGCTATCCATTTTTAATATATTCAATTGCCTTTCTGTTGATTCCAGCAGCAGTGTTACTTATTAGAAAAACGAAAAAAGATATTCATTCTGTAAATAACAATGGAACTAATGAATTAAACCGCCCGGTATTAAAATTAAAGGACGGATTGAGTATAACAACATTTTTAATTGGTGCCATCGCCTTTAAGACGATGCTTACATATTTTATGGTGCCGTCTCAATTACCTTTTTATGCGGAAACACTTGGTATTTCAAGCAGTGCCATTGTCGGTTTTTTACTGGCATTTGTTGGTCTGGTATGGGGGATTACATCCACACAATACGCTCGCATTAAAAATATTCTTTCGTTTGAGAAAGTTGTGATGGCTGCGCTCTTATCTATCAGTACAGGTTATCTTCTGTTATTTTTATCCACCAACATGTTCATTATGATTATTTGTCTTGGGTTAATCGGAATGGGTGTCGGTATGTCACTGCCGAATTTAAATACATGGCTGATATCTGTAACAAAACCTGAGTTAAAAGGGCGTCTTCTTGGTGTACTGGTGTTCATGGGACAATTTCTTTCACCGGTCATTACGAGACCGTTGACATCCACCATAGGGATATCATATGGCTATCTATCGGGTGCTGTTGCATTGATGATTTTATTTATCGTCTGCTTAGTGTTTGAGATTAAACATACTAAACAGAATGAATAGGTGGATGAAAATAGAGTATTATTTTCGGAAGCACTATATGTAATATAAAAAGGGGGAAACATACTTTGAAATTCATTTATTCGAGTGAAGGGATTACAGAGGGTCACCTTAAAGGATTTTTTGTCGACTGGCCTAATGGACCGAATCCAAATACACACTTTAAATTATTAAACAACAGCAGCAAAATAGTACTGGCATTAGACGAGGAAACACAACAGGTTGTCGGGTTTATTACCGCAATATCCGATGGGGTCTTATCTGCTTATATCCCATTGTTGGAGGTTTTACCGGAATATAAAAGTAGGGGCATTGGCAGAGAGTTAGTGAGTCGGATGTTTAAAGAACTTCAGGATATGTATATGGTGGATATCTGCTGCGATGATGATCTAGTGCCGTATTATGAGAGATTCGGAATGTCCAAGAGTAATGGAATGATTTTAAGAAATTATAGAAATCAATCTGGACTGCAGTAATATAGAATTTTTAAACTAGGATTAGTTTTTCAATGAATTGGCTCTCAATATTAAGGGAATCACTGAAAGGAAGACCGATAATGAATAATGTGGAAAATATTAAGAACCAACCAGAAAAGGTGGAAGAAAGTAATCATATTAGTTTTTTTGATAACAGTGGCATTCTCATGTCTTTCAGCGGTATTGATGGCAGCGGGAAAACCACGTTACTCACATCTTTAAGAGACCATTATCGTTCGAAAGGAAATGAAACACTGATTACGAAGCAGCCGACACCTGGTTATAGACATCACCCAATGGTTATAGAGAATTTAAAATCCGGAAATACGGGTGCCGGGCCGGAAGCATTAGCATTATTATCGGCTTTTGACCGTTTATCTCATGTGAAGGATATGCAAATTGAATTAAAAGAAAAAGATATGATATTTTCAGACCGATTTAAGCTGGATGGTATTGTTTCATTTGTTTCTAGAGGAATTAATGAAGAATGGGTGAAACTAATCAATCAGTTTTGTCCGGAACCGCACATAGAAATACTAGTCGACTGTCCTGCAGAAGTCTCTCACCAGAGAATTATAAAAAGAGGTGAGACAATTACACATGATGAGTCTATAGATATTCTGGGGCGAAAACGGCAGTTATTTTTAAAACATCGTTCACCGGCGACTATAGTTCTGGATGGTACGAAACCTGCTGGAGACTTATTTAAACAGGCGATGCAGCATATTGATGGGTACTTGTGGAAAAAGAATAAAAGCTAATAACGACATTTAACAGATATCAAGGAGGAATTATATTATGAACGTAGAAATTACACGATTCAGAGTACTGAAAGACAAGAGTGAAAAAGTAGATGAATGGATGCAGTTTTTGAATGAAAATATGAAAGATGTACTGCTTACTTTAGAAGACGAGAAAATGTATGTAGAAACTATTTTCAGGGAAATACTAAATGGGGAAGAGTATCTGTATTGGTATGCTGTTCAGGGTGAAGGCGGCATAGATGTTAATGAATCCACCCACTGGATTGATAAAAAACATTTGGAATACTGGCGTGAGTGTATCGATAAAACATTCAGACCTGTTGACCTAAAGACAGAAGTTGTAATGATACCGGATAAGATTAGAGAAAATATGAATTAGGATCTATAAATATAATGGGGGATTAAGATGTTTACTAAGTCAGTGATTAAAACCAACCGGGGATATTTTGAAATATTTAAACGGGGAAATGGATTACCGATTGCTTATACCCATCTATATAGTGAATACAATGAAAATGGAGATATTATGTCTCAGCAGTTATCTAAGTTCTATACCGTATATGTGATTAACCTTCGCGGTGCCGGAGCATCTGATGATAAGACGGATGAATATACATACAGCATGGAAGATGCAGTTAAAGATATGGAAGCACTCAGACAGGCCTTAAATATTAATTCATGGTCCTTTGCCGGTCATTCTACCGGTGGGTTTTTAGCTTTAAAATATGCTGTCATGTATCCGGAACATCTGACTAAAATAATCGGCGGTGGTTTATGCGCATCATCTGAGTATATGAATCACGCCGACAGTATTTACTGTAAAAAGAATGCCAATAACGAAAGAGTACTTGAGATTTTTTCCGAACTCGGTGATAGTAGTACACCAAGAGACCACCGTAATGAACTGGCTAAAGAGTGGATCATGATGTCTTTATACAGAAAAGAGGCCTATTATGATCTGTTAAAACGTAAAAACAGCGGGCGGACATTGACGAAGAAGATTGATTATTTTACTTCCGAATTAAAAGATTATGATATTAGAGACAAGCTTAAAGAATCATCGGTCACTGCATATATTTACTGCGGTCTGCATGATGCACAGTGTCCGTATATATTCAGTAAAGAAGCGGCAGACTTAATGCCTCAAGGAATTTTGACAACATTTAGATACAGTAACCACATGCCTGGCATTGAAGAGGAAGATAAGTTTATAGAATTTCTGGCATCAACGGTTTGAAATATCGGAAACAATTAAAAACGGAATAGAGCATTATATTATTTTGAGGAAGGTAGTGTATTAATTGAATGATATAAAAAGACGCTTTTTTAAGAATGAAAGGTTAATTCATATTCCTAAAAAAGAAAAAGATAAAATTGCATTTTTTGAATACATGATTACAAAATTTGATGAGAATAAAATATACAGTGAAAAAGAAGTGAATGAAATCATAAAAGATACCTATGATGATTATGCAGTAGTCAGGCGTTACTTAGTAGACTATGGTTATTTTTCACGCCTTAAAAATGGCAGTGATTATAAAGTCAAAGGAATATCAAAAGCGTTGAAATATTAAGTTTATATATTGGAGTCCGTGTGACACTCAGTGACCACATCATGTATTCAGTTAAGAAGATTTAGACTTAGTGTTTTATGATACTTCAACAATCTTTATATACATTGACTACATGCCTGACATTGAATTTATTGAGCTGTATACGCGTAGTGATAAACCGGCAAATGAATTATATAAGAAGCTTGGATTTCAATTAGTATATGAATCCTATGATGTATTCGGTCATTTAAAAAATGATAATGAAATCTCAATTACCGGTATAAAAGACAATCGGCTCCAAGTCGTGGATGACTCAGGGAATCCATGTCATTATTCTATGACTCAGGCTGAATTTGAAGTATTTACTGAGGAAGGGCTTGAACAAATAGAGATTGATCGTTGTTACCCTTCCAGAGGTTATTTATTAAGACTTTAGAAATGAGTATTAATTCACAGTGAAGACTTTATATCTGCTTTCACATCCAATATTTATATTAAATGTAAATAAAGAAAACATAAGAGGAATAAAAATGATTAAATCTGATAAAGAAACAGTGAAGCACTGGATATATAATGATAAAATTTTACCTTCTTATGATATTTATTATCTTCCGGATATGAAAATAGAGGAGTTAGAAAAATATAATCAATATGGAATAATTCTAAGTAGAAAAAACTTCAGGAACAATCCATTATACAATGATTTTAAAACAACCTGTTTTTTGAAATCATGGTATATCCATGATGAAGTAAAATCATTATTGTTTACTGATGGAAAATCCGCAGCTGATTTCCCTATTGATATCTATGCGGGATTACTTCAATTTCAAACACGATATCAGCGTACACATATTTTTAAGGAAAATCAGTATGATCATAATCATAACCGATTATATACTTCAGGAAACAGTGTTATTCTCCAGCCCTCTTTGTGGGCAGGAGTGGGATGATAGTCTAAAAATGAAATATTTGATGGACTATGCTGCTGCTTATGTTGACGATGTTTCAATTGATAAATTTTTAATTGAAAGAATAACGGAAGTATATCCGTATCTCCAGCCTTATTTTAACCAGTTTGGTAAAAAACACGGCGCGAATTGTTTTTCTGCTGTAATTGCTGCGGTTTCAAAAGATAATACTTTTATCTATCACTGGATGGATCAGAAAAATTTATGTCATTTGCTCAATATTTATCAATATCAAGAGTACAGCAGTGATATCAATGATTTGAAGCAGGATGGTGTTGTCTTATGGAGTGAAGCAGATGTGTACTGTCATGGAACATTCTATTTAGGAGATGGGATTTTCTTTAATAAGGAGGGGCAGGAATGTTTTAACCCTTGGCAATTAACGAATTTAGATATTTTGCTAAAACATTGGGGAAAAGAGCTCCATATTTTCAGAAAACAGTCAACTTAATTTGTAGCTCATCAGTTTTTTATCGTTTTCTTTTGGTTATTAAAGTGAGTTGAGTATGAAGAAAGAGAGAATTAATTGACGATAAAATTCAGACTATTAAAAGTATTTATATAATTATATTGTCATATGTAAAATGTATGCTATAATAGAAATACGGATTAATCAATCGAAGAAGGTGAAGCTATATGGAAACTCAAATGAACCTAACGCTTCTAACTAAACGTTTAACAGCATTCCAGATTAGCAGAGCAGTAGATTTAGATATGCAGACAGCACAAAAAATGATTGATAATGAAATTGATTTTAGTGAATTGGATCCACATATTATTGAACAATTAAACGACTTATGCAGCAAGTTGATAAAAAGAGACTGAATATGATATTCAGTCTCTTTTTTATTTTGGAGTTTTTAAAAGTTACATAGTTACTTTAAGAAATAAGTGAAAATAAATTGAATATTGAGTGGGACAATATATTATGTGAATAATGGTATAATATAGAAAATACAGAAAAATAGGTGTTTCTTTTGATTCAATTTCCAAAGCCGGAAGTAGAGCAGTTTTTCTATACATACAGTATTTAGCATTTTCAAGTGAGTAAAGATGAGAAAACATTAGTGTATTCAACAAATTTAACAGGTGAACGCAATCTATGGGCAATGGATTTAAGTAAAAAACATTCATATCCTTATCAGTTTTCTCAAAAAAGTGAGTCTTCAGGATTTATTGCTTTTGATCCAAATGGCAAATATGTGTTAACCAGTTTCGATTCAGAAGGAGATGAAAATCACCATATATATGTGCTGCCTCCGGAAGGCGGAATACCGCAACCTCACATAACAGGTGATGAAAATGAGAAATATATGTTTGTGTATTTAAGTGAGGATGGGGAGCGGGTATATTACGTTACTTCAGAAAATAATCCGAATTTCTTAAATACACGCGTCCGTCACTTAGCTTCGGATAAAGATGAGTTATTAATGGAAGGATCCGACGGGATGACACAGCTTGTGTCAGTATCTGAAGATGAAGAAACGCATGTTTATCTGAGAATGTTTGAGAATACGTATAATAATCTATTTATTAAAAACAAAAATGAAGAAATTTATGTAACACCTGACCATGAAACGATTCACGTTTCTTATGCCCCTGTGTTTACAGATAATCAAACGATTTATTTTCCAACAGATTTTGAAAGTGAGTATATTTATCTGGCGAAATATGATATTGAAAATAGAACATTTGAAAAAGCACTGGAACTGGACGGCGAATCAGTGACAGATGTTAGATTTGATAAATCTACGAACGCTCTGTATGTTGTTGCCGAAAAGGGTGTTGAAGATAAATTGTATCAATATAAACTGGGCACTGGTAAATCAATAGAAATAGACAAGCCGTTTGATATTGTCAGTCAGTTTAAAGTGACAAAATCTGGTGCAATATATATTCTCGGATTATCGTCGGTAAAGCCATCTAATATTTATCGTTTAACAGATAATGCGGGTTGGGAGCAACTGACTGATAATAGAGTCCTGGGTGTTTCTGAAGAAGAGATGGTTGTGTCTGAAATTGTTAATTATACATCTTTTGACGGTATGGCAATCGAGTCATTGTTATTCAGGGCAAGACCTGAAAATGCGAATGGTTATACTGTCTTATGGCCGCATGGCGGCCCACAGGCAGCGGAGCAGAAGTTTTTCCGCGGAGTGTTTCAGAGTATGCTGAATCGGGGATACAACATATTTGCACCGAATTTCAGGGGAAGTACGGGATACGGTTCATCCTTTGTTAAACTCGTGGAGCATGACTGGGGCTAAGGGCCGCGTCTGGATAATGTGGAAGGGGTTAAATGGCTTATTAATGAAAGAATAACAGATCCAGAGCACTTATTCTTGATCGGTGGCAGCTACGGTGGTTACATGTCATTACTTTTACACGGTCGTCATCGGGAATACTTTAAGGCAGTAGTGGATATCTTTGGTCCATCTGACTTATTCACATTTGTTAATTATGTACCCCCGCACTGGAAACCATTGATGGAGCGATGGCTTGGAGATCCTGAACGGGATAAAGAACGATTCGTAACAGATTCACCAGTCACTTACCTTGAAACGATGACAAAACCAATGCTTGTTATTCAAGGCGCAAAAGACCCACGTGTAGTAAAGGAAGAGTCTACCTATATCAAATATTTTAAAACACATTAGCTCTGATACCCTAGCTATCTTCTTGAAAAAATAAATCCGGTTTCTTAATTATTATGCACATTACCGCTTAAACCGGTGCAAAGTAATTCCATAAATGACACATTTAATATTATCAAATTAATACATAGACGCAAATCTATATAGATGTTAATCTATATATAAGGGAATAATTTAATGATTAAGGTGTGTGTATATTATGTTAGAAGTGAAATTTTATGAAGAAGCAATGTGTTGTTCAACAGGGGTCTGCGGACCATCTCCTGATTATGAAGCAAATCGTCTGGCTGATGATCTGAACCGGGCTGATATTGGACATAATTGGTGGGTCATCAATCAATCCCTCGTAACTTCGGACAAAAAAGATAAATTATTCGCAAACAAGAAAAAAGATGAATCGAAATGGATTGAAATGATTAAATCACGCAGCTCTGATCATTATTATCTATTACCTTATGAGGAGAATTAAAATGAAAAAAATCGTAATTATTGGTTCAGTTGCTGCCGGTACGAGCGTCGCTGCAAAAGCGAGAAGAAATGACGAAAACGTTGAGATTACTGTTTTTGATAAAGATACTGATATATCGTATTCGGTTTGTGGTATCCCTTATTTCATTGGTGGAGAAGTTGAAGAAATTGATGAACTGACACCAAGAGATGCCAAATGGTTTAAAGATAGATTCAATATAAATATTCATACACAGCATGAGGTATTAAACATAGATAAAGAAAACAGAACTGTTTCCGTTAAGAACTTGCAAACAGATGAAACATTTAATCAAGAGTATGATGAACTGATCCTTGCTACCGGATCAAGTCCAAAAGAACTGCCCCAATTGAATTCTAATGATTTTAAAAATACTTTCCAAGTTAAAAACATTAACGATGCAAAACACATTCATCAGTATATTAAATCGAACAATGTTGAAAGAATAGCTATTATAGGCGGAGGCTTCATCGGTCTCGAGATGCTGGAACAATTAGCTAAATACCAAACGACGATTATTCAAAGAAGTACATTCATGAGTCATCTGGATCCCGACATGAGTTATATGATTGAGGAATATCTTCAGGAAAAAGCAAATGTCTACACAGGAGAAACAATTGACAGCGTGATTGGACAAGACTCAGTAGAACAACTTGTGCTTCAAAGTGGTGAGACTATAGATACTGATATGGTGATATTGGCAATAGGCGTTAAACCCAATACAGCATTAGCCGAAAAAATTGGTGTAAAAATTGGAACAACTGGTGCCATTCAAGTCAATTCTTATTTAGAGACAAATGAACCCCATATCCATGCTATCGGTGATGTCGCAGAAAGTTTCAGTATTGTTTCCGGAGAACCGTTATACAGACCACTCGGTTCGACTGCAAATAAAATGGGAAGAATTGTCGGTGATCGACTGACAGGCGGAGACTTGGAGCATAAAGGTATTTTAGGCACCGGTATTGTAAGAGTTTTCGATATGACTATTGCCCAGACGGGACTGACTGAAAAAGATGCAAATCAATTAAATATGAATGTTGACGTCATCCATAACATTAAACCGAATCAGCCAGAATATATGAATGGGAAAGAAATGGTCATTAAAGCCATTATCGATAAAGCTACATCACGCATCATCGGCGCGCAGATTATAGGTTATGAAGGTGTCGATAAACGGATTGATGTACTTGCAACTGCGATTACTTTCAAGGCGAAAGTAGAAGATTTATTCCACTTGGATCTGGCTTACGCTCCAACTTTCTCTACTACTAAAGATCCGATTATTTATACTGGAATGATTGGCCATAATATTCAAAGAGGCAGAAAAATTATCACGTCAAAAGAACTCACAGAACGGGCAGAGCAGGAAGACATTCAAGTTATTGATGTGCGTTCACCTAAACAATACGAAGTAAATCATGTGGAAAATGCAGTAAACGTTCCGCTTAAAGATTTAAGAGATTATGCTAAAGAAGCAGATAAAACCCAAACAATCGTCACATATTGTAATAAGGGTACTACTGGTAATGCTGCACAAAATGTACTCATTAATCTCGGTTTCGAAGATGTATATAATTTATCAGGTGGGAATAAAAACTATCAAAGGTATGTGAATTTAATTGATAAAAGAAAAAAATAAAGAGAGTTATCAAACACTGTCCCAATATTTAAAAGTCATCGCTGACAGTAATCGTTTGGAAATATTGGATTTGCTCTCGTGTGGTGAACTTTGTGCGTGTGACCTTTTAGAACACTTCGAATTTTCTCAGCCCACATTGAGTCACCATATGAAAGTCATGAGAGAAAATAATCTAATTTTGATGAGAAAAGATGGAACTAAAAATATGTATCGTTTAAACAAAGAAATGATTAATAATCTGACAGACAGGCTGTCACTTTTAAGCTCAGATACTGTGCCTTGTATCTGCGAGGATATAAAGAAAGGAACCTGTTAATCATGACGATACTGGCATTAAGTATATTTATAGTTACACTTATATTTGTAATATGGCAACCGAAGAATTTAGATATAGGGATTACTGCCATGATTGGTGCATTACTGGCAATCATCACTGGCGTTGTCTCTTTCGGTGATGTGATAGAGGTCACTAGTATTGTTTGGAATGCAACATTAACATTTGTTGCAGTCATTCTTATTTCATTAATTCTTGATGAAATTGGATTTTTCGAATGGGCTGCCATACATATGGTTAAAGCATCGAACGGGAATGGCCTAAAAATGTTTATCTACATCGCATTATTAGGCGCTGTGATTGCAGCATTTTTTGCTAATGATGGGGCTGCATTAATACTGACACCGATTGTACTTGCAATGGTTAGAAACTTAAAACTGGAAGAAAAGGTTATTTTCCCATTTGTCATTGCGACCGGATTCATTGCTGATACAACCTCGCTGCCTTTAGTAGTCAGTAACTTAGTTAACATTGTATCGGCAGACTACTTCAATATTGGGTTTTTAGAGTATTTAGGCCGGATGTTTATTCCAAACATCTTTTCATTAGTTGCGAGCATTGTTGTACTCTGGTTGTTATTTAGAAAATCTATTCCTAAAACAATTGATCAAACACAATTAAAAACACCTGAATCTGCGATAAAAGATAAAAAGATGTTTAAATACTCATGGGGTGTCCTTTTATTATTACTGATTGGATATTTAGTGAGTGAATTTATCAACGTTCCTGTTTCATTTATTGCAGGAGGCATAGCAATTTTTTTCTTAATACTTGCTAAACGTTCTCATGCTGTAAATACAACAGCTGTAGTTAAAGGCGCACCATGGAATATCGTTCTATTCTCCATCGGTATGTATGTTGTTGTCTTCGGGTTGAGAAACGTTGGTTTAACGGATGCTCTAGCAGGCGTATTAATGGATGTTGCTGAGTATGGATTATTTGCTTCAGTAATGGGCATGGGCTTTATTGCTGCAATATTATCTTCTGTTATGAATAATATGCCTACTGTAATGATTAATGCAATTGCAATCGATCAGGCCAGTGTTAGTGCATTAATTCAAGAAGCAATGATTTATGCCAATGTCATTGGTTCAGACTTAGGTCCAAAAATTACGCCGATTGGGTCCTTGGCGACTTTGTTATGGCTTCACGTTTTAGCTAAAAAAGATATGAAAATCTCATGGGGAACTTACTTTAAGATAGGTATAATTATTACCCCGCCCGTATTATTTGTTACTTTGCTCGGCCTCTATCTCACGTTACTAATGTTTTAAAAATTTGATTTACTATACAAAAAAAATCGTACAATCTTTATTATCAAGACTGTACGATCTTTTGTTTTATTTAATGGATTTATCCACAGAAGCTTTTTCTGTCTTTACTTCTGGTTTTTTCTCTTCAATCTCCACTGAGCAGCAGCTTTGTTCTTTAGGTTTAATTTTATTTAATAAATCTTTCACACCCATTTGCTCACCTCCTTTAAAATATTATTTTTATTAAAATATGCTATTAAATATCAGACCTGATCCAACAGCAACCAGTAAAATAGTTGAAATGAATGCGTGTCATTTTTGACGGTAAATTGCATATATTTTAAGAGTAACCTTGCACAATATAATACAAATATATATATATCACATTTAATAATAAATATACTTGATACGGGAATGATTATAAGAGCTCCAAGTGAGTAATATCCTATCTAAGCATCCTAACTGCTCTTAAAATCGTCCTATTAAAATAGATAAACCATATATACCGTGTAAAATTAAAGTTTTTAAAAATAGCGTTGAGATATGTTCAATATTCGAGATATTTCTATGTCATTAACTATATAGTAAGTACAAATAAAAATACCACTCTGGGCAAATAATATGTATTTTATTTTAAATATGCCATTCAGGTAGATTGAACGATTTACCGGCGGTAAAATCAGTAAAAGTATGGTGGAAATATATTTAAAAGTGATTAACAGGAAGTAAATAAAACAGACGGTTTGTATTCAAATTGGAGAAATCAAAAAGACTGGGCAATTCATTCAATTGTTGAACTGCCTCAGTCTTTTTTGACATTCTCTTTATTATTGTAATTTTTAGGATTCAGCGGGACAGGGTCATAGCCGCCGGGATGGAGTGGGTGACATTTTAATATCCGTTTAATCGTCAGATAACCGCCCTTTAAAGCACCGTGTTCCTGTACGGCTTCAATCCCGTAATTACTGCAGGTCGGTTCGAACCGGCAGGATGGCGGAAATATTGGTGATATATATTTTTGATAGAATCTGAAAAATTTTAATACTAAATATTTCATTAATAATCACTCTTCTTTTTTAATATATTCATCATATAGCGTATACTGAAGTTAAGCAAATAAGAGGTGTTAAAAATGCAGGAATTCATTGACGAACTCGGGCTGAAAGTGACATTTACAACGTCCCGGTTAAACAACACAAAACATATACTCGCAATACCGAAGTTTAAAAATCAGTACGTGATGACTGAACATAAGCTTCGGGGAATTGAATTTCCCGGGGGCAAGGTGGAAACGGGTGAGTCGTTGGAAGACGCGGTCCACCGGGAAGTATTTGAAGAGACGGGCGGCGTCATTGAAAAAATGATGTATGTCGGAACATACACTGTTCATGATAGAGTCCGGTTCACAAAAGCCGTATATATTGTGAGAATTAATGATTTTCATTTTAAATGTGATTATCTGGAGACGCTCGGCCCGAGGTTATATGATTCGGTTAAAGATGTTCCAAAAGAAAAGCGGAGTCGGTTACTTGAGGATGACTGTATCCGCTACATATATGAACAGACCAAGGGTGAAGTATTTTTCAAGCAGTTTTAATTCCATAATTCATGGATTGATATTCCAGGTGAAATTGACATAAAATAATTCCTTATTTACAATTTACACTAAAGGGAGAGTGGTTATGGTGAAATTCAGAGTATTTTATGTTGATTTTTATGAATCAATGAATCATTGGGGATCACCTTCTGAAAATCAGGTATATGCGGATCAAAATGGAGATATCGGCTGGAAACCGGGTGGACTCACCCCAATCAGAGATAACTGGGATGGTTTGCTGCCGGTGCCGGGTGACGGCACTTATGAATGGAATGGATTCCTTGATCAGAATCTGCTGCCTTATGAATATAA
The DNA here is from genome assembly GCA_019359885.1 of Listronotus oregonensis. Classification (NCBI taxonomy): domain Eukaryota; kingdom Metazoa; phylum Arthropoda; class Insecta; order Coleoptera; family Curculionidae; genus Listronotus; species Listronotus oregonensis. Next base: position 55,609 of record JAHBCN010000072.1, read on the forward strand.
CCCGGAAAAGAACTGGTTTGCGACAGCGAATGAAATGAATCTGCCTGAGGGTTATGATGAGTACCATATCGGTTATGATCAATGGGCGTCACCGTTCCGTTATCAGCGAATTGAAGAAGTTTTAAACCAAAGCGAACAATTTAGTATTGAGGATTCTTTGGCACTGCAGACGGATTATATTTCAAAACCGGGACAAAGGATTACCGAACTGTTAAATAATCTTGAATCGTCAGATGAAAAGGTTAATCAAGGAATTAATTTACTTTTGGAATGGGATGGAGACTTATCCACTGACAGTGCAGGTGGTGCATTATTTGAAATATGGTATCAAAGATACCTTGGTGAAGCCGTAGTAAAAGAAGTATTACCTGAAGAAGCCGCTGAGGATGTCGGCAGCGGGGATCCTATAGCTGTTTTAGACTTGCTTGAACAGCCCGATGAACGTTTTGGCAGTGAACCTGAAACGGTTCGTGATGAAATATTACTTTCAACTTTAGAAGATGGGATTAATGAGACTGAGGAACTTTTAGGAGAAGATATGGAAAATTGGAAATGGGGAGACCTGAAACATTCATACCTGGAACATCCGTTGTCAACGATATTATCTGACGAACAAAAAGAACAAATGAATGTCGGTCCGTTACCACGCGGAGGCAGTGGGGATACTGTCGGTGCCTCAGGATACAATGAAAATTTCCAGCAAGTCAGCGGTGCAACTTTCAGATTGGTTATTGATGTTGGTGAGTGGGATAATTCTATCGCGATGAATAGTCCGGGGCAATCAGAAAATCCGATGAGTAATCATTATGATAATTTATTTGAAATGTGGGCAAATGATGAATCATTTCCATTACTGTACTCAAGGGATAAGATTGAAGAAGCCACTGTTAAACAGATTTTGTTAGAACCGCAGAGTAAGTAATACCGTAAATTGAGAAAGAGAAACAGGCAGGCTCCCAAACCGGGAGCCTGCCTGTTATATTATCATTCTTTTATTTAAAGCCGCCGACTGCTGCAATTTCTGCAGATTCATCACCGAATTTTTCAAAGTTTTTCTGGAACATTGCTTTTAAGTCATTTGCTTTTTCGTCATAAACTTTCGCATCAGACCATGTATTTCTCGGCTGCAGGATATCACTTGGTACACCGGAAACTGCTGTTGGAACATTGAGGTTGAAAATCGGGTCTTTTTCAAAGTTACCCAGTTCAAGTTCACCACTGATGGCGCTTCGGACCATTGTACGGGTATGTTTTAAGTTCATTCTGCTGCCGATACCATAAGGACCGCCAGTCCAGCCGGTATTTACCAGGTAGACATTTACATCGTGCTTATCAATTAAGCGGCCGAGCATTTTAGCGTAAGTCGTTGGTGCAAGCGGCAGGAATGGTGAACCGAAGCATGATGAGAAGACCGGCTGTGGTGTTGTCACGCCACGCTCTGTACCTGCAAGTTTAGAAGTAAAACCGCTCATGAAATGGTACATTGCCTGATCTTTGTCCAGTTTACTAATCGGCGGCAGTACACCGAAAGCATCTGCCGTTAAGAAAACAATTGTTTTGGCATGTCCAGCAACAGATGGAATCCGCGCATTATCGATGTGATGCAGCGGATAAGCTGCACGTGTATTTTCAGTAAGTGAACCATCTTCGTAATCCGGCACACCTGCTTCATCTAATACAACATTTTCAAGAACGGAACCAAATTTAATCGCACGGAAAATCTCAGGCTCTTTTTCTTCAGCTAAATCAATTGTTTTCGCGTAACAGCCGCCTTCAATATTGAAGACACCGTCATCATTCCATCCGTGTTCATCATCACCAATTAAATCACGGTGCGGGTCTGCAGATAATGTCGTTTTTCCAGTACCGGATAATCCGAAGAATAATGCGACATCTTTATTGTCTCCAACATTCGCTGAACAATGCATGCTCATTACGCCATGTTCCGGCAGGAGGTAATTCATGATAGAGAAGATTGATTTCTTCATTTCACCGGCATACTCAGTACCACCAATTAAAATGATGCGTTTTTTCAAGCTGACAATCACAAATACTTCAGATTTCGTACCATCTGCTTCCGGATCTGCCTTAAATGTCGGTGCAGATACGATTTTAAATTCCGGTTCGATAGATAATGCCTCTTCTTTTGTTTCCGGTCGGATAAAGAGGTTACTTGCGAAAAGGTTATGCCAGCTGAACTCATTGACGACCTGTAGATTTAAACGTGTTTTCTCATCTGCACCGGCATAACCATTAAATACAAACAACTCTTCTTTGTTATTTAAATGGTTGATGACTTTTTCGTAAAGTGCATCGAAAACATCTTCTGAGATGGGCTGATTAATTTCACCCCAGTCTACTTTATGAGAAGAGATATTATCCTCGACAATGAAACGGTCTTTGGGACTGCGCCCGGTGTATTGCCCTGTTTCTGCACGGAGTGCACCCGTTTCGGTCAATTGTCCTTCGCCGCGACGAAGTGAAGCGGTTACAAGTTGTGAAGTTGAGAGTTGATTATGAGTGGAATCCTTAGAGATAATGCTGGAAATAAGTTCATCGTGATTTACCATATGAATGCCTCCTGTAGTATGTTTATTAATCTTTAGGAAATAGTATAACACATTATAAAATGATATAACACATAAGAATGACATAATTTTAAGATTATTTTTCAGGTGGTTGATTCGCTCATTAGAAATGCCTGTATGAAAGGGTTCGAGGTGATTATCGTGACTATAATTATATATGTTTTTAAGTATGTTTCAATGGTTGAATATAAAAAAGCGGGAATTCCCCGCTTTTTAAACACCTTCTTTTAAATCCCGTTTTCTGTAACCGATATACCCGATAATCATGAGAAAGATCCCTGCAGCTGTAATGATTAAAAATGTGTTTGTTTCAAAAGCATCAACCGGCATTTTAGGCAGCCAGCTGAAGGCAGCTGTGTTGGTGAACCATTTAGGTAAATCCAGAATTCCCTGAAAATAATCCAGTAAAAATGAGTAGGTAATATAAATATATACAACTTTTCCGAGTTTAGGGAACCAGCCGAGTAAAAAAGCAGCCAGTCCAATGAAGCACAGGACAACCGGCAGGAAATTAAAGCCGGCAGCAAGAAAATCAATGATACCCATTGCGGATGTGTCATCCATGCTTCCTAAAGCAGTAAAACCTAAACTGAGCGCTGACAAGAATATGCCGAGAATACCTGCAGTCACTGCAGTGCCGATACTTGTCCAGTAAAATTTTGTTCTTGTGACTTTTGTGGCATATATCTGACTTAAATGCTGGCGGTTTTCCTCAGTGTAAAGTTTATTGACAACTGCTACAGGCAGGATAGTGGAAAGACCAACCATTACAGCCATAATCGTACCGGTAAATGATTCTTCAATTGATGAACCGGCCATGGTGAACATTTGCTGCATTAATTCATTGCTTTGAAGAAATGACTGCATATCCCCATAAATAGATCCGTATGCCAGTCCCATTATGACAAAGGCAATCATCCAGGAAATAATGACTGCTCTGTTTATTCTAAAGTAGAGTCCTGGTACAGAAAGCAGCGCTTTTGATGCGTTACTTCTGCCTGAGCGTTCCGGTAGGTACCCAGCTCCCATATCCCTTCGGCCTTCAAGTGCAAATGCCAGTACAGACAATATTAATATCAGTACAATGGCTGAAATAACTGGCATCCAGTTGTTTTCAGTAAACGGGTAGGTCAGATAAACCCAGCTTAATGGATTAAACATGGAATAATCGACATTAATACTGTCTGTTGAAGCGCGAATAATATACATCAGCCCGATGATTCCGAGAGAAGTCCCTGTTGCTCCTGACGAAGTGGGCATAACCTGGGACATCACTAAAGCAATAACAGCACCAAGGATTCCAGCTATGCCGACTGAAATACCAAATAAGACAGCACCAGCAGCATCAATGGTATCTACATTAAAACTAATCATGACGACAGCGATAAATAGTGATAGTAGAATATTTATCAACATCGTTTCTATTAAGACAGCCAGTGAGTTTGCTTGTCTACCGACCCTGAATGACCGTACAAGTTCAGTTAATCCGAGGTCTTCTTCTTTTCGTGTATGTCCGACAACGTGAAGGATTGAAATAATCATGGAAAATAATCCGCAGAACAAAAGCATTTCATGTGCATACATCGCTCCAATTGTATAATCCGCAGCAGAATCTACTGGTGTCGGTCCGACCATCGCAATCATTGCCGGGTTCTGAAGCGTTTCGAACATGCCGGCTAATCCTTGTCCTTCTGCGATTTCTTTGAATGCCGGAACAAACGCTGAAGAGAATAGACCGACACCCAGTATCCAAAAGATGGTTTTTTTCCAGTCTCGTTTCAAATACTGCAGTAATAGAATCTCAAAGCACGCAAATTTTTCTTTCAAACGTGTCACATCCTTTCTATACATCATCCTTTATAATGACGCATGAACAAGTCTTCCAGAGTCGGCGGCACGGCTTCAAAAGTTTTCACACCAAGCTTAGTCGCCTCAAGGAGAATATCATTTAAATATTTGTGTTCAGCAGAAAATACCGCATGCTCATCTTTCAGTTGAAAATCATGGACGCCAGTAACGGCTTTCATTTTTGACACATCACCATCTGCCGCTATAGTAATGGTAGAGCGCGTCAAATGTCTCAATTCATCAAGTGTGCCTTCTTCAACAATTTCACCCTGGCGAATAATGACGACTCTGTCAGCGAGGCGTTCTACTTCACTCAATATATGAGAAGAGAGGAGGATGGATTTCCCTTGGGATTTAATGTTCTCCACTTCCTCCTGAAAGATGGATTCCATCAACGGATCAAGTCCTGAAGTCGGTTCATCAAAAATATATAAATCAGAATCAACGGATAAAGCAGCGATTAAACCGACTTTTTGACGGTTCCCTTTAGAGTAACCCTTTGCTTTTTTCTTTGGGTCCAGCTCGAAGCGTTTAATCAATCTATCTCGTTTTTCTATACTGCCGCTGCCGTGGAGTTTCATGAATAAGTCAATGATTTCACCACCGCTTAGATTTCCCCATAATGAAACATCACCTGGTACGTAAGAAATACGCTTGTGGATTTCCAGACTGTCTTTCCATACATCTTTTGAGAATATTTCTGCTTTTCCTTTATCCCGTTTAATAATACCCAGCAGTATTCGAAGCGTGGTGGATTTCCCGGAACCGTTGGGTCCGATAAAACCAACGACTTCTCCGGCATTAACAGAAAAATTAACATCGCTAAGCGCCTGGAATTTACCAAAATTTTTCTGTACACCTTCAACTTTAATGATTTCTTTCATCAGTTATCTCTTCCTTTCGATGATTTCTTTATTTGTAAAAACTGTTCTTTAGTATCTTTGAATAGTCCTGCCATTCCTTGAGATATTCTTCACCAAACGTTTCGATATCTTCAAAGGTGTTAATCCGCTCGGTAAATTTATCTGCGAATCCCTGCATTGTCCACGTTAAAATTTCGATTGCTTTTTCAATATCAATCTCTTCTTTAAATTTTGAGTAATCAATATTTTTATATAACAAATGCATTCCTTTTAACTGACTTTCCTGTACTTTTGTTGAAACAACATCTTTAATAATTTTTGATTCATCTTTAAGTGAAGCAATCAAAAAATCAAAGACATAAGGATATTCTTTTTGAAATTCGAACTTGTAAAGACCAGTGTCTTCAAGTCTCTTAAATACATCCCGCTCTGACTGATCAATTTGATTATATAAATCTTCCACCACTTCAATACTGTAATCAACTACAAAAATGTACAATCCCTTTTTATTTTTAAAGTAATTAAAAAGAGAGCCCTTGGATATGTCTGCTTTTTCAATAATCGCATTGGTTGATGCTTTGTCGAACCCATTTTCTACAAATTCTTTTACGGCTGAAGTAATGATTTTCTTCTGTTTATCTGGATTTATTTTGTAAAAATTGTCATACATATTTTAACCATCTCCCTAACTTGACCACTATGGTCATTTTTATTATATATTAAATGACCATAGTGGTCAAATATATTATGAATGCATTTTTATCTGAAGAACAGAGAAGATTTCCTGATGAATCACTTAAAGACATTTATTATATATCATTAAGAAATAAGAATATATTCAGTGAGAAATTATAAAATATTAACTTAAATCAGTAATTATATACAGATAATTACAATTATATTTTTTATGTTAAAATAAAGAATAATCATTGTTGCATTATTTATTTCGTTTAATTATATGAATACATCTCAAGAACATATCAAGTTATAAGAGAACGTGTGGAATCATCGGATTCAGGACTTCACAAAATAGTAAATCACCAAATTAGGTATTCACCTAGTGGTGAATTAAAAAATAATCTTCCCGGGAAGCAGATTGTGCTGACGTGATTCATCAGGTGATTAAAAATTACGTGCAGAAGATAAATGAGAACATACAGAAATCATGGATGATAAAATTTAAGAAATGCTTCAAATAACAGAGGATTCGAATTATAATCACAAAAGTGTTTATATTGAAATCTTTGAGGAATGAGAAATTGGTATATTTGATAATGCAGTTGAAGTCCATAATATCATTTAGCGTAGTATAGAAAAACCGATTAGAGGAAGAGCTACCGAAATTATGAATCCTGAAGAAGAAGTGTATATGAAGCGTATTTCTAATGAATGGAGGAGAACAGAAATGAAACTATTTAATAAAGCATTTATACTTTCTATAACAGGCATTATTTTATTGACAAATGTTAATTCAAATGAAGGTTATGCTGCCGAAACTGAAAGTATTGGATTATTGATCAAATCGACTACATTCGCATTACTATGGAAAGCAGAAAATGAAGAATACGATTATAGTGCACTTTCAGAACCAATAGATTTTGAATTTCACCAGGAAGGATATGAATTGTTACAAGAAACACCTGAATTTCAATTCGTTAGTTATGCGCAAGATTTACTTCACCAAAAGGTTTATGTGGAGTTGGAAGCAGATGACGATAGAGGATATCAGTATAGGCCGATGACTGAATATAATATCAATAAAATGTTTGAGTTCGTAGAGAATCATAATTATAATAACGAAGAATACTACTTGAACATGCTGGAGGATTGGCAGGATGGAGATTTTAGTAATTCCGTAGAAATATTCAATGCCATGTGGGAAGGCATTAGTTACGTCCCTAGAACGGCTGAGCGTCTTCATACTCATGAAGAAGAAATGGAAATAATTGAAAAACAGTTTAACCATGTCGAAGATGAAATTTTTTAAATGTGAAAGGCATACGAAAGGGAAGTTACGCCTAAAGTGGGCGTTTTAAAACTAAAAACAGTTATGAAAGATTTAAAAAAGAAAAATTCTAAATTCTAATTTTTTTAGAATAAAGTCGAGTGTTTTACTAGGAATAAATGGCTTGAATAGATAAAAGCTTCATAGTTATCCTTGATTTGATTTTATGAATCTAGTATATTATTAAATAAGTTATCTCTTATCAAGAGTCGGTGGAGGGAACATACCCTATGAAGCCCAGCAACCTCTTTATTATGAAGAAAGGTGCTAAAGGATGCAGAGTATTCTGAGCGATAAGGGGAAGAGCGGTGCCTTTTCTCTTTTTAGTGAGAAAAGGTTTTATTTTTGTCGTTGGGAGATAGCTAATAATTTTTAAAGGAGATTATTTATGGCAGAGCGTAATTTATTTACTTCTGAGTCTGTAACAGAAGGACATCCAGATAAGATTGCCGATCAAATATCAGATGCAATTTTAGATGAAATTTTAGAAGGAGACATCAATGCTAGGGTCGCATGTGAAACAGTGGTTAATACTGGTCTTGCATTAATTGTCGGAGAAATCAGTACTGAGACATATGTGGATATCCCTAAAATCGTCAGGAAGACGGTGAAGGATATCGGTTATGTTGATGCGAAATACGGATATGACTATAAAACAATGTCTGTACTGACAGGGATTGATGAACAGTCTGATGATATCGCACAAGGTGTAAATAACGCGATTGAAACCAGAAGTACAGAAGCTATTTCAACAGGTGCAGGGGATCAGGGCTTAATGTTTGGTTTCGCATGTAATGAAACAGAAGAATTAATGCCACTTCCCATTTCACTTTCACATAAATTGTCTAAACGTTTAACAGAAGCAAGAAAATCCGGACTGCTCGAATACCTGCGTCCGGACGGAAAAACTCAGGTAACGGTTGAATATGATGAAAATAACATCGTCAAAAGAGTCGATACCATTGTCATTTCCACTCAGCACCATGAAGATATTTCACCGGAACAGATTTATGATGATTTGATTGAACACGTGATTCGTTATATCGTACCGGCGGAACTGCTGGATGATGAAACCAAGTATTTTATTAATCCTACCGGCCGTTTTGTTATCGGTGGACCGCAGGGGGATGCAGGACTGACCGGCCGTAAAATCATTGTAGATACATACGGCGGATATGCACGCCACGGCGGTGGTGCATTCAGCGGTAAGGATCCGACAAAAGTGGACCGCTCCGCAGCGTATGCTGCACGTTATATCGCAAAAAATATCGTCGCAGGTCATCTCGCGGATAAATGTGAAATCCAGCTTGCCTATGCAATCGGTGTATCACAGCCGGTTTCCATTTCTGTCGATACGTATGGCACTTCAAAATATTCAGAGGCTGAAATTGTTGAAGCGATTCGTGAATTATTTGATTTATCTCCGGACGGAATCATTAAAATGCTTGATTTGAGACGTCCGATTTATAAGCGTACCGCAAGTTACGGGCACTTCGGTCGTGATGACTTGAAACTGCCTTGGGAGGCAGTAGATCAGGTGGATGCTCTGGTACAGCTTTTGGAAAAATAATGAGTGATATCATAGGAACTCCCGGCGCATTAAATTGCACCGGGAGTTTTATTAGTTTTTAATGATTCTGTTTTCGGTCTTTCGGCATGGCAATATGAATTAGTGTCCCCAATATTAGAAGGGAATATGATTATCCCAATTACATGGAGTGTAATCCTTCTTGAATTTTTTGTTGTCTTCAGTATTTTCTTTAAGTATTCCTTTAAGAAATATTTATTAGCATTTAGCATACTATTTCATTTTATGATTGTTATGACTATTGGGGTGATGACTTTTAGTCTGGTAATGATAGCGTGTCTATTATTATATTTAAATTATAAAACTTACTCTAATAGTAATGAAAATATTCCTTTAATGGGTACTTTAAAAAAGCAAATATCAATAAGATAAGTAAAAAAGTGGTACGCAGTCATATTGTATTATATAAGGCATACTAGTTTTTTATTTCAGGGCTCTTTCTACCACTACAAATACGATTATTACAATAATAATTACAATTATCATTTCTGCTATTGCTATGACTAAAAAAATTGTCTCATAACCATAGATTAGTAAAAAGACATCTGTTATTAATACTAAAAAACTGGGGATCAGCACTTTCTTAGAAATAGACAAAAATAATGTACCTGATAAATTTTGTGCTTTGACCCAATTTTCCTCATTCTTCAAAGACTTTTTTGTAGTGTAGCCAATAGAAAATGAATTTACACCTTTTTTATAGTCATTTCTAGAATCTAAGCTTTGCAATAATTTTCCAATAATTAAAAATGGAATTATAGTAGTAAATAAAAGCATTAAAATATCCTCAATTTCTTTTTATAATATTTTTCATATATTAGAATTTTATATAAAAGTCCATTAAACAACAAACATACGGTTGATGAGATGAAACTCATCAACCGTATTCATTATAGAGCCATTAGTTTTCTTCAATTTTTATGCGCCGTCTTCTTCAGTGTCTTCAGTTTCATCTAACGGATCTTCCATTTCAGTATCTTCCATGTCATCCATTTCCTCACCGTCATCAGTCGTATCATCACCGCATGCAGCGAGAACGAGCACAGATATAATACCGCCCGTTAATAAATACTTCCTAAGCTCCACAAGTAAAACCTCCTAAATATTTGTCCTTTTGGGATTCGTCTATTCAGTTTTACCAAGCTTTTTTATTTCTCTAACAAGCTCTTGATGTATTAATACCCTTTTCGTTAAAGATAAAACATATATTTAAACACACCGGTTTATTTTTAATCGTTTCATCCTTTTTATTTTGTTATAATGAATTAAGTAATTTTGAGGAGGAAGGAAGAATGAATATGAATACAGATATTTTCACAGAACCAATATTTATTATTACTGCAGCTGTTCTTTTGATTATTTTAATTTGGTTCCTAGTCTATTTCTTCAAGCACCGTAAAGCAGTCACTGAAGTTCAGGATGCTTATGACAAGGAGAAAAAAGCACTTGTTGAAGACTATGAAACGAAACAGGAAGAAGAACGTCTGGGTTATAAGAAAGAAATCTCTTCTTTGAATGAAAAGTACTATAATGACACGACACTTTTGGATAATAAACTTTCGAGTCTCCAGCAGTTTACAGTTGATAAAGGAGAGTATCTGACGGATCTTGCCTTAATCCAGCTAAAAGACCGTCTGGTGCGGGATGAAAAAATCAGAGAGGCGGATATGCATATCTTATCGAATGTGTATCTCCCGAGCAGAAATTTCACAAATACAAGAAAGATTGATCATTTAGTTCTGACAAGAACAGGTATTTATCTAATCGATTCCAAGTACTGGAGAGGACATATCCTTCATGGTGTCAATGAACAGAACTTTGAAGAACTGCCGTATGTAGAATCATTCTTTGATTTGTTAAACCTTGATAAAAAGCAGGAACAGACGTTAATCTTTGATAAAGACACTGATGATAAAGTGTCTGTAAATCACTACAATCAGGTGATTGAAGAAACGAAAGTCTCTTCTGAGAAACTGCGGAATATCTTAAAGCTTCAGTATGATATTGTTCCATTAATTTACTTTAACCCTAAAGATAACGGCAACTATTCAATTGCCAATTATTCTAATGATGAGAGTGTTAAAGTACTGGTCGGTACAGATGAACTTGATGCTTTCTTCTTAAAATATGTGTTCCACGGCAGATTCCAGTACACAGTCAAAGATCTGGATGAAATCGCAGATACGATACTCAGCTTGAATCCATAAATAATATATTTTGTACAATATACAATGAAGCCCTATAATTTAATTACAGGGCTTTATTTTTTACATAAATTAAATTTGGAGGCAGCCATGGGACAATCAAAACGAATCGCAATCATCGGCGGGGGCGTTTCCGGTGTGTCAGTGTTAAACCATCTGATTCATCATGAGTTATATGACCCGGCATTTGAAATAGATATTTATGACAGCAGAGAAGGAATGGCGAATGGCAAGGCCTTCAGATATGACAACAGTCAGCTGTTGATGAACGTGCCGTCACACTTGATATCATTAAGTGATAATCTTAATGAATTTAAAGAATGGATGGAAAGAGAAGGGTATCCGGACGATCAGTATCCGCCGAGAGCTGTATTCGGTGAGTATATTAAAGATTTTCTCAAAACACTGTCAGAGCGGGATAATGTGAACGTTTTATATCAGTTTATCTCTGACATTCTGCCTGAAGACAGCCGGTATAAGCTGTATACCGATGATGATGAAAAAATGTATGATGCGGTATTACTTTGTACCGGCCAGATGGATTACAGTGATCCATACGGTTTAAAAGGGACGGATAAATATATTCATGACCCGTATCCGATGCAGGACAAACTGACAGGTTTAAACGGCAGAATCGGGATGATCGGCAGCGGGCTGACATCAATAGACTGCTTCAGATATCTTTTCATGGAGGAGAACCATAATCATATTCATGCGTTCTCAAGAAGCGGTGAAATGCCTTCTGTCAGAGGGACGGAGACAGAGGTAACACTTAAATACTTCACGACTGATGGGATTGAACAGCTTAAGTCCGGTGGACTAATGCCCTTAAACCATCTCATTCAGTTATTTAAAAAAGAAATGGAGTATCAGGGCGTTGATCAGACCCTTTTTTACAGGAAAACGCAGGATCCTTATAAAGATATTAAATATGATTTGAATCATAAAGACGCCGTTGGACGTCTGCAGTACTTGATTATAGAAGCACATCCTGTGATCAGTGCGGCATATCAATACTTATCAAGAAAAGATAAAGAAGTATTTATGGATCAGTATCATGCACTGCTTGACGGCAACCACTCACCGATGCCGCCCCAGACAGCAGAACAAATTTTAAAGTGGGTGGATGAAGGCAGACTGCATTTATACAGTGATATGACAAATGTTGAAGTGAATAATGGCTTCAGGCTTGATGCTGAAGATGACAGTATACAGGTGGATATATTAATAAATGCGACCGGTCCGGTACAGAATATTGATAAGGATGACAACGCATTGATTAAAAGTTTGAAAAACCGTTACATTATCGGTCCAGCTGAATTCGGCGGAATTACGGTGGATGAGGAAAGAAGAATCATCAGTCCGCGTTACGGCACAATGAACGGATTTTATGTCCTCGGCGCATTGAGCGTAAATGTGGATTATCTTGCGAATGGGGTGGACATACTTGGAGTGAATGCCAAAATACTCGCAGATACATTCTATAAAGATATGCATAAATAAATATATAGAAATACAAGAGGCATCCGTCAGTTGACGGATGCCTCTGCTGCTATTTTTTACGCTTGAAGAGTGTGCCGAGTGCGAATAATGATAATACACCGGCTGCACTGAATGCGATTGGTTTAAATTTCGGATCTTTAGTCACTGATTTAACAATTAGATTGATGTTTTGAGGTCTTTCAGCCAGACGTCTCATGAAGTAAGCGTACCAGTCCATGCCAAACGGCAGATAAACGACCATTTTATAACCGCGGTCAACCAGATTTTTCTGATAGTCTTTTCTGAAACCATACAGCATCTGAAATTCAAAACGGTCTTTATCAATATCATTCTGTTCAATGAAATCAATGGTTTCTTCAATAATATGGTGGTCATGTGTTGCGATGGACGTGTAACCTGTCCCTTCAATCAGATGTGTTTTAATCATTTCCAAAAATGCTTTATCGATTTCTGCCTGACCCTGATGAGCCACTTCAGCATCTTCTTTGTATGCACCTTTCACCAGACGCAGACGGACATCTTTATACTTCTTTACATCTTCAGGTGAATTGAACAGATAAGACTGAAGCACTGTTCCGACATTGTCATATTTCTCGAGCATCTTGTCTAAGATACTGAGTGTATCATGATAAACATTGAAAGATTCCATATCAATCGTCACAAAAACACCCAGTTTATTTGCGACAGCAATAATTTCGTCAATATTCTGCAGACAGAAATCATAATCAATCGTCAAGCCGATCTGTGAAAGCTTAACAGATGCATGAGAATCGACATCAAATTCATGAATGGCATTAATCATCGCGATAATTTTGCCTTTTTCCTGAATAGCATCTTCCTTATCAGTGATGAATTCACCCAGGTTATCAAATACGACACTCATCCCCTGATTATTTATGTCTTTAATACGTTCGATGGTATCATCGATACTGACACCGCCGACCACCTTGTTTGCACCAAATTTCAATCCCATCTTTTTAGTGGAATCGTTGAGAAATTGATTCTCTGATAAATGAATAAAAAAATCACGTAATAACGGCATACTAAACCTCCTAAAAAGTCAAAAAAAATAAAATAATGAACAACCCATATTCTACTATCTAAACGAATAATATAACAACAAACTTTTTGTGAACTATTCCACTTTATAGTGCGGGATATGATTCACATATGTCTGATTGATCCGTGACATTTCCTCTCTGTCTTCATCAGTCAGTTCCCGGACGACTTTTGCGGGTCTGCCGAAAGCCATAGAATGGGCCGGAATTTCTGTTCCCGGTGTGACCAGACTGCCTGCACCGATAAATGCATTCTCTCCGATAACCGCACCGTCCAAGATAGTGGAATCCATACCGATCAGTGCATGCTTTTTAATTGTACAGCTGTGAAGTGTCACTTTATGTCCGATGGTGACATGATCTTCAATAATCAGCGGCATATCGGGTGATTCATGAAGCACAGATAAATCCTGGACATTTGAATATTTTCCGATTCTGATCGGCGCAATGTCGCCCCGTAAAACGCTGCCGAACCAGACTGACGCATTTTCTTCAATTTCTACATCACCAATAATGGTGGCATTGGGTGCGACGAAAGCGGTTTCGTGTATCTTTGGTGAAAATCCTTTATAATCCAGTATCATTTATCATTTTCCTTTCCTAAATTAGATTGTATAATGATTGTATCATAGAGATATCGATTTGTATGGATAGGAGCAGTTACAGTATGTGGAAATGGGAAACGGACAGAGAAGCAAAAGGTGTCATTTTAGTCATTCATGATATGATGGAACACCATGAATATTATACTGAATTAATCTCCAAATTAAGACGTGAGGGATACCATGTGATTACTGGAGATCTGCCCGGACACGGTCAGACGACCCGGGTACATAAAGGGCATATAGCGGATTTTTATCAGTATGTCGACCGGGTGAGTGAGTGGTATGAGATCAGTCAGGCTTATTATCTGCCGACATTTATCATCGGTCAGGGTCTCGGCGGACTGATTGCACTTGAAGCAGTGAAGCAGGATCACATCGAAGTGGATGGACTGGTGCTGTTAAATCCGCTGCTGTCCTTTAAACAGTCTTTTATGAACCGGAAAAACACACTTCGAACCAGTGTCAGAACAACCAGTGACGAGACACGGTTCAATCCGGGAATTCAAATGAAGTATTTTACTGAAGATGATAAGTTTCTGGAGAAATATGTGAAGGATGAACTGCTGGTCCGAAAGGTCAGCTACCACTGGTATAAGACAGTCATTAACCAGATGAAGACAACGACTGAGTATCTGGATGAATTTCCGGATATACCAATTCTTTCAATATTCAGCCGGAAAGATGAAATTATTGAGCCGTTCATATCCAGTAAATATATCAAGCAGGTACCGGCGAGTGAAATGAGAGTATTCATGATGGACGAAGTGGAACACAGTGTGTTTCAAAGGGATAACATCTCTATTCCTCTGTATCATCTTGAGCGCTTTTTGGATGATCAGCTGTTTAAAATCGGTTTGAATTGATCATCAAGAAAAATTGAAAAATATTTAATATGTATATTGCTGCCGCAGAGATATTCTGCGGCTTATTTTAGTTTTCAGAGAAACTGTTAAAAATATAGTGAACCGCACGCCATTTGACATATATTCAGGCATATTTTATCGTAAGTGTTAAATGGAAATGAATGGATACAGCTTTCATGTAGAGGATTATTGGAGATTGAATCTTTTGTTTTCAAACTTTAAAGGGACGGTGGATACGATGAAAAAGTACAAACTTTACGGCTTGAGTTTGATGTTTCTCGGTGTTTTATTATTTGCACTGAATGCGCTGAATATCACGTTTAATATTCCATTCAGTTATATTTTGTTTTATGTATTCGGATTTATTTTGTTTCTCTCAGGCGGTGCAATCACATTAAAGAGTCATATCACCTGAAGACATAACAATAAGAGTGAAGATAAATGAATAAAATCGGTGATGACACATACTGTAAATAAAAGCCGCTTGAATATTGATTCAGGCGGCACTGCATATAAAAAGTATTATTTGATTTTTAATCAATGATTTAATGGAAAACATTAATCAACACCAAAGCCAGTAAAGACAGTATAAAAACCCCGACCGAAACGAGGGCGACAGGCTTAAAACTCACATCGGGGAAAATTCTGATATTTAATAATTCCAATGCAGTCAGCGTACCGGATACCGCAACACCGAAGGCAGATAATCCGAAAATCAGGAACACTGTAATAATAAGTATTTCCACTACTGAATCACACTCCTTACAACCATAGTGTAACCGATGCATTCAGTGTTCAAACATTACTGTCCGATTCGTTTTTTAGAGGCATATCTTTCAGCTTTTCAATACACAGAATAAATGGGGCATTATTCTGCTGGTTGATGAAGCGGTATTCAAGGACTTGTGCAACGTACTGCGGCCATGTTGAGAGTACATTAAATAATGCATCCTTTTCAACTTTACCTTCAGGGTGTCCATGGTAGACGACAATGACAATTCTGCCGCTGACTTCAAGAAGATTAAAAATTTGATGCAGTGAACTGATGGTGGACTCCGGTGTCGTTGTAATCGATTTATCCCCTTTCGGCAGGTAGCCTAAATTATACATGGCACCTTTAACCGGGACATCTACATACTTACTGACTTCAGCATGTGAATCTTTAATAAACGTGATGTTATCAAAGTCTTTTGTGTTTTCCTTTGCCTGACTGATGGCCGTCTGCTGGATATCAAAGCTGTAAACATGTTTTGTGCCGGACAGTGCAGCGAGGAATTTTGTGTCATGGCCGTTGCCGCAGGTGGCATCAATATAGACGCTGTTGTTTTCAGCAATTTCTTCAATGAATGATTTTGCTTTTGGTAAAATCCGTTCAGGCATAATGTTCCACCTCGTATTTCTTTCCCTGATACGTATCACGTTTTTTTAAAGTATCATCAATACTGTTTAGAACATTCCACTTATCTGCACTCCACATCGGTCCCATCAGCTGGTCAATCGGCCCGTCGCCTGTAATCCGGTGTATAATCATTTCAGGCGGCAGTACTTCAAGCTGGTCCACCACAAGGTTGACATAGTCTTCCTGTGTTAAAAATTCAAGCAGTCCTTTTTCATACTGCTTAACCATGGGTGTCCCTTTTAAGAGGTGTAAGAGATGGATTTTGATGCCCTGAACATCGAGGTCTGCGACGGCTTTTGCGGTCTCCATCATCATCGGGTAGTCTTCACCCGGCAGTCCGTTGATAATATGACTGCATACATTAATGTTATGATTTCTCAGTTTTTTAACGCCGTCTTGGTAACATTCAAAGTCATGCGCACGATTGATGAGGCGGGCGGTATCTTCATGTACAGTCTGAAGACCGAGCTCCACCCACAAATACGTCCGTTCATTTAACTCACTTAAGTATTCCACGACGTCATCGGGCAGACAGTCGGGGCGGGTGCCGATGGACAACCCGACGACCCCGTCAATTTTAAGGGCGGCTTCAAATTTTTCCTTCAGTACATGAAGCGGCGCATGAGTGTTGGTAAAAGACTGGAAGTAGGCAATATACTTTCCGTTCTTCCATTTTTGATTATGCGTCCGGTTTTTAATTTTTTCAAACTGGACTTCGATTGGATCGACACGGTCTCCGGCAAAGTCACCGCTTCCGGCCACTGAACAGAAGGTACACCCGCCGTATGCGACCGTACCGTCTCTGTTCGGGCAGTCAAATCCTGCATCAAGTGCGACTTTGAATATTTTTTGTTTAAATTTATTTTTTAAGTGGTAGTTCCAAGTATGATAGCGTTTATCTTCGAAACTGTATTTAAATGGGCTCATTTTGAATCACCTTATCCTTCTTTAAAGGATTTTACCACATTGCCCGCCGATACAACATGAACCATATACTATTTAAAATAATCTATACGAGGTGCAAGAGATGATAGAGGTCAGAGGATTATCCAAAGAATATAGAGATAAATTTGCCGTAAAAAATTTAAATTTTAAAGTAAACGAAGGTGAGCTGTTCGCATTTCTTGGTCCGAACGGTTCCGGTAAATCCACGACCATTAAAATGATGATGGGGATATTAGAAGCAACGGAAGGTGAAGTGGAGATCCTCGGTTATGATGCACATATGAATAATGTGGCATTGAAGCGGCAGTGGAGCTTTGTTCCGGACACACCGGACATTATCGGTAAACTGACCGGCCAGCAGTATTTGAACTTTGTTGCGGGAATGTATGAGATGTCAAAAGACACGTTTGATGAAAAGGTCGGTGAACTGCTTGAGTGGTTTGATTTAAAAGGAGATCTAAATACACTGGTTGAGGAGTATTCCCACGGGATGCGGCAGAAACTTGTAATCATCGGTGCATTTATGCATGAACCGAAAGTGCTGTTTCTTGATGAGCCGAATGTCGGGCTGGATCCCAAAAGTACACGGAATTTAAAACGATACTTAAAGGAATACACCGCCCGGGGCAACACAGCATTTTTAACGACCCATACACTCAGTCTCGCAGAGGAAATTGCAGACCGGATTTTGATTATTTATGACGGTGAAGAAAAAGCAACCGGCACAATGGCTGAGCTGAGAGATATATCGGGAATTGAATCAGGTACATTGGAAGATATATTTCTTTATCTAACAGAGGAGGCGTATCCGGATGTTTCAGATTCTGAAAGTGGAGAGTCAGTCGAGGATTAATTATCTTAAAAATATGCGGGTATCGACCATCATTTCATTAATTTTTATCGGAGCGGTCATTCTCTTTTTGGGGCCTGCACTTGTCGTTACACTGTTCACGACCTTGTTATGGATGGATGAGTCGCTGATAGCGCCAGTATTGGTTCTGGTGACACTGACACTTTTGATATTTCTTTCGTTATTATCAGTAAACAGAATTGTAAAAGATTTATTTATGGACCGGAACATGATGCTTTATATGACATTTCCGGTATCATTGACACAGTTGTTTACAGCGAAAATACTCATGCACCTGGCAACGGGGATACTGCCGTTTACACTGCCTGCGGCGCTTTTTCTCGGTACTGCTTTGTCAGTAAGAGAGGGCAGTTTTATGCCTCTGGCAGGGAGTTTATTTTATATGCTTCTCATAAGTATTTTGATACTCTCCATCAGCTTTATTATTGTCTTTTTTGTCACGAAAGTTTCGAAACCGACCAGGGTCAGTGAGGTGCTGACATTTGCCGGTGGTATTATCAGTGTACTGCCTTACTTAATCATTACGATGGGTGCCGGCAACTATGCTCAAGTGTTATCTGTGATGCCGGATATGACGGTTTGGTTTGAAGGGTATGTATACCATGTCAACATTCTGGATTTATTAGTGAACGGTGTGATTAGTCTATGTATCAGTGCGGTTTTGATGTGGCTGCTTGTCAGGATGGTGGGCAGTGGTTTTATCAAAGGCTGGTCCGGAGAGAACAGCCGGGCAGTCAAAGTGAAATCGGCAGACAGCCGTGTGGCTTCACCGGTGAAAAGTCTCTTATCCAAAGATTTTACACTGACTTTGAGAGACTTTAAGGAATGGGCGGCGATTCTGCCGCAGTACCTGCTGCCGTTCATTATTTATTATGCGGGGATTTATCAGTTTGGAGATACAGAACATCTGGAAATCGGAGCATCGTTGATTGCGCTCTCGATTACAGGGACAGTGATCATCAGCTTGTTTATCTCTGCGATGAATACTGCACGCGACGCGTCGCACTATGAGATGATCCGGGTACAGCCGGTGCGTCCGAAGGATCTGGCCACTGCGAAGTATATTTATAATGTCTTGACCATTATACCGGTCTATTTAATACTTTCGCTCGGTGCATTTATCTTCACGGATTTTTCGATAGTGAATCTTCTGTTATCCTGGCTCTGTATTATCCTGACAGCACTTACTATGATTCCTGTCGGGATGTATATCGGTGTCACAAGTCCTGTGGTGAATAAGAAGAAACCGACAGACCGTATTGGTATCGGAGCGAATATCTTTATCGTAATTATTATGATGGTATTTTTCTTCAGTACCGGTCTTTTGAGCAAAATCTATGTGGATGATACCGGAAGTGTAATTACGGGCGGTGTAATGATTTTTATATTAATATTAACGATAACAAGTATGCTCAGTTATATTTTTATTTTGAAAAAAGTAATGAAAGTGTATGACAATGGCTTAATTATCGAATATAAAGGGTGAAAAATATGGAGACAGTGTATGAAAAATTCCCAATCGGCTGGCTGAAACTCGATAGCAGCAATGGTAAACTTATTGGTGTGAATTATGCAGATACACCGGGAGAAAGTGATGTATGGAATACGGTACTGAAAAAAGTAAGAGATGAACTGCACGAATACTTTAAAGGCGAGCGGGAAGCATTTACAGTCGATATTGATTTTGAGTATTACGGGACAGAGTTCCAGCAGTCTGTCTGGAAAAACCTTTATGAAATTCCCTACGGGACAACAATCAGCTATAAAACACTCGCTGAACAAACCGGCGGTGACAATTATTCAAGAGCGGTTGCCAATGCGAACGGAAAGAATCCAGTATCCATCATCGTACCATGCCACCGTGTGATTCAAAGTGACGGCACACTCGGTGGTTATACCGGCGGGCTGGATAAGAAAAAATATTTGCTCCAACTTGAAAATGTAATTTTAATTTAGTGGTTGTGGAATATTATTACTATCAATAAGTGCCCGTAATTTATATCTGATATAAATTACGGGCACTTATTTTAATGGATCAGTTTCAATCAATGATATTATCGGCTTTCATATTATCGATGAACGTTTTAAGCCATTTAATTTCGAATTTCATCTTCTCTATACTTAAATCTAATGTGGCATACTGAAAATAAGCAATCTTCTTCAGTTTTTCTTCAGTCATTTTTTCTAATGCACCGCCGGCATCTTCATATCGGGAAAGATCTGCTTTACTAAATTGATATCTCTCTTTAATCGGTTTGTTTATAGATTCCAAGTGAACAAGTTCATCTTCTAATTCTTTAATATATTGATTAATAAAAGTGGAATGTTGAGTATCATCAGCAAAACCACGGAAAAAGAGCTTGCTTAACTCCATATTTTTTTCTTTATACAGCATGGGTGAATTTAAGTTTTCTTTGAAGTACTCTATCCCTTCTTCAGTAATTGAATATGTTTTTTTATTCCTGCCGGACTCAACACTTTCTTTAAAAGTAATATAGTTATTTTTCAATAATTTATGAATGCCTGCTTGAATACTTCCAGTACTATCACTGCTTACAGTCGATAAAGTATTTTTTATAAACTGTCTTAACTCATAAATGGTTGCGGCGCGAAGCATGAGAAAGCCGAGAATTATTTTATCCATAATACACCTCTTTTAATTAAGAATACCTACAATTAAAAAACAAATTGAAGAGAAAAGAGATAACGGTGTCATTGTATACTTTTCTTTATTACTTGAGGATATAAAGTTCATGACAGTATTAATGAGTAGATATATTCCGAAACCAATACATATCATGCTTTCCATCCCCAAAAATAAATGGGTGTGCATTATCTTTCCTGCTTCGAGTATTGCAAAGATTCCAATAAGCTGAATAAGAAATGAGAAAGCACTGACGATACGCAAAGTTAAAGGTAAAGTTCTATATTTCCCACCCAAAGTATATTGGCCGAGTGGGAATCCGAACGTAACGAGCAGGGTTAACATGGCGATACATCCGAAAATTATAGAACCGCTCAGAGCAAAAAATGTCATAGTCTCCCTCCCATTTAATTAATATTTATATTACTAATAGTAACATCATTATAAGTAAAATGTAACTGAGAGTTCATTGTATTTATTTTTAATGTGATTAAAGAACAGGTTTGAGGTGCCACGTGAAAATGAGAGCATTCATGAACAAAATATTCGAAACAGATTAATGTAGTGTGGTCGTATATGAATTATTTTTACTTTAGCAATGAGTAAAGCCTTTATCTTATCATTGATTTCCGGTCAATTTGTCAATTTATCTTGCGGTAACCTTCAAAATAGCATATATTATATAGATAGGCGGAAGTAGTAGTGTAATAATCATTTATTAAGAGAGCCGGTGGGGCTGTGAACCGGTAATGATAAAGCATGAACTCATCTGCAGGTAATATTTAAATGGATAAAAAAGTGGCACTTTAAAAGTGAATGCGGGTGGTACCGCGGTCTTTATAGATCGTCCCATATCAAATCGTTGGATTTGATATGGGATTTTTTATTTTCAAGGAGGAAAAGGCATGGCGTTTAAACATCGCGATATTGAAAAGAAATGGCAGAAACACTGGGAAGACAACAAAACATTCAAAACAGAAGAAGAATATGGCAAAAAAAAGTTCTATGCACTGGATATGTTCCCGTATCCTTCAGGTGCGGGACTGCATGTCGGTCATCCGGAAGGCTATACGGCAACGGATATTATTTCACGTATGAAACGGATGCAGGGGTATAATGTCCTTCATCCAATGGGCTGGGATGCATTTGGTCTGCCGGCTGAACAATATGCGATTGATACCGGAAATGATATTAAGGAATTCAACACGCAGAATATAGATACTTTCCGCCGCCAGATTAAAGAACTCGGTTTCAGTTACGACTGGGACCGTGAGGTCAATACGACAGATCCTGATTACTATAAATGGACACAGTGGATTTTTATCCAGCTGTATAATAAGGGACTGGCATATGTAGATGAAGTACCGGTAAACTGGTGTGAGGCACTGGGGACGGTGCTTGCGAATGAAGAAGTGATTGACGGTGTGTCAGAGCGCGGCGGTCATCCGGTGGTAAGAAAGCCGATGAGACAGTGGATTCTTAAAATTACAGAATATGCGGACCGTCTCTTAGAAGACCTTGAAGATCTTGACTGGCCGGAATCTTTGAAGGATATGCAGAGAAACTGGATCGGTAAATCTGAGGGTGCGAATATCACGTTCGAGATTGAAGGAACAGATAAAGATTTCACAGTATTTACAACACGTCCGGATACCGTATTCGGTGCGACATATGCAGTGCTGTCACCGGAACATGCATTAATTGATGAAATTACGACAGATGAATATAAAGAAAAAGTCAAAGCCTATCAGGATAAAGCGGCACGTAAGAGTGATCTTGAGAGAACAGATCTCGCAAAAGAGAAGACGGGTGAATTTACAGGGGCATATGCCCTAAACCCGTTTAATGGTGAGAAGATGCCGATCTGGATTGCGGATTATGTCCTTGCTTCATACGGCACAGGTGCCATTATGGCTGTCCCTGCACATGATGAGCGGGACTATGAATTTGCGAAAACCTTTGACCTGCCGATTGTTGAAGTACTTGAAGGCGGGAATATTGAAGAAGCAGCTTTTACCGGAGACGGTGTGCATGTGAATTCAGGTGAACTGGATGGTCTTGGGAAAGATGAAGCGATTGAAAAAGCCATCTCGATTCTTGAAGATAAGGGTCTTGGTGAGAAGAAGATTACCTATAAACTGCGTGACTGGTTGTTCTCCCGTCAGCGTTACTGGGGTGAACCAATTCCTGTCATTCACTGGGAAGACGGCACAATGTCGACTGTACCGGAATCGGAACTGCCGCTTGAACTGCCGGTAATGGACCAGATTAAACCGTCCGGTACAGGTGAATCTCCGATTGCGAATAACACCGACTGGGTGAATGTCGTCAGAGAAGACGGTGTCAAAGGAAAGCGTGAAACAAACACTATGCCGCAGTGGGCAGGCAGCTGCTGGTATTACCTTCGTTATATTGATCCGGATAACTCTGAACAGCTTGCGGATCCTGAAAAACTTCGTCACTGGCTGCCGGTGGATCTATATATCGGTGGTGCGGAACACGCTGTTCTACACTTGCTTTATGCGCGTTTCTGGCACAAGGTGTTGTATGATATTGGTGCAGTAGAAACAAAAGAACCGTTCCAGAAGCTGTATAACCAGGGTATGATTCTCGGCGAAGGTAATGAGAAGATGAGTAAATCAAAAGGGAATGTGATTAACCCGGATGATATCATCTATTCACATGGTGCGGACACATTGAGACTTTATGAAATGTTTATGGGGCCGCTTGATGCTTCAATTCCTTGGAGCACAACAGGGCTTGACGGCGCAAGACGTTTCCTTGACCGTGTATGGCGTCTTGTGATTGATGAACAGTCCGGAGGGCTGCAGCAGAAGATTGTGGATAAAGAGACACCGGACCTTGACCGTGTCTATCATCAGACAGTGAAGAAAGTGACGGAAGACTTTGAAACACTTGGATTTAATACGGCGATTTCACAGATGATGGTATTTATTAACGACTGCTACAAAGCAGAAGAAGTATCTAAAAACTACATTGAAAACTTTGCGAAAATGCTGTCACCGATTGCGCCGCACCTGGCAGAAGAGCTTTGGGACAGACTGGGTAACACAGAGACAATTACCTACAGTGCATGGCCCGAATACGATGAAGCGAAACTGGTACTGGACGAAGTCGAGATTGTCATTCAGGTGAACGGCAAACTGAAAGAAAAACTAAATGTATCCAGCAGCGCATCCAAAGAGGATATTGAGAAAACAGCACTTTCATCTGATAAAATTAAAGATGAAATTGAAGGGAAAACTGTGCGTAAAGTGATTGTGGTTCCGGGTAAACTGGTAAACATCGTAGCGAATTAACTTGAAGCACTTTATTGGAGGGATATGATGATTTTAGAAGCTGCATTTTTAAATGTGGAAGCCGGAAAATCGGTGGAATTTGAAATGTCTTTCCGTGAAGCTTCAAAAATAATTGCTTCAATGAATGGCTACATTTCTCATGAACTACAGAAGTGTGTAGAAGTTAAAGGGAAATATCTCCTCTTAGTCCGCTGGGAAACACTTGAGGATCACACGGAAGGATTCAGGAAATCTGATCAGTATGCTTTATGGAAAGAAAAACTGCATCATTATTATGAACCGTTTCCGGTTGTGGAACATTTTGAATTATTACAGTAATAAAAAAGCATCTGCTGAATTCAGCAGATGCTTTTTTATATTGACGGTAAATCTTATAGCTTTTGTCAGGAATTATAAAATGAAAATTAAAAGTTCTAAAGTCACATAGTGTAGAATGCTTTTTCCATTTATATTAATTGATGTATAATTTTAATTATAAGAATAAGAGGAGAGATGCCTGTGCCTGCATCAATTTTTAATTAAATTAGAAGTAGTGGTGTTTGATTAAAAATTTACGGAGAGTATATGAATTTACAAACACATCGGTTAAAAATCATTCCATGTACTGAAGCCACATTAAAAGAATTTAAAGTTGAAAGGAGTTACCAAATTGGTCCGCATATAGATCAGTATTTAGATGATTTAAAAGAAAATCCGGATCTTTTGGGGTGGGGAGTCTGGCTTGTTGTTACTAAAAAGAATCATATGATTATTGGGGATATCGGGTTTAAAGGTAAACCTGATTTGACCAATACAGTTGAAGTGGGTTACGGCATCGCATCAACTGCACAAAATAAGGGTTATGCAACCGAGTCCGTAAATGCAGTGATTGACTGGGCATTTTCATTTGAGAACGTAGCTACGGTAACTGCGGAATGTCAGCGTGATAATCTTTCTTCAATCAAAGTCTTGGAGAAAATTGGGATGAAACAAATTGGATTGGACAATGAAATGATGAAGTGGAAATTAAACAAATCATATTTTTGAGTACATTTTGCATTTTATAGTAAAGGGTCTAACAGTTAATTTAATTCAAGAAAGCAGATGGCGATATTCGCCATCTGCTTATTTTTCAGATTATTTTTATTGCAGTGATAAAGAGAAAGAATGGGTATGAAAGTATATTGAATAGGTATTAAGAGATTTTTAGATGTTTTTCAAAATTTTATCTAATCATTATAGAACACCATATGCGCTTTATCTTTTTTGTAGTAAGACAGTCTATCCTCCAGCGTCCCTGTGTGCAGCTCTAATATATGATAATCAGGGTCGGTGAAATAAATTGACTGTTTATCTTTTTGACTTCGTTCCCTTCCGTTTAAAATATTCACATCATAATTTTTTAAATGATGATATCATTCGGAATATTCATGTTCACTTATGCTGAAAGCAGTATGCGTATATGAAGGATTCTTTGTTTCCCGGTCTATATCTTTTTGTTCATTTAATGCAATCCAGAGTCCTCCAATATTGAAATATGCTGTAGTCCGTCCTGAGACTAATAATTCTCCCTTTAAGACATTTTGATAAAATTCAATGGACGTGTTCAAATCAGAACATGAGAAACAGATATGATTGATGTTTTGAATTTTCATATAATCCTCTGTAAGGTTTCTTAATTAGTCATTATTCATTTTCTTCCATTACTGATGCTCTTGGTGTAATGAAGCACTATGTCCGGCAACATAACCGGTCACAAGTGCTGAAGTAATATTATATCCTCCGGTATAACCGTGAATGTCCAGAACTTCTCCGGCAAAGTATAGACCATTAATGAGTCTGCTTTCCATTGTCTGCGGTGTGATTTCTTTTAAATTGACACCGCCGCCGGTGACAAATGCTTTTTCAATGGATTGTGTACCGTTCACAGTAAACGTAAATCCCTTTAAGAATTGAATGATTTTTTCTTTTTCTTCATTTTTAATATGATGACTGTTGACATCACCGTCGATATTTAAGTGTGAAATCATGAATTCTGCGAGTCTGTCCTGTATCATTGATTTCAGTATGTTCTTAACCGCACGGTCGGGATGTGCTTTGATAGATTGATTGAGCGATTCATTGAGCTGTCCCTGACTTTCGTTCGGATAGAAGTCAATCATCATCTGCACTTCTTTTTTCTTCTGCCGTTTCTGCTCTTTATAAACAAACTGGCTGCATCTGAGTGCTGCGGGACCTGAAATTCCGAAATGGGTGAATATCATGTCCATTTGATGTGTGACGACCGGTCTGCCGTTCTTCTTTAATACTGAAAGCCCGACATCTTTTAAGCTGAGTCCTTTTAACTGTCCGTCTTTAATAAATGATTCATTTGATATGATAGGGACTTCTGTCGGGAATAGCTCGGTGATGGTATGACCGGCCAGTTCAGCGAATGTATGTCCGTCCCCAGTGGAACCGGTATGCGGTACACTTTTACCGCCGGTGGTGATAATCACATTCCGTGACTTGAACTCTTCATCTTTTGTTTTTACACCGGTGACTTTTTTATCTTCTATTAAAACTTCGGTGACGACCGTATCATATTTAATATCGACTTTATTTTCTTTAAGTGCTGTTAAAAATACATCAAGTACATCTTTGGACTTGTCTGTGGCGGGAAACATCCGCCCGTGATCTTCTTCTTTTAAATCAACCCCGCGGGACTCCACAAAATTAATGATACTTTCATTATCAAATGTGCTGAACGGTCCGTATAAAAATTTCCCGTTCCCGGGGATATGTTTAATGATCTCAGTGTACGGCAGGCGGTTCGTGACATTGCAGCGGCCGCCGCCTGAAATAAGCAGTTTGCGGCCGAGGTTTTTATTTTTTTCTATAATTAATACGCGTTGATTACTTTTTGAGGCGGCATAGGCAGCCATTAAACCACTGACTCCGCCGCCGATGACGATTGTGTCATACATTTTTTTTACTCCTTTTTGTTTGAAAGTTCTTTCTAATCCTCTATAATGTAATATATTCTGAAGTTAAGAGGGTTTGTAAATGTCGGATTCTAATAAATTGATACGCGGCACGTTTTTTCTAACGATTGCCACGTTTATTACCAAAATTTTAGGGATGCTTTATCTCATCCCATTTTACAGTATTATGGGCGGGGAAGAAAACCTTGCATTGTACGGATATGCCTATACACCGTACACCATCATGCTGTCTGTCGCAGCAGCCGGTGTACCGGGGGCTGTTTCAAAGTATGTCGCTAAGTATAATGCGCTCGGCGCTTACCGGACAAGCCAGAAATTATATCGTTCAAGTCTTTTTGTTATGGTGGCTTCCGGTTTGTTTGCTTTCGCATTACTCTACATCGCAGCACCATTTATTGCAGAGCTGCAGATGGCAGCATCCGGTGAAGGTGCACACAGATGGTCTACAGAAGATATCACCAGCATTATCCGGATTATCGCAGTCGCGGTGGTTGTGATTCCGTTTATGGCGACCTGGAGAGGGATTTTTCAGGGGTTTGAATCATTCGGACCGACCAGTGCTTCGGCGGTTATAGAGCAGGTGATTCGTATCGCATTTCTTCTCGGCGGTGCGTTTATCGTCATCAACGTGATGGGCGGTTCCATTAGAACAGCCAATGAAATTGCGGTATTTGCTGCATTTGTCGGTGGAGTCGGTGCCATCGCAACACTATGGATTTTCTGGAGAAAGAGAAAACCGCATATTCAAAAATTAGTCGAGACGGACAACACGGATTACGATTTTTCATATCGTGAAATGTACTCCGAGATTATCCGTTATGGTATTCCGTTTATTATTGTCGGTGTGGCGATTCCTTTAACCATGTTTATTGACCAGCTGACTCATAACAACGGTCTTGCTTTAGGTGGTGTGCCTGAAGCCTATCACGATACTTGGTTTGGAATGTTGAACTTGACCACACATAAACTGGTCATGATTCCAACTTCACTTGCCGCAGCATTTGCGATTACAATTCTACCGTTTATCACAAAGAACTTTCAACAGCGGAATATGGTCGGTGTCCATCATCAGATTAAAACAATGCTTTTGATGCTGCTTTATTTTTCAGTGCCTGCAGCACTCGGCATGATGGTGCTCTCAGCACCGCTGTATTCATCATTCTATCAATATAATGAGATGGGGATTAAGATTCTGTTATTCTATGCACCGGTGAGTATCGTGATTTCCTTATTCACGATGACCTGTTCAGTTCTTCAGGGGATTGATAAACAGAATATGACACTGTATGTTGTATTCATCATGCTTGCGATTAAAGCGGCAGTGAATATCCCGTTAATTATGCAGTTTCAGACAGTGGGTGCAGTGCTTGGTACATTTATTGCGCTCGGTACCGGTGTACTGATTAATTTATTTATCATTAGAAAATACGGTGAGTTTAGAATTAAGTCACTTTTAAGACCGGTAATGCAGATTGTATTCTATAGTATTATGATGGTCTTTGCGGTCGAAATCGTTTATATTCTTTTAATGATGAATATGGATGTCACAACTAAAATGAATGCAGTGATTACAATGGCGGTGACAGTGCCTGTCGGTGCGCTGGTTTATGTGGTGCTGTCATTCAGAAGCGGTCTTGCGGATGAAATTCTCGGGTCACGTGCGGATAAAATCAGAAGAAAATTGAAGGTCCTTTAATATGCGTCTTGATAAGTATTTGTCAAATGCCGGCATGGGCAGCAGAAAAGACGTCGGAAAAATGATTAAAAAGGGCGGTATCACAGTGAATGGAGAGACTGTAAAGTCCCCGAAAAAAGATGTGGATTATAATGATACAGTGGCGTCTGAAGGTGTGCCTGTCCATCTTGAAGAATATATCTACTATATGCTCCATAAGCCGCCCGGGGTTATTTCTTCAACAGAAAAAGGTCAGACAAAAACTGTGATTGATATTATAGATCATCCGCAGAAAAAAGAATTATTCCCGGTCGGCAGGCTTGATAAAGACACCACAGGACTCTTATTAATTACGAATGACGGCAAACTTGCACATAAATTGACCAGTCCGAAAAAAGATTTTGGCAAGACTTATGATGTGACTTTAAGAGATCCGGTTACAGAGGAAGCACTTCAAATCCTTCGGGCAGGTATCCCGTTAAAAGATTTTCATACGAAGCCTGCAGAAGCAAAACGGATTCATGAGACTATGGTACGCCTCACAATTACTGAAGGGAAATACCATCAGGTTAAAAGAATGTTCCGTTATTTAGGAAATGAAGTGACTTCATTAAAAAGAATTTCATTTGCCACACTACCGCTGGATAACAGTTTAAAATCCGGGGATTACCGTCATTTAACACAATCTGAAAAAGAGATTTTAAGGAAATTAGTTTAACGTTTGTTAGATATGGGTAACGGATTACATCAAGCGAAATAAAACAAAATATCAGAGGTGTATTTAAATGGGAAAATTATTTAAAGGACTTGTAAGAATCGGTGTTGCGGTTGGAGCATTCTTTGCGGTAAAGAAATTATCCGAAAAGAAAAATCGCGATGCTGTGAAAGAAGAGTACTATAAAGCGAAAGCGAATCCTAAGGCTTATGCTGAAAATCTGCAGGGCAAAGTAACAGATAAAGCGCAGGAATATCAGGAAATTGCGAAGGAAGAATATTCAAAAGCAAAAGAAGATCCTAAGTCCTATGCAGAAAATGTTCAGACTAAAGTGTCTACACAAGCCAAAGAATATCAGACAAAAGTCACTGAACAGGCGAAGCACTATCAGGAAGTTGCTAAGGATGAATACGGTAAAGTGAAAGAAGACCCTAAATCCTATGCGAAGAATGTGCGTGATCAGGCGAAAGATAAAGCGGACGAAGTTGCTGGCCTTGCACAAAAAGGTGTGGATAGAATTAAAGAGGAAGTTTCAAAAGAGAAACATACATCAACACCGGATTCAGATGATTTAACAGCTGAGGAAGAAGGCAAATTTCAATCTGAAGGAAATGTTCACCCGGATGAAGTGATTGAAGCGGAAATTGAAAAAGAAGAGGCTGAAATCGAAAAGAATGAAGCCAAGATTGAAAAAAGTGAAGAAAAGATTGAAGAAAAAGAAGCAGAGCTTGATGAAGGTCACAGCAACATTCATGTTGTCTCAAAAGATGATAAATAAGCAATGATTTCAGACGGAAGATGAATCGATAGTATCGATTTTCATTCTTCCGTCTTTTATGTCTTGTATTTGTCCGAATAATTAATTAATATTGAAGGATACAGAAAGTGATTAAGGGGAGAAGTTTTTTGGATTATAAAGCGTTAGTAGATACATATAAACAGGAATTGATTGAAGATTTGAACGGTCTCTTATCAATAAACAGTGTGAAAGGTGAACCTGAAGCAGGGGCGCCAGTCGGCAGAGGGCCGAAACAGGCACTGGATTATATGCTTTCGCTCGGTGAACGGGATGGATTCGTTACAAAACCGATAGAAGGACTAGCCGGACATATTGAAGCGGGTTCAGGGGAGACGATATTCGGTATCCTCGGTCATGTGGATGTCGTACCGCCCGGAGACGGGTGGGACAGTGATCCGTTTACGCCTGAAATACGAAACGGTGAAATATATGCCCGTGGTGTGCAGGATGATAAAGGACCGACAATGGCGGCTTACTATGCGATGAAGATTCTGAAAGCAGAAAATGAGGATTTTAAGCTGCGTACAAGACTGATTATCGGTACAGATGAAGAGTCGGACTGGCAGTGTACAGATGCCTATTTTAAGCATGAAGCGATGCCTGACCTCGGTTTTGCACCTGATGCAGATTTCCCGCTGATTTATGCGGAGAAAGGGTTAACGACATTTAATATCGCCCAGAAGCAGACTGTTCTGGATGAAGAAGAGCCGAATATAGAACTGAAGGTACTTATTTCGGGTGAACGCTACAACATGGTGCCTGGAGATGCGGAAGCGAAACTTAAAGTGATTCAAAACATGACAGAAGTGCTTCAGTCATTTGAAGGGTTTCTGAGAGAAAAGAAAGTGGCCGGTACTTATGAAATTGACAATGGATTTTTAAAGTTAAGCATCACGGGTAAGAGTGCCCATGGTTCGAAGCCTGAAGACGGTGTTAATGCCGGTTTTGTTCTAATTGAATTTTTAAATACATTAACGCTCGATAAGAATGCGACAGCATTCGTTCAATTTGCCGATCAGTACATTCTTAACAACTTTGACGGGTCAGGGTTCAATATGGCCTATAAAGACGCTGAGATGGGCAGTGTCAGTGTGAATACCGGCATGATTAACTATACGGAAGTGGACGGCGGCACATTTGGGGTAAATCTCCGCTACCCGAAAGGTCTGGATTTTGAAGCAGGTCTTAAAAAATTTACGGCAGCCGCATCAGAAGATGGTTTTGTGATTGAAGATGTCCATCATGAAGTTCCGCACTATGTGGACAAAGATGACCCGTTTATTTCTGTATTGACGGATAGTTACCGTAACCATGTTTCAGATGATACCGAACCGTTCACAATCGGCGGCGGAACATATGCAAGAACATTGAAAAAAGGTGTTGCATTCGGCGCAATGTTTAAAGATACTGCAGATACGATGCATCAGAAGAATGAGCGCATGAAAATTGAAGAACTGCTTTTGGCGACGGAAATTTATTTGGAAGCACTGCACAGAATATGTATAAAGGATGAGTTAAATGAAAATTAGTTATTACAATGGTGAGTATGTAAATGATGATGAGATGAAAGTAGAATACAAAGACCGTGCAGTTTATTTTGGTGACGGTGTCTATGAGGTTGTCCGCATCTATGATGATGAGTTCTTTACATTGGATGCGCATGTCGACCGCTTGTTAAACAGTGCATCTGAAGTGGATATCGGACCGCTGGATAAGGATGATATTTTATCTGTACTGCATGGAATTAAAAATAAAAACGATATAAGTAACGGTGCATTATATATTCAAGTGACCCGCGGCATCGCAGTCCGGAACCATAACTTCCCGGAAAATGTAAAGCCGGTTGTGATGGCTTACATCAATGAAGCCAAGCGTGCTTTGACTCAGCAGGAAGAAGGGGTGGGTGTTGTGACATCTCTTGATTACAGATGGTTGAAGTGTCATATTAAATCTCTCAACTTACTTGCGAATGTTCTTGAAAAAGAACGGGCAGTAAAGCAGGGGGCCAAAGAGACGATTCTGCACCGTGAGGGAACAGTGACTGAAGGGTCTTCAACGAACGCATTTATTATTAAGGACGGTATCCTGAAGACACATCCTGCGGACAATTTGATTTTAAACGGTATTACACGCCAGGAAGTAATCAAGCTCGCGAAGGATGCTGATATTGAAGTAGAAGAGGTATCATTCTCAGTTGACGAACTGTATGATGCGGATGAAGCATTCTTTACAAGCACTACTCAGGAGATTACACCAATCGTTAAAGTAGATGATCAATATGTAAATGATGGAGAGGTTGGAACGCTTACTAAAAAACTCCAAAAATTATTTGACAGAGAGCTTGAAGGCTTAAGTGTTGTTAAATAAAGTTAACGGGAAATTTTACGCTTTTTATTTTAGAGGGGTTAAACCCTTATAACATATGGATTAACCGCATATGACGAAAAGTTGGCATGCATTTATTGAATAATTGTTCTTGAAATCACCCGTAAAAACATATATTATTTTAAGCACGTAAAAAAAGTGCGCTTATTCTTTTAGTTATAAAAATTAGGCGCTCTTTTTTCTTGAACGATGAAAAGAGGTGTGAAATTTGGAGCATTTCTATCAGCTCGGCTGGACGTTGGACCCCATTGGTGGTGCATCTGGTGAAGCCTACAAAGCAGAACAGGATGGCAGAAAGTTGTTTCTGAAAAGAAACGCCAGCCCATTCCTTGCCGCCTTGTCAGCAGAAGGTATTGTACCCAAGCTTGTTTGGACAAAGAGGATCGAAACGGGTGAAGTCGTGACAGCGCAGCATTGGAAAAATGGCCGTGAGCTGACCCGGGAAGAGATGTGTTCAATGAGAGTCGCAGCATTAATGAAAAAGATTCATACATCAAAGCCTTTGTTAACAATGTTAAAGAAGCTGGGTATGAGACCGATGCTGCCTGACTTATTGCTCAATAAAATACAATCATCATTATCTCCAAAAGTAAACGCACACCACGCAGTAAGGGATGCGATTCAGTACCTCGAGAATGAAGTGCCGTCTTTAAACGAAGTGAACTGCACTGTGTGTCACGGAGATGTGAATCATAACAACTGGCTGCTTTCCGACGCAGATGAACTATATCTAGTGGACTGGGAAGGCGCTATGATTGCAGACCCTGCGATTGATTTAGGCATGCTCTTATACACCTATGTAAATCGTGAGGACTGGAATGAGTGGCTCTATGAGTATAATCAGCCGTTAACCCATTCGTTGAGAAAACGTATGAAGTGGTATACACTGGTACAGGCAATCACGATGGTGCAGTGGTATGAGGATCATAAACGCTTTAAAGATATGAATGATTGGATCATCTTTTTAAACAGGGTCTTAAAAAATGACCGTTTGATTTAATATTTGAAATTGAAGTGAGGAAAACCACCCATGAGGATGCGTAATAAACCCTGGGCTTTAGACTATTTAAAAGAACATTCACATCTGGCAGATGTTGAAATGACATATAAGAAACATGTTTCGGATTTTTTCGATGATAATGCACCGCTCCATATCGAAGTGGGTACTGGAATGGGGACATTCATCACCACTCTGGCAAAAGAGAATCCGGACATC
Source organism: Listronotus oregonensis (assembly GCA_019359885.1). Classification (NCBI taxonomy): domain Eukaryota; kingdom Metazoa; phylum Arthropoda; class Insecta; order Coleoptera; family Curculionidae; genus Listronotus; species Listronotus oregonensis. The sequence continues at coordinate 89,666 of JAHBCN010000072.1, forward strand.
AATTATCTCGGTATCGAGTTGGATAAAAACATTCTGATCAGGGTTGTTGAAAAGATTTTGGAAGACGACTTGAAAAATGTCAGAGTGCTCCTTTTGGATGCCAAAGATTTAAAGGAATATTTTAATCCGGGCGAAGTGGACAGGGTCTATTTGAACTTTTCAGACCCATGGCCGAAAAACCGTCATGAGAAACGTCGTTTAACGTACCGGACATTCCTTCAGTCCTATAAGGATATTTTAAAGACTGAAGGTACGCTGCACTTTAAAACAGACAACCAGGGACTGTTTGAATACAGTCTCATCAGTATGAACAACTTCGGCATGACTTTTCAGGAAGTGAATTTAAATCTGCATCTTGATGAGCCGGAAGATAATATCCGAACTGAATATGAAGAGAAATTCTCAAAAAAAGGAAATCTGATCCGGCGGTTAAAAGCATCTTTTTAAGTAAAGATGCTTTTTTCGTTGGCCTGTAGTTTTCGATGTAAATATAATAAAAGAATGATAAAATAATAAGTATGTTAAAAACCGAAACAAACTGTTTTGAAAGTCAATAAAAAGGAGGAATTATGTGACACGTTTTAACTTTGATAAAGAAACGACACGTGAAGGTACATACAGTGTACAGTATGAGGGAACAAAAGCGCTTTTCGGTAAAGACGGTCTTGAACCGTTCTGGATTGCGGATATGGATATAGAAACACCGGATGCGATTATTGATGCAGTGAAGAAAAGACTGGATAATAAAATATTCGGTTATACAGTATGGAGTAACCCTGAATTTTACGAGCCGGTAAAAGGCTGGTGGAAAAAACGATTTAATATTACGCTGGAAGATAAAGATATAAATCTTTCGCAGTCTGTTTTATATGCAGTGGGAGAAGCGGTCAGACAAAGTACAGAAGAAGGCGACGGTATCATTTTAAATTCTCCGACCTACAATGCATTTATAAAAGTGTTTAAAGGTAATGACCGTAAGATGTCTCCATCACCGCTCATCAAAAAAGACGATGGATATCACTTTGACTTTGACGGTTTTGAAGCACTGTGTCAAAAAGATGAGAATAAAGTATTTGTCCACTGTAACCCGCATAACCCGACCGGTAAAGTATGGACGAAAGCAGAAAATGAAAGAATTAAAGAAATATGTACAGCCAATGATGTCCTGATTATCAGCGATGAAATTCATATGGACTTTGTCAGACCGAAAGAGTCATTTTCTTCAATGGTGGAAATCATGAATGAGGGGGATGCGATTATTGTAGTGTCCGGCCTCGGTAAGACATTCAATATTGCGAGTCTTCCAAACTGCTACTTCATTACGAGAAATGATTCCATTAAAAGAAAAATTAATTATGCTGCAGATCACAGGTATAACATTATGACCGCAAACTCCCTTGTGCTGGCTGCGATTAATGCAGGATATACAGAGTGTGAGGACTGGGTGGATGATTTGAATGAATACGTGGAAGGCAACATGGACTATGTTGAGACATACATCAATACACATCTTTCTGACGTGCTGTCATTCAATAAGCCTGATTCCACATATCTTGCTTGGATCAGTTTTGAGAAAAGCGGATATGATGAAAAAGAAGTGCATAAAGCGCTGGTGGATATCGGCGGCATCGCAGTATCTCCGGGGTACATCTATGATTTCGGTGAAAGCAATCATTTCCGGATGAATGTTGCTTCTTCCAGAAGCAGAATTGAAGACGGTATGAAACGGATTCACACCACTTTTGATAAATTAAAGGAGATTACTGATTAGTAATCTCCATGATTTCACCGGTATAGGCATCGGCTACAAATTGATATTTTGCAGTGTCTTTCCCTTCACCGACGTGAATCACACCGTTAATGACTTTGGATTTCATACCGAGTAAACGGCGTTCATCAGGCTGATAGTCCAATGATACGAATGAAATTTTGTCAAATTGAAGGTGTAAGTTATCGATTATTTTTTGTGCATCTACTGTACGGAACACTTTGAACCAAATGAGGAATGGAATCAGTGTGAACAGAATCAGCGTTAAGAAAATCTTGCGTTTTGACATAGTAATAACCTCCTCCTCATTAGTTTACCATATCAAAAAAAGTAATATGAATGAATAAGGGGATAAATTATGAATCTAAGTGAAAAAACACTCAAGCGAATGGAAAATCTGACACAGCTTCACGGGGCACCCGGTTTTGAAGATCAGGTGCGGGAATACATGAGAAAAGAACTGACCCCGTTTGCGGATGAAATTATTCAGGACGGTCTCGGCGGCATTTTTGCAGTGAAGAAGAGTAAAAAAGAAAATGCACCGAAAGTGATGATCGCGGCCCATATGGATGAGGTTGGCTTTATGGTAACAGATTTCACGGATAACGGCTTTATCAAATTTACCCCGCTCGGCGGGTGGTCAAACGACGTGATTTTAAGTCATAAATTCAGATTGAGAACATCAGAGAATAAAGAAATTACCGGCATTGTCGGGAGTGTACCTGTGCATTTCAGAAAAGGGGATAAAGGGAAAGGCACAGAGATAAAGGATATGCTTCTTGATGTTGGTGCAGACAGTAAAGAAGAGCTATATGAAATGGGCATTAAGCCGGGGGATTCCATCGTCCCGCATGCAGACTTTGAGGTGCTTGAAAACAGTAAAAAATTATTGTCAAAAGCATGGGATAACCGTTACGGCTGCTTAATTGCGATCGAAGCGCTTGAGAATTTGAAAGATGTGGAGCTGGATTGTGACCTTTATGTCGGTGCAAATGTTCAGGAAGAAGTGGGATTAAGAGGGGCGAAGGCGAGCTCGAACTTGATTCAGCCTGATATTGCATTTGTCGTTGACTGTTCACCGGCCAATGATATGCTCGGTAAAGATGACGATATCGGTAAGATTGGTGAGGGAACACTTCTCCGTCTGTTTGACCGGACAATGATTCTTTCTAAACCGATGAGAGACTACTTTATTGAAACTGCGGAGGCAAATGACGTAAAATATCAATATTATCAGTCACCCGGCGGTACAGATGCCGGCAGCATTCATGTATCCAATGAAGGCGTGATTTGTGGTGTGGTCGGCATTTGTTCCCGTTATATCCACACATCTCATTCTATAATCAATTATGAAGATTATCTGCACGCGAATACTCTGTTAACAGCACTTGTTAAGGGCGTTGACCGTGAAAAGGTGGAAGCGCTCAGAGGCTAAAATAATATGAGAAATTTACTGAGAAGATGGTTTATTGATGGTATGAGCTTCATGGCGCTCGGGTTATTTTCTTCACTGATTATCGGATTGATTATTGATACAATCGGAACGTATATTCCATTGATGTCAGGACTCAGAGAGATTGGTGCAGTGGCAATGGGGTTAAGCGGTGCTGCGATCGGTGCAGCAATCGCATATGGGTTAAAGGCACCGCCGCTTGTGATTTTTTCTGTGGTGGTGGTTTCATCGAGTGCATATGAGCTCGGTGGTGTTGCAGGCAGCTATATCGCAAGTATCGCTGCGATAGAAATCAGCCGGCTGTATGCATCGAAGACGAAAATTGATATTATTGTCACACCGCTTTTAACAGTCATTATTGGTTACTTTATCGGCAGTTTAGTCGGGCCGTGGATTGGTGGTTTCATGACATCCATCGGGACATTCATCATGTACGCAACAGATCAGCGCCCGTTTGTGATGGGCATATTGGTGGCGGTTGTATTCGGTATTATTTTAACTGCACCGTTATCGAGTGCCGCACTTGCATTGATGCTTGACTTAAGCGGTTTAGCTGCCGGGGCGGCAGTCATCGGCTGTTCATGTCACATGGTTGGTTTTGCGGTCGGTGGGTATAGAGATAACGGTATTCCGGGTGTCATATCATTAGGGATCGGCACTTCGATGCTTCAAGTGCCGAATATTCTACTCAACCCGTTTATTATCGTCCCCCCTGTAATCGCAAGTGCACTGATTGCGCCGGTGATGACTGTGTTTTTCCCGATGGAGAATAATGCAGCAGGGGCAGGCATGGGGACCAGTGGTTTTGTGGGCCAGATAATGACAGTGGAAACAATGGGGCTGTCAGTAGAAGTAATCATATTAATCCTAATGTTTCATATCATTTTACCTGCGGTTGTATCATTGTTATTCTATACACTATTTAGGCGGGTCGGATTGATAAAAGATGGTGACCAGACACTGAAACTCGGTGAAAACACTCAGAAATAATAGTTGGAGGTATTTCAGATGAATGTATTCAAATTGAGAGATTTAATACTTGAACAATTAAAAGAAAAGGTAGATTTCTCATATTCATTTGATCGAGAGAAAGAAATTCTCAGAGTAGAGAGAAAAGATAATGGTAAAGGTGTAGAAGTATCTTTATCAAAAGCCTTGGATAAAGCAAAAGGAAATGACAGATTTGTCGATGAAATCGTTTATTATCTTGCGGAATCTTTAACACGGATGGCAGAGGAATCTGTATCTCTGGATGAAAAAATGATTTATCCGGTGGTCCGTTCAACAAGCTTCTTTGACAAAACAAAGGCCGGCATTCCATTTATCAAAGATGCGCATACTAATGAAACAGCAGTTTATTACGCTGTAGACTTTAAAAACAGCTATCGTTTAATCGATGAAAAATTTGCGGAATCAATGGGAATGTCAAATGAAGACATCAGAGTCATCGCATACAACAATCTCTCGCATCTGCCGATAGAATATAAAAAGCAGACGGTACAGGAGAATGATTTTTATTTCATCAATCATAATGACGGCTATGATGCGTCAAGAATATTGAATGAAAAATTTCTTCAGGAAATGTATGATAAATGTGAGGGAGAAATGATGGTCGGTCTGCCGCATCAGGATGTATTAATCATTACGGATGTGAAGAATGACGTTGGTTATGATATTATGGCACAGATGATGATGCAGTATTTCGCAGAGGGTCTGACACCAATCACCTCTCTGTCGTTCTCCTACAAAGACAAAAAGCTTCAGCCGGTATTTATTTTAGGTAAACAAAAGAATACAAAAAGAGGGAATTAAATGAAAGTCACATACAATAAAGCGCACATAGGGGACACACTCTTTGTGACAATAAAGAAAACAGACACACCATCCTATGAGGTTTATGATAAACTGACAGTGATAAAAGATAATGATGAAATTATCGGTTTAAATATTTTTGATGCTTCAGAAAGACTGTCATTTCAAAATGAAATAGATATTGAACCGACAGAATCATTGATTAATGAAATCAATGGATTATTGAATGCGGAAGGACTGGATTCGATTGATCCGGACTTATCTCCAAAGTTTGTTGTAGGCTTTGTAAAAGAGAAAAAAAGTCATCCGGATGCGGATAAGCTGAATGTCTGCCAGGTGGACGTTGGAGAAGAAACGCTGCAAATTGTGTGCGGGGCGCCGAACGTTGACCAGGATCAGAAAGTGGTCGTTGCCAAAGTCGGTGCAATTATGCCGAACGGTTTATATATTAAACCGGCAAAGCTCCGCGGTGTACCGTCAAATGGTATGATTTGTTCTAAAAAAGAATTGAATCTTGAAGATGACGGTGTGAAAGGTATTTATGTTTTAGACGATGGTTTCACAGTAGGACAATCATTCGAAGTCGGATAAAGGTGATCCATATGGATAAATCCAAAAGAAGAAAAAGACAATTTAATATTGAAGAATCCAAGAAAGAAATGAAGGAAGCATTTAAGTTCCCGCTTGATATGGAGGATACCGGTGTGAAGTCTCAGTCGGACTATCAGCCGCCAATGCAGCGTTATTCCAAAAAGTCGTTTAAAGATTTTAAGGAAGACAAGTACAGTTACACCATACAAAAGGCAAGGGAGATACCGTCTGCGATTCACGGATCAAATAAAAAGAAAAACCGGACGGAAATCAATCGTGAAGACGAAGACAATGCTTTGGAGGAACTGGCTTCACTGGATAACATTTCGTCTGTGATTATCCGGGATATTGTCAAAGAGCGGAATCGTAAAATACGTAAGGCTAATGAACGTGCGCAGAAAGAGGCACTCAGGCTGGAACGTGAAAAAAAACGTTATGATGATCCGTACAGCTTAAAGCCAACTAAAAAAGTTCTGACGAAACAGGTTCAGAATGGAAAGAAAGCTGTTGTTGAAAAAGAGGAAACAACAGTTCAGCAGGAATCTGTTACACCTCGGACGGATTCTTCGGCTGAGGTGATACAGACACCGCCTGTTGAGAAACGACGTGGTCCTTCATTTACGCTGCCGAGTCTTCATATGCTTGGGTCCGGGCAGGAAAAAGGCTATGATACGCTGGACGAGGCATTGGAAGATGCTGTGGTGAAAGCATTTGAGGCGGTCGGTGTGCCTGCGAGTGTATATCAGTATAAATCCAATGGTGTTACCGGACGGTTTGAGATGAAGCTTGACCGGAATTTCAGAATCAGTCATGTTTCAAAGTTAAAGGAGTATCTGCTGCCGCATCTGCCCTTTGATGAAGTCAGAGTGGTGGCGCCGATTATTGGAACAAGTAATATTGGTCTGGAAGTACCGCTGCCTGAACCTTCTGTAATTCCGTTCAGCACGCTTTTTGACAGAAGTAGTCTGAAGTTAAGACGGAATGATTACAAATATGTCATCGGTAAGACCGTGGATGATCAGATTTTCAGTTATGAACTGTCAAAAAGTGGACATATGCTGGTGTACGGCGGCAGTGATGATAATGCAAAGAATGTTATTGAGCAGGTCGTCATGTCGATGTTTATGAATCATACACCGCATGAATTTAAATTATTTTTCGCATCTGACCAGAAAGAAAAATATCAGGAATATGAAGATATGCCTTACTTATTTAGTGAAAACAGGCATACATCAGATACCAATGTATTAAAGACAGTTTATGATGAATTAATTGAACGCCAGAATCAGTTCAGGCGGGCGCATGTCAGAAATATTAACAGCTTTAATCAGCGTGTGGGTTATGAAAGTAAACGAGCGGTGCTTCTTGTTGTGATTGATGATTTCACAACTTTATATAATTATAATAATACTGAAGCGGCAAAAATGGCTGCTCAAATATTGAAAAAAGGCAAGCCGCTGGGGATACATCTTATTATCCGGCACCGGATTACAGAAGAGCGTATCCGGTATGATCTTCTGCAGATGATACAGACACGTATATCATTTTTTGACAGTAAGGAAAGCGTCATTGAGGGCAGCAGCGGACTGACTAAGGGAAATGATCTGCTGATTCAGATTCCAACATCCAATAAACCGGTACGTGTCAATGCCGGGACATTATTGAATGATGTTAAAGACCAGGTGTTTGGTCATATAAAGACACATAAGTTTTGATTGAGTATAGAAAGTTTGGTGATTTCGTGGAAAAGTATCATTTTATCGGTATAAAGGGCGCAGGAATGAGTGCGCTTGCCCAAGTACTGCATGATTTAGGTCATGAAGTGCAGGGGTCTGATATAGAGTCAGAAGTATTTACCGAGCATCAACTCCGGGATAAAGGCATTAAAATACTGCCCTTTGATGCGGATAATATTGTTGAAGGGTACATATATATCGCTGGGAACGCATTTAAAGAAGACCATCCGGAAATAAAACAAGCAGTGGATAATGGTTATGAGATGATTCGCTATCATAAGTTTCTGGCGGATTTTATGGAGCAGTATACATCCATCGCAGTGACTGGTGCCCATGGTAAAACATCAACAACCGGATTATTGTCTCATGTGATGAATGGAGATGTAGATACAACATTTCTTATCGGTGACGGGACCGGGTTCGGTATTGCGGACAGTGAATATTTCGCATTTGAATCCTGTGAGTATAAGCGTCATTTTCTAAGTTATTACCCGGACTATGCAATTATTACCAATATTGATTTTGATCATCCGGACTATTTCCGTGATTTAAATGATGTGGTGGATGCATTTAATCAGATGGCACGCCAGGCGAAGAAAGCAGTAATTGCTTACGGCGGTGATGAAAATATCAAAAAAATCAATGTTGATATTCCTGTGTGGACATATGGTATTGATGGAGATTATGATATTACAGCTTCTAATCTGACGACATCTGAGAAAGGGACATCCTTTGATGTGACAATCGATGGGAAGTTCCAGTCTAATTTCACAATTCCACTGTTTGGAAACCACCATGTACTAAATGCACTTTCTGTTATTGCGGTATGTTACCTGGAATCTTTAGACATGGAAAATATAAAAGAAGCATTTTTGACATTTGTTGGTGTTAAGCGTCGTTTCAGTGAAACTTTTGTCGGTGATGTTGTGATTGTAGACGATTATGCGCATCATCCGAGAGAAATTAAAGCAACACTGGAAACAGCAAAAAAGAAATATCCGAACAAAAACATCGTTTCTGTTTTTCAGCCGCATACTTTTTCGCGGACTGAAAAATTTCTTCATGAATTTGCCGATACTCTGTCTCAATCAAATCAGACCTACGTTGTAGATATTTTCGGTTCTGCAAGAGAAGAGAGGGGTGCATTATCCAGTGAGGATCTGGTTGATTTAATACCGGGTGCAAAAATCCTTCATGAAAATGATTTAAATATATTAAATAACCATCCGGATGCGGTCATTATTTTTATGGGTGCAGGGGATATTCAAAAATATGAAAAACGATTTACTGAATTAATCTCATAGTGTAAAAATGGATGTTTACCAAAGTGTCTTTTGGGATACTATTAAGAAGTAAGTAATAAATCACAGACATAAATGGAGGCGTTTTTTATGGATTGGCAAATTATTTTAGCCATCGCAGCAGGAATTGCAGCAGTTGCTTTACTGGTTGTATGTGGGGCGGTTGCGTATGTATTAATTCCAGTTAAGAAAAATTTAGATCATGTGGCAAAAACATTAAACGGTATTGAGGGTCAGATTCAGGGCATTACACGTGAATCCACTGATTTACTGCATAAGGCAAATCGTCTGACAGAAGACATTCAGGGAAAATCTGAAAAATTAAACTCAGTGGTGGATGCAGTACAGGGCATTGGGAACTCTGTTCAAAACTTGAACAGCTCAGTAGACCGTGTAACGAATTCAATTACACATAATATTTCTCAAAATGAAGAGAAAATTTCCCAAGTGGTTCAATGGTCGAATGTTGCACTTGAAGTTGCTGATAAATGGCAGAAAAGACAGCAGCGTCAAAATGCATTTGAAGCGAAACAGCCGTCAAATCATTAGAAAGTTTGCCGCATCCGCATAAATGATGAATGAATTAAAGTGAGGTACTGTCATGGAAACTAATAATGGTCGTCCGGTTTACGGTATTGAAGAATATAAAGAAGTACCCGACAAAACAACTGCCCGGGATTTTTCAATCGGTCTTGCGTTTGGGCTGGCCGTCGGTACTATCGGCGGACTGCTTCTTGCGCCAAAGTCCGGTGATGCATTAAGAGATGATATTCAAGGGCAGGCTGATAAGCTGACGAAGAATCTTTCAGTGGATGATGCTGATATTGAAGCTCTGAAAAGGAAAGCAGAACTCAAGACAAATCAGCTCCGCAGGAAATTGAACGATGGTCATAAACAGAACAGTGAAACATTGCTTCAAAGTGATGTTGCTGAGGCTGAATCTGAATCTGCAGTAGAGCAAGATACAGGTTCTCAGGCATCACAGAGCCGGATAAATGATTTTAGTCAAGTGGAATCAGGAAATGGAAAGACTGTTGATATGAAACAGTACGTTTCAAAATCCGGTAAAGATAAAAGTGAATAAACTTTTATACTAACCACATGCTTTTTCATGTGGTTAACTTTTTGAAATTAATGATAATCAATTTAATTCATGGTATGATAAAAAAAACGCATACAAGAATTTCGGGGGTGTACAATGACTGTTACTATATATGATGTTGCGAGGGAAGCAAAAGTATCCATGGCAACTGTATCAAGAGTCTTAAATGGAAATCCGAATGTGAAACCTGAGACGAGAAAAAAAGTTAAAGAAGTCATTAAACGACTGAACTATCGTCCTAATGCGGTTGCACGCGGATTAGCAAGTAAAAAAACAACAACTGTCGGGGTAATCATCCCTGATATTTCGAACATGTATTATTCCTCACTCGCAAGAGGGCTGGATGATATCGCAGAGATGTATAATTATCAAACAATTATTACCAATACGGATCATGATCCGGAAAAAGAAAGAGATTCATTCTTAAATCTTGTCAGCAAACAGGTGGACGGCATCGTATTTCTCGGCGGTACATTAAATGAGGAAACAACTGAAGATATTAAAAATTCCAATGTACCAGTTGTAATCTGTGGTACAAGTGAAAAAGATGCAGATCTGCCTTCAGTCAATATAGACTACTATTCAGCAATTAAAGAAGTGACAGAGAGACTGCTTGATAAAGGCTCAGAGCATGTTTACTTCTTGAAGGCAAACTACTCAAGACAGCTTGAAGGAAGAATCGAAGACGGCGTGAAAGCGGCTTATGATTCCGCAGGCAAACCGTTTAAAAATGAGTATATCGCTTCCTCTGCAGAAGATTATCAGACTGGTAAAGAGGTCTTTGACCATTTGATTAACGACGGTGCGGATGTCATCATTACAATGAGTGATGAAGCAGCAGTCGGTATACTTCATGGTGCGCTCGACAGAGGTATCAGCCTGCCCAATCGTCTCCAGCTGTTAAGCTGCAGTAATACAAGGCTCGTTAATATGATGCGCCCTCCGGTAACTAGTATCGCGATACCACTTTATGATATCGGTGCTGTAGGTATGAGACTCTTAACGAAATATATGAATGATGAACCGGTGGATGAACCCAATGTTATTCTGCCGTATCGAATTGAATACCGTTCTTCTACAAAATAATCAATTGACAGTTCAATTAAGTTTGAACTGTCAATTTTTTTGGTTTTAAATATTGTCCAGGTACATTAGTGCACGGTCTAACATGTTACGGTTTTTCTCAGTAATTTCACTTCTTCTCGGGATTTCCGTAAAATCGGATAAATCATCCTCCCAATTAACAGGAAACGCCACTTTGCTTTGTTTCTGATAAGTTTTAATAAACGATTCCGGCAGTGCACCTGTCGGCGGTGGAATGTTTTTCATGGACTGCCATATCTGTGCCCACATCCTTGGGACGACCTGCCAGATATTATAACCGCCGCCGCCGACCGCGATCCATTTACCGTCTGTATATTGATTACTTAGACGGTTTACAATTCTTGGTATGGTTTCAAATGACTTTGAAGTCAGTGATAAATGGGTCATTGGATCTCTATAGTGTGCATCTACACCATTCTGGCTGATAATGATATCCGGCTTAAAATGTTTAACTGCTTTTGTCAGACTCTCTTCAAATGCTTCCAAGAATGATTCATCCTCTGTAAACGCATCTACAGGCAGATTAACGGAAAAACCGAATCCCTGATCATCACCGCGTTCTGTTAAACTGCCTGTACCGGGAAACAAATATCTGCCGGTTTCATGAATAGAATAGGTCATGACTTCATTGGAATCATAGAATATCCACTGCACACCATCACCATGATGTGCATCTGTGTCGACATACAGGACTTTTTGATTATACTTTTTCCTCATATATTCAATCGCAACAGCTGAATCATTGTAGATACAGAATCCATTGGCTCGTCCGCTGAACCCATGATGCAGACCGCCGGACAAGTTAAGTGCTTTCTTTGTCTTCCCAGTCATTATCAAATCAACAGCCGTTAATGTGGCACCTACGATAGACTTACTTTTTTCATGCATATCAGGGAATGCAGGTGTGTCATCAGTATTCAATCCGTAACTTTCAAGCTTACTGTCGGACAGACTGCTGCATCCGGCATTTTTAACTGCCTCGACATAATCTTTTTTATGGACGAGAAGTATTTCTTCATCGGTTGCTATTCTCGGTGGAACAATGTCGTCCTCGGATAAGTAACCGCCGGCCTGAAGCAGTTCCGTTGTCATTTTAACTCTCATTTGATTAAAAGGGTGGGTATCATTAAATCGATAGTTTAACAGTGTGTCGCTGTAAATGTAAAGCGGCTTCATAGCCGTCCCATCTCTTCCGGGGAAAGGACACTGAATCCTTCATCTTTTAATTTTTTAATAGCGATACCCGGATTCATTACCCGGATGCGTATGACTACGATTTTATGCCCCTTTTTATCTTTGTTCGGATATACGGATATACTGATGATTTTAATGTTTAGTTCCTTAAATACTTTGGTGATTTCATACATTACACCGGTTCTGTCTTCAATATCAATTTCGATTATGGAACCGGGTTCCTTGATACCGGTCAATTCTAAAAATGTGTTTAACATGTCCCGCTGGGAGACAATACCGACAATTTTACTTTCCCGTACTACAGGAATGGCACCGATTGAATACGTATAGAAATCGAGAGCAATTTCTTCTACAAAATCCATAGGATGACAAGAGGTTACATTTTTTCGCATAATCCTTGAAAGCGGCTGCCACAGGCTTTTCTGTGGATCATCGTCTGACAGTACAGACGGAAGTGTCAGTTTAATGTCTCTGTCTGAAACAATGCCGATCAGTTTATCGTCTGCATTAACAATCGGGATATGACGAAAAGAGAATTTACTCATCATTTCAAGTGCATCTTCAATTGTATGCTCCGGGGTCAGTGTTTTTACAGGAGATGTCATAATTCGTTCTACCAACATCTTTAAAGTCCTCCTAAAAAAAGAATCGATTTTTAAATCGTATTTTATCAAATTCAATCATTTGTTCATCTGTGATATGCTTTCCTTTTCTTGCCATAAGTGTATTTGCGGGGTGTGCAGTCAGTTCGGGGTCATTTGTCTGATAGACTTCAAAACCGGCACTCTGCATCAGTCGAATCATTAAATCTTTATATTCATAAACATCCAGACCGCTGTTTTTTAAATCCCAGTGCCAGTAATATTCAGTTGTGATTACAATATAGTTTTCCATATAATCATCAAGCATTGAAAGTTGGATCATTTTTTTGCCGAGTCCGAGACTCCTGTAGGAAAGGCTGACTTCAACTGCACCGAGTTCTAATATATACGGCAGGTTGCCGTCGGACCATCGTTCCATCGGATCCGCATGATGATATGTTACATAGCCGATAATATGTTGACCGTCTCTTGCGACGATAATTCTGCCTTCTTCAAGTTCAGAGATTTCAAGTATGGCTTCATATTGATCTTTCGGCGGTCTGAATGCCGAGAGACCTTCATCAAAAGTATACTCAGAGAGCATATCAAACGGAACAGGTCCTTCGATAACGATTGCTTTTTCATCACTTTTAATAATTTTCTGTTGAAATGTCTTCGTATGAAACACTTAAATACACCCCCTTTGTATATTCGTTTTAAAATTTTGAAAAATGCATTAACTTTATTATATAATAATCATTGAAAAGAAAAAATACTAAGGGGGATTTTAGGATGAAAATAGAATTGTATCAGGCGACAGATAAAAATCCTAATTTAGAAAATTATGATTCAGTAAAAGAAGAGTTTGACTGGAAAGAAATTGAAAAGCACTTTTCATGGCATAAAACCGGTCAGTTCAATATGGCTTATGAGTGTATTGATAAACATGTGGATGAGGGGCATGGTGATAAAACAGCCCTGCATTATAAAAATGGCGAAAATCTGTTATCTTATACGTTTGAAGATTTAAAATATGCATCAAATAAAGCTGCTAATGTGTTAAGTGATTCAGGTGTTGAAAAAGGAGACAGAGTATTTATCTTCATGTCCAGAAGTCCTGAACTTTACATTTCTTTACTTGGTGCACTTAAACTGGGTGCGATTGTCGGGCCATTGTTTGAAGCATTTATGGAAAAGGCAGTGAAAGACCGTCTGTCAAACAGTGAAGCAAAAGTCATTGTAACGACACCGGAACTTCTTGGAAGAATCCCGGTAGATGATCTGCCTGCCCTGGAAAAAGTTATTGTTGTGGGTGAAAATGTAAGCGCTGACTATGTAGATTTTAAAGCCGAATATGATAAAGCATCCGACACATTTGATATTGAATGGCTGGATAAAGAAGATGGCCTGATTCTCCATTATACAAGCGGCTCTACTGGTCAGCCTAAAGGTGTATTGCATGCTCAGTATGCGATGGTGCAGCACTATATTTCCGGTAAATATGTTCTTGATTTAAAAGAAGATGATATTTACTGGTGTACTGCCGACCCGGGTTGGGTGACGGGAACATCATATGGTATATTTGCGCCGTGGCTCAACCGGGCGACCAACGTAGTAGTCGGCGGACGGTTTTCACCGGAAGCGTGGTATGGTGCAATTGAAGCATTAAATGTAACTGTATGGTACAGTGCACCGACAGCATTCAGAATGTTGATGGGTGCAGGTGATGAAATTGTAAAAGAATATGACTTAAGTTCTTTAAGACATGTGTTGTCTGTCGGTGAACCGTTGAATCCTGAAGTGGTAAAATGGGGTATGGATGTCTATCGTTTGAGAATTCACGATACATGGTGGATGACAGAAACAGGTGCCCATATGATTGTAAACTTCCCGTCAATGGATATTAAAGGCGGATCAATGGGTAAACCGATTCCGGGTGTTGAAGCGGCAATCATTGATGATGCTGGAAACGAACTGCCGGCCAACCGGATGGGGAATCTTGCATTGAAAGCAGGGTGGCCGTCCATGATGCGTGAAATATGGAAAAACAAACCGAAATTTGATTCCTATTTCCTTGGTGAATGGTATATCTCAGGAGACTCTGCCTATAAAGATGAAGAGGGTTATTACTGGTTCCAGGGCCGTGTGGATGATGTGATTATGACGGCAGGTGAACGGGTCGGTCCGTTTGAAATTGAATCAAAACTGGTGGAACATGAAGCTGTACAGGAGGCCGGTGTCATCGGTAAGCCGGATCCTGTCAGAGGTGAGATTGTGAAAGCTTTTATTTCACTCCGTGACGGTTATGAACCATCCGATGAACTAAAAGAAACGATTCGTGTATTTGTGAAAGAAGGACTTGCGGGTCATGCGGCACCGAGAGAAATCGAATTTAAGGATAAACTGCCGAAAACAAGAAGCGGTAAAATCATGAGACGTGTTTTAAAAGCATGGGAACTGAATCTTGATGCTGGTGACTTATCCAGTATGGATGATGATTAAATTTTTCTTCAAATCATTATATTTCAATTTAAAATGTATGAAAAATCAAGCCCGTCAGTATGGAATATTTATTTCCCTGCTGACGGGTTTCTATATACACTTTTGATTGTCATTTTTAGCGTGATATATGATGTTCTCATTAGTTTATTTCATACGAGTATGTAATAATATTATTGGAAGCGCTTAAATTTTATATTGATACTTAGGAGATGAAGAGATGGCACACTTGACAGACCAGGAGATTGCGTCAAAAGCAGATATATTACCGATTCAAAGAATCGCAGAGAAAGCCGGAATCCCTGAAGATGCACTTGAAATGTATGGTAAATATAAGGCAAAGATTGATATCCATAAAGTTTCTGGAGATGAGAACCAGTCCAAGGTTGTTTTGGTATCTGCGATGAATCCTACACCGGCAGGAGAAGGAAAATCAACATGTACAGTGGGTCTTTCAGACGCTTTTAACAGTCTCGGGAAAAATGTAATGGTTGCACTACGTGAACCTTCTTTAGGTCCTGTAATGGGAATTAAAGGCGGTGCGACCGGCGGGGGAATGGCTCAGGTTCTGCCGATGGAAGAAATCAACCTGCATTTCAATGGAGATTTACATGCGATTACGACAGCGAACAATGCATTGTCTGCATTTATTGATAACCATATTCATCATGGAAATGCATTAAACATAGATCCGAGAAGAGTGACATGGAAACGCGTGCTGGACATGAATGACCGTGCACTGCGTCAGGTGGTTGTCGGTCTCGGCGGCCCAACACGGGGTGTACCGCGTGAGGATGGTTTTGATATTACGGTTGCCAGTGAAATTATGGCTGTTCTATGTTTAGCAAGTGATATTATTGATTTAAAAGAAAAACTGGGTCAAATTGTTTTTGGTTATACTTATGATAAAAAGCCGGTGACTGTAAGAGAACTGAAAGTTGAAGGGGCACTTGCGATGTTGTTAAAAGAGGCATTGAAGCCGAACCTCGTCCAGACAATGGAAGGGACACCGGCACTGATTCACGGCGGACCGTTTGCGAACATAGCACATGGCTGTAACTCGTTAACCGCAACAAATACCGCAAGAAAGCTCGCAGATATTGTTGTGACAGAGTGCGGCTTTGGTTCTGATCTCGGCGGTGAGAAATTTATGAATATCAAAGCGCGTAAAGGTGGATTTCAGCCGGATGCGGTAGTATTAGTCGCAACGATTCGTGCACTTAAAATGAACGGCGGGATTACTAAAGAGGCATTGGCCGAAAAGAATGTGGATGCATTGAAAAGAGGTATCGTGAATCTTGAGAAACATATTGAAAATACACGCAAGTTTGGTGTAGAGCCGGTGGTCGCTTTAAATGATTTTGTCACGGATACAGATGAAGAAAGAAATTTTGTTCTGGACTGGTGCAGGGGACAGGGTATCAGGTGTGCGCTGACAAAAGTGTGGGAGTCCGGCGGAGAAGGTGGTATTGAACTCGCGGAACAAGTGCTTGAAGTTCTCGAAGATAAGCAGAATTTTAAGCATTTATATTCAGATGAAATGACGATCGCAGAAAAAATTCAAACGATTGTCACGGAAGTTTACGGCGGGGATGGTGTAAACTTTACAGATAAAGCAAAGAGAGAAATCAGGGAAATTGAGAAAAACGGATGGGGGCATTATCCAGTCTGCATGGCAAAATCCCAGTATTCTTTGAGTGATGATCCGACAAAACTCGGCAGGCCGACAGGCTTTACTGTTACTGTCAGAGAAGTCATTCCAAAAACAGGTGCAGGATTTGTGGTTGCCTTGACCGGTGATATTATGACAATGCCGGGTCTGCCTAAAACACCATCTGCAGTGCATATGGATGTTGATGCTGACGGGCGTTCTAAAGGACTTTTCTAAATGACGAATATGTATTAAAAAACGTATTTATGTATAAATATTTATATGTTATAATATTGTGTATTACTCACCATTGGGGGCGTTAGAATGTCAAAAGAAAAAGCATTGGTAGAATTATATGAACTCATTGATTTTTATTATGAAAACAGAGACTTACCTGTATCACCTGATTTTAATTTTTATGAACAGGTTGAAGAAAAATGCAGTGTACTTGATGTAGACTATAATACAGTATTAAAAGAGTTTAATTTAAAATCACTTTAAATGATTGTTTGTTGATATAAAGCATAGATTTAAGTCCTTTTTGGATTTAAATTTATGCTTTTTTTCTGATGTTATCGTCAAATGATGAAAAGTAAGGTATTATCTTAATGAACTATTTTATTTAGAAAGGATAATTAAGGTGAACATTATATTTAAGAAATATCCTGCGGTTTTAATATTATGTATACTTTTACTTTCGGCCTGCAGCAATAATGATTTATACGGCGATGAAAGAGATGATGCGGAAATGACGATTGTCTTCAGTCATAATCAACCGCTCAACAGTCCGGAGCATGCGGGTGCTGAAAAGTTTGAAGAGGTCGTGGAAACAGAGTCTGATGGAAGAATTGCAGTGGAACTGTATCCTGCGGGTCAACTCGGCAGTTTAAGAGAACAGGTGGAGACCACACAGATGGGTGAAATCAATATAACACTTCAACCGTCAGCAGTAGTCATGCCGTTTGCAAGTGACGTTGAGGTATTGGATTTACCTTATCTATGGCCGACAAATACAGATAAGATGTATGAAATGCTTGATGGTGAAATTGGACAGGAAATTTTAGATACACTGGATGCTTCAATGTTTAAAGGGCTTGGATACTGGCCGGGAGGATATAAACTGATAACGACTCAAAATCAAATGGTCACTTCTCCTGAAGATTTAGAAGGTCTGACAATGCGGGTCATGGAATCTCCGCCGTTAATTAAGCAGTATACACATTGGGGCGGCAATGCAGTGCCAATTACATATGCAGAGGTATATAATGCCCTTCAACAGGGGATTGTGGACGGACAGGAAAATCCTCTACAAACTATTTATCTGAATAATTATCATGAAATCCAAGGCCATGCAACTGAAAGCTATCATGGTGCAATGACTTATTTAATGCTTGCCAATCTGGAATGGTTTAATGATTTAGATGATGAAACAAGAGACCTGGTTATTCGTGCTGAAGCAGAGGGCAGAATGGCGTCACGCGATGTACTGGAGGATACCGAGGCAGAGTACAAAGAAAATATACTTGCATCAGATATTCAGTACTATGAATTGTCAGATGAAGAAATTAATCACTTTAGAGAACATTCAGTGGACTTGTGGTATGAAATTTACGGCAGTGAGGAAAGACTGCCGCTGCTTGAAAAAATAATGGATGAAAATGACGAAATTACAGATGATATAAGGAGGCATGCAGAATGAAAAGACTCACTAAAGTAGAGAATACATTTATTGCTGTAATGATTATTGCCTCTACATCTGTACTGTTCATCAATATTGTTTTGAGATACTTTTTTGATGCCAATACGACCTGGGCAGATGAGTTTGTACGATATTCTATGATATGGATTGCTTTCATAGGTATGGCAGTGTGTTTCAGACATAATATTCATTTTGGTGTGGATCTTTTTATAAACAGTATTTCAAAAGCAAGGCAGAAATATGTTAAAGTCTACATTAATTTTGCCTGTATGCTGTTTACCGGACTGCTGGTTTATTTTGGATTTAAACTTGTGATATTCAGCTTTCAGACCGGACAGATTACACCGTCGCTGCAAATTGAGACGTTTTGGATTTATTTGTCTATCCCGATCGGTGCCTTATTGTCCTTATTTCACTTAATTGTAAATACATTAAATATTTTTAATGAGAAGGATCAGGCAGATGAAATGGAGGGAATCGATTAATGATTACTGTTTTAATTATTTTGTTACTGCTGTTTCTAATGACCAGTGTACCCATATTTGTTTCATTAGGATTGTCAGCATTTTTAGCAGTATTGCTGTTAAGTGGTACAGAGCCGATGGTCATCGTTCAACGCTTATTCGGCGGCCTTGATCAATTTTCATTAATGGCACTGCCATTCTTTATCCTTGCTGCCAATATTATGGATGCAGGGGGATTGTCCAAAAGAATACTGCAGTTTTCAAGAGATTTAGTGGGTCATTTATCTGGTGGTATTGCATTGACCACACAAGTTTCAAGTATGTTTTTTGGTGCACTTTCAGGTTCGAGTCCTGCGACAGTTATCGCAATTGGTAAGATAATGTATCCTGAGATGAACAGAGGCGGATATGATAAAAGTTTTTCAAGTGGACTTCTTGCTTCAGCAGGTGCGGTATCATTAGTGATTCCGCCAAGTATTACATTAATTATTTTTGGAGCGGTTACGGGGGTTTCTGTCGGAGATCTTTTCATTGCGGGTATCGGTGCCGGTATTATTCTTGGTGTGAGTTCAATCATATATATTTATTTCTATGCTAAAATTAAAAATCTGCCGAGGGACAGAAAATCATCCTTTAAACAATTATCTTTAAGTTTTGTTAAAGCATGGTGGTCATTACTGGTTCCAGTGATTATTCTCGGCGGTATTTATTCAGGAATATTCAGCCCGACAGAAGCAGCAGGCGTCACTGTGGTTTATGCATTAATTGTCGGGATATTTATATATAAAGAAATTTCATTAAAAGACTTATATAAAGTATGTATGAGTTCAGCGGTGACCTCTGCACAAGTGCTAGTTCTGGTGGCATCAGCACAGGTGCTTGGATGGGTGCTCACCCGTCAGCAAGTGCCTCAACAAGTGGCGGGTTTCATTGTTGATAACGTATCTTCAGTCATTATTTTTCTTCTTTTATTAAATATCGTTTTACTAATTATGGGTATGTTTATGGAAGGTGTTGCAGCAATCATTGTCACGGCACCATTAATTTTTCCTGCAGCAGTTGAACTTGGGATCGATCCGGTTCACTTAGGTATTATAATGATTGTGAATCTGGCGATTGGTATGTACACACCACCGTTTGGAATGAACATTTATGTTGCACAGTCGATCACCAGGTTAAGTATGAAAGAGATGATGCCGGGAATTGGACGCTTTCTCATTGTGAATGTTGCCGCATTACTGGTGATTACCTACATTCCGGATATATCTATGTTTTTATTAAGAATTGTTGAATAACATGTATTGATAGAGATAAGAATGGATAGGACATTTCGATGGCCTATCTTTTTTTATTTTTTGCATAAAAACACAAGACTTTTCATTAATATTCATATATGATAGATAGATAATGATATAAAAGTATTGAGGTGCTTTAATATGAATATGAAAAGATTTAAAAGAAGTTTAAAAAAGTTAAATGAGTATACAGTCGATGGTAAAGAAGTAACGAGGCTCGCATACTCCAAAGAGGAAAGTCATGCGAAAGAGTATATTATTAAACAATTCGAACATGAAAAGATGTCTGTTCGAATGGATGCTGTAGGCAATATTATTGCGAGAAGAGAAGGGGAGAATCCGTCTTTAAAACCAGTCGCATTCGGTTCACATATTGATTCTGTTTATGAAGCGGGATGTTTTGACGGTGCACTGGGCGTAATTTCAGCACTTGAAATTATCAGGTATTTAAATGAACAGGAAATTAAAACAGAGCACCCCCTTGAGGTGATTGTATTTACAGGTGAGGAATCTTCAAGATTTGGGATTTCAACCATCGGGAGCAGAGTGATGTCCGGTAAACTCAATTTAAAAACGTCAGGCCATTTAGCCGATAAAACCGGTATAACGCTTAAAGAGGCATTGGAAGAAAATAACTTTGACATCGATTCATATAAAGATGCTGTAAGAGATTCAAAAGAACTCCATGCATTTATTGAAATGCATATAGAGCAGGGGCCGGTGCTTGAGATTGAAAAGAAAGATATTGGTATCGTTCACGCCATCGCAGCACCGCTGCGTTTATCCCTTGAAATTACCGGAGAAGCCGGTCATTCCGGGACGACACCTTTTAAATATCGTAAGGATGCACTGACTGCTGCAGCCGAGATTGCTTTGTTAGTTGAAAGTGCCGCAAAGGATGAAGAAAAAAACGGCACCACCGCAACTGTCGGCGTATTGGATGTGAGTCCGGGAGCGATGAATATTGTACCGGGAACTGCACACATGCAGGTTGATTTGAGAAGTGTGTCTTTAGAATCCAGAGATAAGGTGTATCAACAGATTTTAAATAAGATTGAATCCGTAGGTAAAGAAAGAAAAATTAAAATGCATACCTCACTTTTAACCAATGAAACACCGGTTAATTTGTCTGAATCCCTTGTAAATTTAGTGGAAGGTGTGACCAAAGAAAATGGTTATTCCTTTAAACACATGAACAGTGGTGCGGGTCATGATGCAATGAATATGGCATCTCTTTGTCCAACGGCATTGATATTTGTCCCATCTGTCAAAGGAATCAGTCATAATCCAAGTGAGTATACGAGTATCACGGATATTGAAAAGGGACTAAAAGTGATGAAAGAATTAATCCTTAAAGTCGCAGACGGCAAGACAGAAACGATAAAGAAACACAAAAAGGCATCCATATCATCATGATATGGATGCCTTTATTTTAATCGTCGTCATCATCACTGTCAGAGCTTGATGAACTGTTTGAACTTGATGATGAGCGGGATGATGAACGAGATCCTACACTGTAACGGTCATCATAAGAATTGGTTACAGTTCCTCTCATATCAGAGTTTGGTACAGTGCCTGCAAAATCTGCACCCATTCTCTGCTGAATAGAGTTATTACTTAAGTTACTTTTATCTGAGAACTGAGTATCGTCAGCAACAAGTCCTTCAAGTGGACGATCCATACTGCTTGAACAGTCACTTTCGAGTTCCATCGTCAATGCACAGAATTCACGTTGTGTCACTGAGGATGGCTGGCTGAATGACTGGTTATATCCCATTTGTTCCGGTGCGACATCCTGAAGTGCCTGTGCCAGGTTTCTCCAGTTATATACGTGGAGATATTCTTCATAATCCTGATTTGCGACCTGAGGAATATTTTCATCATAACCCATCCAAAGACCAAGTGTCACTTCAGGGTTATAAGCCATAAACCATGAGTCAATGAATGCATTGGATGTACCTGTTTTGGCAGCCCAGTCATAAGTGCCGTTTAATCCATTATAGAAGTCACTGATATGATGAGCAGATCCGTCAATAAATGACTGTCTAAGCATATCAGTCATTAAATATGCTGTTGAATCTTTAAATACCTGATTTGTTTCCGCTTCATGTTCATAGACGACTTCACCCGCTGGATTCGTGATCGATTCAATCATATAACCCTCAGTCATCTCACCACTGTTTGCGAATGATGAAAATGCATCCACATTCTGCTGGACAGTTAAGTTGTTAACACCAAGCGGCAGTGAAGGAATTCCGACACCGTCTGCATCAAAATAAGAATCAGATAACGGCAGGTTCATTCGTTCAAAATACTCCTGCGGATTTTCTGTTCTGACATCCGCCCATAATCTTAAAGTACTTAAGTTATAGGAGTTTGACAGTGCATGCTGCGCAGAAACCAATCCGAATTCCTCATCGTAATCATAGTTACGCGGTTCCCAAGGTTCTCCGCCACCAGGACTGTATAATGAAAAACGTTCATCCAGTAATACAGTATCCGGTACGATCAGTCCTTGATCAACGGCTGGACCGTAAGTGATTAAAGGTTTCATTGTTGAACCGACACTACGTGATGACTGTGTCGCATGGTTTAATGAGGATACTTCATGATCGCGTCCGCCGATAAACCCGAGTATTTTTCCGGATTCATTTTCTTTTAAGACAGCACCGACTTCATGCTGAAGCATTTCATCATCATCTTCATCTGTTTCTTCATCAATCGATTCAGAAGCGGCTCTGTCACCATAGAAGTAGAAGTTATTTTCATTAACATTCTGCATTGTGTCATAAATGTCTTTATCGATGGTTGTTGTAATGTGATAGCCTTGATATCTTAAGGCTTCATTGGCATTCTCCGTATATTCCTGATCGATTAATGGTGTGGAATCGACCTGATCACGTGTTAAACCGTCCTCTTCAGCAAGAACGTATTTTAACACCTGGACTGAACGACGTTCCACTTCTTCAGTTAAATATGGATAGTTCTGGTTGGGAATGACTACACTGTCCGTTAAGTTGGCATAGATGTCATATTCCACAGCTTCTTCATATTCTTCTTCAGTAATTCTGTCTTCAAGAAGCATGCGGTCTAAAACGAAAAGCTGTCTGTTTTTCCCGGGTGTCAGATAATCTTCAGATTTAACCTCACCGCCCTGGGCAAATGGTGTGTATGCATAAGGGTTCTGCGGCATACCGGCTAAAAACGCACTCTCACTGAGATTGAGTTCACTTGCATCTTTACCGAACACCCCTTCAGCAGCGGCTTGAATGCCGGCAATGTTCTGACCGTTTGCATTCCTGCCGAAAGATACAGCATTTAAGTATGCACCAAGGATTTCCTCTTTATCGAGGACTTTCTCTACTCTGAATGCCAGTAAAAGTTCGGTTGCTTTACGGTCAAATGTAGAGTCATCTGTAAGCAGTTGGTTTTTAACCAGCTGCTGGGTCAGGGTACTGCCCCCTGTACCATCGTCACCGCCTGCAAATACCTGTAAAACTGCGCGCATAAATGCTTTCGGGACAACGCCGTTATGTTCGTAAAAGTTCTCATCTTCCGTCGCAATAATTGCGTCGATGACGTAAGGATTAATTTCTTCATAATCCACACGTTCACGTATTAAATCAGCCCTTAAAGTTCCGAGTGACTGGCCGGAGCCAAATGAAACGGTTGTACTTTCAGTCATTTCTGTTAATGCGGTCCGTACCTCTTCAGTCGGGCGGACAGGTTCGTCTTTAACGAGTGCTGCAAAATAACCGAGGCCGATACTTAAGAAGAGCAGTCCGAGCAGGGTAAAACTGATAGCTAGAAATAAAACGATATTCCATACAGTATCATAAACTGTGAAGAAACCTACTCTGATTGGAGAACCTACTTTTTTAAAGCGTTTGACCGAGTTATGATATTTTTCTTTAAAAGTATCGCCTTGAACTCGGTCCTTAGCACGGGTTTCATTATCCCTGTTAAACATTTTTTTAATATTTTCTAAAAAAGCATTGTTCTTCTTCATGTGTACCTCCTATCAAACGAATTATATCACAGTTAAACCGCTTGAGTTAAGTAATATAGCCCTGTGAAAATTAGATTTATTATATTAAGGATTTTATCATTTTTAAAAATTATGTTTGATTTTTATCCCTGAAATATAATAACAGAGTCATGTCGAAAAAGACATGGCTCTGTACTCAGTGATCTTCATGGTCATCTGTTTCATGCTGTTCGTGGTCACCGCCGCCGTGGTCATGCGTAAAGCCGAATGACATAGTAAAGAGAGAACCGGACACAATGATTGCCGCAACAACAAATGCATGAAACATCATATTCCAGGGGGCGTGTGTCGCCCCCCGTTCAGTAATGTGCATGAACATAAAGAGCTGTATAAAAGCCTGGATGACCGCAAGTGTCATAATCGCAATCATAATAAAGAGAACAGGCAGATCAGACCCTATCGCGCACCATGCCGCAACCACGGTCAGTACAATTGATAAAATAAAGCCGATGATATGGTTAATGGGATATTTCTTTTTCCTATTCACTTAAATCACCATCCCTGTTAAATAGACACCGGTAAAGATAAAAATCCAGATCACATCAAGAAAGTGCCAATAGAGGCCCGTGACAAATATTTTTCTTGAAGTGACTGGGGTGATGCCGCGTTGTTTCAGCTGAAAGAGTACCAGTATAATCCATCCGACCCCAAGCAGTACATGAATCCCGTGTGTGCCGGTCAATACAAAGAACGCTGACCAGTAAGCGCTTGACTGGAGGCTGACACCTGCATTGATATAATGGACAAATTCGTAGATTTCAAAACCAAGAAATGTGAGGCCGAGCGTAATCGTAACTGTCATCCAGATTACAAGGAGTTTCTGTCTGCCTTCGCGCATAAAGTAAATCGCAAGACCGCAGGTAAAGCTGCTTGTCAGAAGAATGAACGTCATGATGAGAACAATGCCCGGTTCAAATAACTCAGCGGGTGTTAATGCGTCAGCTGTCCGTCCGAATAATACCGCATAGGTCGCAAACAAGGTCGCAAACAGTGCAATCTCTGCCGCAAGAAATATCCAGAAACCGACAATCGTATTCTGTTCGCTCTCTGTACTGTACTCAAGAGGGACGTCCCGTCTGATTTCTTCACTCATTGCGATCCCTCCTTAAATCATTTTCGATATCCTTAATTTCACTGATTTCAAAATGATAACCGGTATCATAATCAAATGAACGGATAATCATTAATGCGATGGTCGCAATCAGTCCGATAACAGTTGGAATCATCCATTCAAATACCAGGAAGAAACAGGTGAAGAATAAGACACTCATCATGATAAAGGGTAGCCCTGTACTGTTCGGCATATGAATCCGTTCGAGTTTCGATGCATCAAAGGTACTGTCTCCGTCTTTTTTCATATCAATCAGCGTATCGTGACTTCTCACATCTGGTAATGTCGCAAAGTTATACTTTGGAATCGGTGTCGGTGTGGCCCATTCCAGCGTTCTGCCGACACCCCAGACATCTCCGGGAAGTTTTCTTGAACTTTTAAAGAAACTGTAAATAACGCCGTAAACGAATATCAGGAAGCCTGTGCCCATCATGAACGCACCGGATGTCGAGATGAAATTGAGTGTAAACCACTCAGGTCCAATAGTGAATAACCGTCTTGCCATGCCGTCGAGTCCGAGAAAATACTGCGGAAAGAACGTCACATGGAAACCGATTAAAAATAACCAGAATGCCCATGTATTAATTTTTTCATTCAGCTTATGTCCAAACATTTTCGGATACCAGAAAATTAAACCGGCAAAACATGCAAAGACAGTTCCGGGAATCAATACATAGTGAAAATGTGATACGAGAAAATACGAATTATGGAATTGATAATCCGCTGCCGCCATCCCGAGCATCACCCCGGTTACGCCACCAATGGTAAAACTCGGAATAAATGCCAGTGACCAGAGCATCGGTGTCGTAAAAAGTATTTTTGATTTATATAATGTCGCCAGCCAGTTAAAGATCTTTACACCGGTCGGAATCGCAATAGCCATTGTCGTAATGGAGAAAATTGAATTGACAAAAGCACCGGCACCCATTGTAAAGAAGTGATGGACCCATACGATAAAGCTGAGTCCGGCGATAATGACAATGGCGCCGACCATTGCTTTATATCCAAACAGTTGTTTCTGGGCAAATGATGCGATGATTTCAGAGAAAATACCGAATGCCGGCAGAATAACAATATAGACTTCAGGGTGTCCCCACATCCAAAACAGATTGGCCCACATCATCGGTAGTCCTTCTCCGGTCAGTGTAAAGAAATGAGAACCGAAAATACGATCAATAGTCATGAGCGCGAGCGCCACAGTCAGAATTGGAAAGGCAAACACAATGATGAATGATGTAATGAATGTTGACCATGTAAAGATTGGCATTTTCAAAAGTGTCATACCTGGGGCACGCATTCTTAAAATCGTCACCATCAGGTTAATCCCGGTCGCGAGTGTCCCGATACCTGAAAGCTGCAGACCGAGCAGGTAGTAGTTAATCCCCGGGCCGGGACTGAGTTCTGCACTGGCGAGCGGTGCATAGTTGGTCCAACCGGCATCGGGTGCACCGCCGATAACAAATGAAATGTTAAATAAAAGTGCACCGAAAAATAATGACCAGAAACTTAAAGCGTTTAAAAACGGGAAAGCAAAGTCCCTCGCTCCGATTTGCAGGGGTACGACAATATTCATCAGCCCAATTAAAAACGGCATCGCCATAAACAGAATCATGATTGTTCCGTGTGTGGTAAAAATTTCGTTATAATGCTGGGCATTTAAAAAATTGATGTCCGGAAAAGCGAGCTGTACCCGCATCAGCATTGCGTCGACGCCTGCCCTGAATAACATCAGAAGCGCAACAAGGATATACATGATGCCGATCTTTTTGTGATCGACTGTGGTCAGCCATTCCCGCCACAGCCACTTCCATTTTTTAAAGTAGGTGAGGACGAATAAAATTGTGGCAGAAGTCAATACAATTAAAACCATCGCGATATAAACGAGCGGCTCACCTGTAACTATAAATTCATCCCACTGCATGATTCAGCCATCCTTTCATTATTCCTGAATTTCATTCGGGTTCCATCCCGGTGTATTTTCAAGCTCGAGCGAATGATTATGTTTATCCTCATGCTGATTAATCGAGTAATCTCTGAATTCATTTTTACCGTGATCCACCCAGTCTAAATGTGTTGATGAGTATGTCTGTTCATCCGTTAAACCCGGTGCGAGAATCTCATCGTATATTTCTTTTGTCAGCTCGGGTGCATCTTCTGCGACAGTTTCTGTCCATGATTCAAACGCTGTATCTTCAACAACTTTGACCTGGAAAGTCTGGGCCGTAAAACCTTCTCCCGTAAAGTTGGCATTTCTGCCCAGGTATGTTCCGGGAATATCTGCCTGGAGGTACTGGATATTTTCCATTCCGGCCATATTGTACTTTTGACCGCCAATCTGGGGAATCCACATTGAAGCCATGGAATCAGCAGAAGATAATCTGAACTCGACGGCTCGTTCTGCAGGCAGGTATAAATGGTTGACTGTTTCTATATTTTCTTCCGGGTAACTGAAAATCCATTTCCAGTCCGCACTTGTCGCATGAATGACTAGCGGCTTTTGATCATTTGACGATTCAGGCGGTGCTTCCAGTTCAAATAAAGTCTGTACGGTCGGAATCGATAAAGCAGTTACGATAATGACCGGTATGACAAACCAGGTGACTTCCACCCATGTTTTACCGTGCATTTCCGGCTGGTAATCCTTTTCCGTTCTATTTTTACGGTTCGCCCGGTATTTAATAATGATGATTGTAAACGCAGTGAATACAACAATGATGATTCCTGCCATAAAGTACAGAGAATAGTAGATTAAGTCCCGCTGACTTTCAGCCACAGGACCGACAGGGTTAAATACATCCATATATTCACATCCTGAAAGGAGGGTGGTGATAAATATGAATGAAGTAATTTTCAGAGGTTTAAGATTGAACAAGCTTTTTTTCATGGTTTGACACTCCGTCTGTTTCATAATTTAGTAATTCTGTGTCAAAGCAGTATCATCTGAGGTGTCCACTGATTACAGTGGTTAATATCATTTGAGGGGGAAGCGATTGGAATTGCCCCGAATTATAGTCCTTTTGATAGCCACATTCAAATATTTATCGGTTGATTGAATTAAAGGATTGTTGGAATGTGTCAGTAAGCATCGCCGGTGTCATGGTATGTGTGTCTATGCCGTGTTCGGATAAATAGTCCGCAGTATAACCGTGCATATAAACTGCAGCGGCCGTTCCTTCAAGAATATTTTCGTATCGGGCAAGAAATGATGTGAGCATTCCGGTCAGAACATCACCGCTTCCGCCTTTTGCGAGACCTGCATTGCCGCTCGTGTTAATAATGACATCACCTTCAGGGGATACGGTAACTGTTTTCGGCCCTTTAAGTACGGTATAAACATTAAAATCTTTTGATACATGTATTGCCGTTTCAATACGGTTTCTTCCTATTTCAATCATGTCTGTGCCTGTAATCCGGGCCATTTCACCGGCATGCGGTGTAATCACAACAGGAGACTGCCTGTTTTTTAATACGGATTTTAATTCACTGATCCAGTAGAGGGCATCCGCATCGAGTATGAGTACATACCCCTCGGTGTATATCAATGTTTCGATCATGGACTGATGTTCCGGGCCGCGGCCAAGACCGGGACCGGCGGCGATAACGTCTTTTCCGTCCAGGAAGTCGGATAAATGATTTTCCCGTAGAAAAAAAGTGACTTCCGCGACATGGGAGGCAACAATCGGGACGACACTTCTTACAGTATTTAATGTTGTTAAGCCGGCTCCGGTATTCACCGCTGCCTTTGAAGCAAGGACCGCCGCACCCGGCATCGTTTCACTGCCTGCAATGATACCGATCCTCCCGTTCGATCCTTTATGGGAGTCAAAGGGTCGATCCACCCAGCCTTCCTGTACTTCTTTTTTAGTCCACTGTTTTGCCATCTTTCTAACTCCTTATTCAAAAATATAGTGCTTTTTTTCTTTAATGGTCCGTGTGATGTGTGAATGAAGTAAGCCGTCTAATTCCTGATAGGCGTCGTCGGCCTGATTGACTGCATTCATAAAGTCAGTTTCGAGACTTTTAATTTCTCTGCTGTTGTTTAATGCACCCTCGTAGCGGAAGTAAAGGTCAAACAGAGCGGGGAAGTGTGTTCTAACAATACGTACATAGGCTTCGGCATCAATATATTCGAGTGCGTGAATGAGGTATCCAGAGAAGCGGTCGAAGCCCTCATTCTGAACACGTGCCATGGAATATTCAATAAACCCTTCGTGGAGGCCTTTTTCCATTTCATTGTAATAGTCCATTACCGTAAACAGCCGGTCCAGTACTTCATTATCATAGGACCGGTTGTCATACATGGCATCAAGCAACGCGTTCCACATGTCATCTTCTGTCGCAGAAGTTCTTAAAACAATCTTATCCATGTATATATCCCCCTTAGCGTTTAATACCCTTATATATCCTTTACTTAATCAGTTGAAACACGATATGACTGGAATACTATCGTTATCTAAATATAAATTTTTTGTTGACTATGAAAATGGACGTGATATTATATAAATTAATCTAATATATTCTGAAGTTTGTGAGACAAGTAGTAGGTTGACGGGATACAGAAAGCCGGTGGTTGCTGAGAATCGGTGAACGTTTATTTATGAATACACTCGCAGTAATAATTTCGGACATCCGGAATATGTATATTCCAGGTTTTGAGTGAAACTGTTTGGTGGTACCGTGCACTGCACCCATACTTTATTGAGTATGGGTCTTTTTATATTTAAATTTAATTTTGGAGGAAAGAAAAATGAGTCAATTATTAGAAGATTTGAAGTACAGAGGAATTATATATCAGATGACTGATGAGGAAAGAATTGCTGAGCTGCTTGAAACAGAGCAGGTTTCTATATACTGTGGTGCCGACCCGACAGCGGATAGTCTGCATATCGGCCATCTGGTTCCATTTTTAACGTTAAGACGTTTTCAGGAATACGGTCATCGCCCGGTCGTTTTACTCGGCGGCGGGACCGGAATGATTGGTGATCCTTCATTTAAGGCAGAGGAAAGAAAGCTGCTGACTGAAGCGCAGATTGATGATAATGTCAGAGGAATTCAAAAACAGATGGAAAGAGTGTTCGACTTTTCCGATGAAAACGGTGCAGTTCTTGTCAATAATAAAGACTGGCTGAAAGAAATCAGTTTAATCAGCTTCTTAAGAGACTACGGTAAACATGTGCCGCTCAATTACATGTTGAATAAAGATGCGATTCAGACCCGCCTTGAGACCGGGATTTCGTATACAGAATTCACGTATACGATTCTGCAGGCGATTGATTTCGGCCATTTGAATAAAGAATACAATGTTAAAATGCAGATCGGCGGTTCAGATCAGTGGGGGAATATCACCAGCGGTCTTGAACTCATGAGAAGAATGTATGGTGAAACGGATACTGAAGGATTGACTATCCCTCTTATCACAAAAGCAGATGGTAAAAAATTCGGTAAAACAGAATCCGGAAATATATGGCTTGATCCGGCACGTACATCACCGTATGAATTTTACCAGTTCTGGCTGAATCAGAGTGATGCGGATGTTGTGAAATTCCTGAAATTATTTACCTTCCTTCCGAAAGAAGAGATAGAGGCGCTTAAAGTATCTGTAGAAACTGAACCGCATTTGAGAAAAGCACAGAAAAAACTCGCAGAAGAAATCACGACTTTCCTGCACGGCAGTGACGCATTGAAAGAAGCAGAAAATATTTCTGAAGCACTGTTTAAAGGCGATATTAAAGCCCTGAGTACTGAGCAGATAAAGGATGCATTTAAAGATGTACCATCAGCCGTATTTGAAGGAGAAGAGAAGAACCTTGTCAATGTACTGGTGGATACTAAAATTTCATCATCAAGACGTCAGGCACGTGAGGATATCACCAATGGTGCGATTTATATTAACGGTGACAGACAACAGGACGTAAACCACATTATCAGTCCGGAAGATATATTAGATGAAGAATTTACTGTAATCAGACGCGGCAAGAAGAAATACCATATTGTAAAATATAAATAATTAGAATAAAGTATAGAGCCCCTGGAAATTTCCAGGGGCTCTATACTTTATTAATAACAAAAATATATTTTATTCAGTTGAATGTATTAAATGTAAAAAGCGCCGGTATATCACCGGCACTTTCATAAATTGTATTAGAAGATAATATGTGCTGCGATGATAATAATCGGTAAACTGATGATTGTTCTAAGTAAGAAAATAGCGAATAGTTTACCAATACCGATTGGGATTTTTGAACCCAGAATGACACCGCCGACTTCTGATAAATAAATCAGCTGTGAAATACTAAGTGCTGCAATCACGAATCGTGTCATTTCGCTCGATACATCACTAATCAGAATAGATGGAAGGAACATATCTGTAAATCCGATAAATAATGTTTCAGATGCGCGAACGGCGTCATCAATTCCAGCAAATTCAAGCAGTGGTACAAATGGTGCACCAATCCAGGTAAAGATAGGTGTATATTCTGCGACTATTGTACCGAGTGTACCGATCGCCATAACAATCGGCAGTACGGCAAACCACATATCGAAAACTGTTTTTACTCCGTCTTTTAAAAATCCTCCGACATTCTCTGCGTGATAGGCTCTATCCATTGCCAGGTGATATCCCCAGGTAAACATATTATGTCCGTCAGGAATAGCTTCATTTGTGTCTGTATTTTCAACATAATATGTGTCCGGCTCTCTTGAAAGCGGCGGGATTCTCGGCATAATTAAAGCCGCGATTAGACCAGCAACGACAATCGTTAAATAAAAGGCCGGGAAATACTGCATTAAGTCAACATAATCAATAATAACTACTGTAAACGTGATGGATACAACAGAGAATGTCGTCGCACTGACAATCGCTTCACGTTTGGAGTAGAATCCTTGTTCATACTGTTTACTACTTAGAAGTACACCGACTGTGCCGTCACCGACCCATGAAGCAATATTGTCGACAGCTGAACGGCCGGGAAGCCTAAACAGTGGACGCATGACTTTCACAAATAATGTACCGACAAACTCAAGCAGCCCGTAATTTAAAAGCAGTGGCAGCAACAGTCCTGCCAACAGGAATACAGCAAACAATGTCGGCAGCAGATCATAAAGAATCATAGCACCGGTTCCGTCGGAACGAATCATTTCCGGACCGACATTTAAGTATGCAAGCACAACGAATATGGCACCGAGTATACGGAAGAATATCCATATTGGTTTTACATCAAACAGGTTTGTAAGAAATTCTGATTTCGGCTTCTTAATCAGACTGAAAAATACAGTGGAAATTGCCGAAATAATAATTAGACTTAAGACCACCAGAATCGGCGGGTCTGTCCCCATAGTGTCAATAATCCAGTTGGCAACAAAAGCAATAGGTATGGTGATGTTGCCGTCAGCATCTCTCACCGGGCATAAGAACATAAAAATTCCGACCAGTGAAGGGATGATGAATTTCAATAATGTTGCAGTATTACGCATAATGAATCCCCCTTTGTGTTTATAATTATACAATGATAATTATTTTTGTAAATGACCACACTAATGGTAAGCGTTTACAGTGTATAAAAACCATTTTATACGCTGGGGCATAAAAATTCAATATATATTGGATAAATGAATAAGTATTTAATTTTTGGTATTTAGTGAATATTGTTATAATTGATATCGAAATCATTTAAAAAGGGGATTATATTATTATGAAAGTCATTGACACACATTGTGACGCACTATTAAAACTGCAGACAGACTACAGACAGAATATGCGCTTTTCCGGTGGCGCTGAAGAGATTAACTATTTGAATTCAGACACTCTTGATACCAATCTGGAACGTTTACAGGCAGGGCAGGTAAAGACGCAGTTTTTTGCGGTATTTATACCGCCGCAGCTGCCGGACAATGAAAAGTGGCAGCATGCACTGGAACAGGTGGACTTATTTTATACAGAAGTATTATCGCAGGAAAATGTGGTTCATATTAAACATCTCAGTGAGATAAAAAACCTGAAAGAAGATGAAATTGGTGCAGTTTTGACGCTGGAAGGCTCGGATGCTTTTGGAAATGATTTAGTTAAATTACGCACGCTGTTCCGTCTTGGTGTATTATCACTTGGTCTGGTATGGAATAATGCTAATCTGGTGGCGGACGGTGTCGGTGAAAACCGGGGTGCCGGATTAACACATTTCGGTTTCGAAGTGATTAAAGAATGTAATGCACACGATGTACTCATCGATGTCAGTCACTTAAATGTTGCCGGGTTTAACGACATTATCGATAAAGCAGACAGAGTATTTGCAAGTCATTCAAATGCACGGGCACTGCATGACCATCCGCGGAACTTATATGACGATCAGATTAAAGCGATTTTTGAAAAAGGGGGTATGGTTAATGTTGTATTTATGCCCGGCTTTATCGGTGAAGGGGATATTATAATTGACGACTTGATTGAACATATTGAGCACTTAATTAAACTCGGCGGTGAGGATTATGTGGGAATCGGTTCTGACTTTGACGGCATTGCGACCTTTGTTAAAGATTTAGAAGATGCAGGAAAGCATCAGAACCTTGCTTCAGCCATTCAGGATAAGTTTGGAACAGAGGTTGCTGAAAAAATCACACATAGAAATTTTATTCAAAATTTTTGTTAGGATTCACGTAAGAGATGCTTAATACCTTTAAATATAATCAAAGCAGAACATTACTCAGTCAATGTTCTGCTTTTTAAGTGTTTACATTTTAATATAGTTCAAAATAGATAGGGAATTTTAGAATGATTTAAATTTTCCTACTATTAAAACAACTATTTCTGTGTCATAATTAATACCGATACTTCGGTAATCGAAATAAACAGAGGGGGCTGTTTCAACGTGCTTAAAATATACCGCTATGCCTGGAAATTTAAATGGCTGATTGTTATCGCTGTCGTGTTCATGCTGATGGAACTGGCAGTGGAACTAATGCAGCCCTTTTTTATCTCCAAAGTCATTGATGACGGGATTCTTCAGGAAGACCTTGATGTGGTCTGGATATACTTACTTATTATGTTTGGCTTAAGTGTCATTTCATTGATTGCAGGGATTTCAAATTCTTATTTTGCGAGTGCTGTAGCCAACGGTTTCAGCTATAACTTGAGAATGGCATTATTTAAAAGGATTCAAGGATTTACACTCGCAACACTTTCAAAGTTTCCGACATCGAGCTTAATTACGAGACTGACTCAGGATGTACTGCAGACAGAAATGCTTCTATACATGTCACTGCGTATTGTTCTTCGGGCGCCTTTACTGGTGATTGGTTCTTTGGTTATGTCATTCGTTATTAACCCGACGCTCGGGTTTTACCTGACGCTGTTAACACCACTTCTTTTAATTTATTTAATATTTGCTGCTAAAAAAGGGGCGGATATATTCTTAAGTGTACAAAAACGACTGGATAAGTTGAATCGGTTTATCCAGCAGAATCTGGAAGCGGTCCGTTTGATTAAAGCCAATGACCGGGGCCGCTTTGAAGAAAGCAAATTCAACAAAGTGGCAGGAAAACTCCGTGACGATACTGTATACGGACTCCGCTTAATGGAGTCGATTCTGCCTGTGCTTTTATTAATCATGAACGGTAGTCTGCTTCTTGTGATTTGGATGGCTTCTGATTTACTGACACAAAATAATGTACAAATTGGTGAAGTGGTGGCAATTATCAATTATGGATTAAGAATGCAGGGCGGTTTCTCGATGTTCGCATTCATTATTATCGCTTTCAGCCGTTCTAAAGCCAGTGCAGAACGTATGAATGAAGTTCTGGAATCTCCAGTGGCTGAAAACAACCATCAGACCATACAAAAAGAAAACACCGCAGGGACGGTCCGTTTTGAAAATGTCTCATTTAAATACCCGGGATCTACACGGCCGGTATTAAAAAACATTTCATTCGAAGTCGGCAAAAACGAAAAACTGGTCATTATGGGCGGCACCGGCTCTGGGAAAAGTACGTTAATCAGCCTGATTCCACGAATGTATGATGCGACAAAAGGTGCGGTGTACGTTAATGATATTAATGTGAATGATTGGAATGAAGATGATCTGCGTGAAGCCATTGGTTATGTACCGCAGTCGGCGATCCTTTTCTCTGGAAGTATATTTGAGAACCTGCAGTGGGGAGATGATGAAGCCGGCCGTGATCAGATTTTGACATCAACCAAAAAAGCGCAGATTCATGATTCGATTCAAGCGTTTGACCACGAGTACAAAACACTCGTCGGCCAGCGCGGTGTCACATTATCCGGCGGACAGAAACAGCGGTTGTCCATTGCCCGTGCCCTGGTCCGGAAACCATCTGTACTCATATTGGATGACAGTACGTCGGCACTGGATATTAAAACCGAATCTGCTTTATGGGATGCTTTAAAAGATGAAGATGCGACACGGATTGTGATCACACAAAAAATTGTGACTGCACAAAGTGCAGACAGAGTGCTTCTTTTAGAAGACGGAGAGATCAGTGCTGTCGGCACACACGATGCACTTCTGGAAAAAAGTCCACTCTATCAGAAAATTTATGCGTCACAGACTGAAGGGGGGCATATCGATGATTGATAAAATAAAAAAACCTTTCGGTTATGAACCGCTTTTAGACCGAAGTAAACTTGGTCGCAAACAGCGTAAAGAAGATGATAAAGTCAATGATATATGGGGAACGTTAAAGAGGCTCTGGGTATTCATGAGAGGTGAAAGGAAATTACTGTACTTTATTATTTTTCTCGTGATGTTAACCAGTTTCCTGAGTATTGTCGGGCCATTTTTAGTCGGCTATGTCGTAGATAACTATTTAATTACGAGAGCGTTCGACGGCTTACTCAGGATACTAATTATTCTTTTATTTACTTATGTGTTTTTGTCCGCTACACAGTTTATTGCGGCGTATTTAATGGTCGGACTGGCACAGAGAACAGTATTTAATTTAAGAGCAAGGTTATTTTCACACATGCAGTCACTGCCTGTGAAGTTCTTTGATAAAAGACAGCATGGGGAACTGATGAGCCGTATGACGAATGACATCGAAACCATTTCACAGACGATGAACTCTTCGTTTATACAGTTTACGACAAGTATTGTGACTTTAATCGGGACGGTAAGTGTCATGATTTACTTAAGTCCGTTGTTAACGGTACTGACACTGACAATTATTCCTATCCTTATTTTCAGTGTGACTTATATTACGCGGCGAACAGGACCGCTCTATAAGATGAGACAAAAACGTACCGGAGAATTGAATGGTTATATTGAAGAGATTGTGTCCGGTCAGGAAATTGTTAAAGTCTTTTCACAGGAACAGCGGGCCGTAGACAATTTTGAAGAACGGGCGAGAAATCTTCAGCATGTCACATTCTGGGCATTTTTATATGCAGGATTTATCCCCAAAATAATGAACATGCTGAACAATCTGAGTTTTACAATTGTTGCGGGTGCAGGCGGACTCCTTGCGATTTATACGAATGGTATCGTCACTATCGGTACAATTGTCGTGTTCGCGGAATTTGCCAGACAGTTTACACGACCACTCGCAGATCTTTCAAACCAGTTTAATCAGGTGTTATCCGCACTTGCCGGTGCTGAGCGGGTATTCGGTATTATTGATACGCCTGAAGAAGGTGATGACGGTAAAGTAAGTGACCGGACAATCAGCGGCAGCGTCGATTTTAATCAAGTATCTTTCTCATATGAAAAAGACCAGCAGCATCCAACAATTAAAGATTTATCCTTTTCTATTGAAGCGGGTGAATCAGTTGCATTAATTGGGGCTACAGGTGCAGGGAAGACGACAATTATGCAGCTCTTGGCACGATTTTATGAAGTAGACCGGGGCGAAGTGATGGTTGACGGTGTTAATATTAAAGATTACAAACGGAGTAATGTCCGTTCCCAGACCGCGTTTGTGCTGCAGGATCCGTATCTGTTTGAAGCTTCCATAAAAGAAAATATCCGCTATGGTAAACTGGATGCCACAGATGAGGAAGTGGTGGAAGCAGCTAAAGCCGCCAATGCCCATGATTTTATCATGCAGCTTGAAGAGGGTTATGACACAGTTCTTGAACTCGATGAAGGATTCATCTCACAGGGGCAGAAACAGCTGATTTCCATTGCCAGAGCGCTCATCATGGACCCTGCCATTCTTCTTCTGGATGAAGCGACATCAAGTATTGATACAGTAACAGAACTGAAAATTCAGGAAGCACTGGAACGGTTAATGCAGGACAGAACAAGTATCATCATTGCCCATAGACTGAATACAATTAAAGCAGTGGACAGAATATTTGTACTGGAACACGGAGAAATGCTTGAAAGCGGCACTGAAGATGAACTGATGCAGAAGAAAGGCCGTTATTACGATATGATTAGTGAGAATTAGTCAGAAGATATTATATATTAAATGCTTAATCTATAGTGATTCTAAAATGTAGGAAACTGGTAATTAAATTATTGGTTGACCTGCATTTTTGTTTTATTATTATATTTAAGGGGATATTTAGTAATAGTTGTATAAAAAAATGTTAGTTTTAGGAGATATCTGCTTTGCACATTATAATAACAATTGTTTTGGTATATACTTTCTTAAATATTTTTGAGACATTATATTTTTTTAATACAGGTGGAACTTATTTTGGAACCAATTTATCAATAACATGGCCGCTGTATGTAGTGACATTTTTATTTCTGGTAGGTTTTCTTTGTTTCAGGAAGTATAATCAAAGAAAATATACACGTATCGCTAATAATTATGTTGGTGAAGATTATAAAACCAGTGATACAACATATTATTATCAAATGCCGGCTGTTACATTAATGGATAATATGCCAGTCAAATTGTATGGAGGTAATAATCCTCATTTTGAATTATACTTCAATAACACATTTATAAGGATGTTTTTTATATTTGATGCTGCTATTTTGCCGCCAGGTCTAAAATTTATATCGAAAAGTAATGAAATAATCTTAGAAAGTAAACACTTTTTTAGATACCGCTATAATGTTTACATGAATGATTATTACATTGGTGAATTTTCAGCAAAGAAAATAATTAAAGAGAGCGGGATACTTATTGCGGGTGTTTTAGGGCACCTGATTTTTCAGGCACTTAAGAAAACAGGGGTATTAAAGCTTGTCGGCCGCAGGTATAATACAGAAGAGCTGTGACTCCGACTCAAGTTGGATTTAAACAATAATGTGCCGGATTTTCAAAATACGAACTTCACAAACAGTGATAATTATACTATGATATAGACAACTAAATATTAAGCACAACCACTGGGGGTGTCCGGAAACGGACTGAGAATCACCCTTAATACCTGATCTAGGTCATACTAGCGTAGGGAAGTGGCATATTAGTGATAATTTATAATATGCACACCGCCCGCGGTGTGTTTTTTATTTGGAATAAATGAGTTTAGGAGTGTTTATATTGCCACAAAGAAAAGGATTAACGTTGACAGATGTGTTGATTACCGTTGTCATCGGACTTGTGTTTGCTGTGATTTATTCTGTCTGGGGTGCATTTTATACTGCCCTGCAGCCGCTTGGTCTTCATTTGAATGAACTGGTTTACGGCATGTGGTTTATCGCAGCCGTTGTTGCATTTTTAATTATTAGAAAACCAGGTGTTGCACTGCTTGCCGAGTTTGCGGCAGGTGCCGGAGAAACGATTGTACTTTTACAGTTTGATACGATTTTAATAATGTATGCTTTACTTCAGGGACTGGCATGTGAATTAATTTTTGCTTTGACGAAATATAAATCCGTATCCATGATGACGGCTGTAATTGCCGGATTTGCTGCAGGCGTTGCTACCATTCCGCTTGACTGGTACTACGGTTATCTCGGTCATTTAGAAACATGGAATTTGATACTGATGTTTTCACTTCGTTTAATCAGTGCAGTACTGATTGCAGGGGTGCTGGCACACTTAATTTACCAGGCACTGAGTAAAACGGGTGTCACCAAGCTTGTCGGGAGACGTTCCGGCAGTGACTATGAAGGGTTGTAGCCATTGCATATCAATATTGAAAACTTACGATTAAAATTTCCGGAAGCAAAAGAGAGACAGTTTACAGATTTAAATATATCGATTCAGAAGGGTGAAAAAGTACTGCTGCTCGGACCGTCAGGGTCCGGGAAGAGCACACTTTTAAATGTTCTCGGCGGTATTATTCCGAGAACGGTGGATGTGCCGTTAAAGGCGGACACACTTCTCACACAGGAAACGGCGGCTTATGTGTTCCAGGATCCGGACTCACAGTTTACGATGCCGTCGGTCGGAGAGGAACTTGCTTTTGTTCTTGAGAACAGACAAGTACCGAAAAGTGAAATGATCGAACAGATGAATGATGCACTGAAGAAAGTCGGGCTCTCGGTTTCCCTCGACCGGTCCATCAACAGTTTATCCGGTGGCATGAAACAAAAACTGGCCATCGCATCCTGCTTACTTCAAGGCAGTGATACACTGCTTTTGGATGAACCGACGAGTATGCTGGATGAACCGTCTGTCACTGCCTTATGGGAAACTGTACAGAATGTCTGGCAGAATAAAACGGTTGTGATTGTTGAACACCGGGTGGATGATATATGGGATAAGGTGGACCGGGTCATATTAATGAACAGTCAGGGAGAATTGGTGACAGACGGGGCGCCTGAATATATATTCAGAAACCATTTATCACTGCTTAATGAATATGGTGTCTGGCATCCTGCGTCCTGGGAAGCGGCACCTGAGTTTCCGGCGTTGAAAAAAGAAGATGAGATTCTTTTAAATGTCCATGACATGAATGTGTTTCGTGCCGGTAAGAAACTTCTGCACATTGACAATTTAAATATATATAAAGGTGAGTGGCTCACATTAGAAGGTGAAAACGGGACAGGTAAAACAAGTGTCCTGCTCGCTTTAATGAAATTAATCAAGTCTGACGGTATCATCACTACACGCGGCAGAAGGGTGAAGAAAACAAAAGATATTGCTGGTGTGATGTATCCGGTGTTTCAGAATCCTGAACTTCAGTTTATTACCAACAGAGTATTTGATGAGATTTATATTAATCTCGAAGAACATTACAACAGGGAGGAAGCACATATCAGAACAGAGGAACTGTTGAAAGATATGAACCTTGATCATGTCAGTCATCTTCACCCGCTCGAGATTTCAACCGGGCAGAAAAGAAGGCTATCTGTCGCAACAGCCACCGGCGGTATACCGGATATTATTATTCTGGATGAACCGACATTCGGTCTTGATCAGACCCTTTCTTTCCGTTTTATAGAGATGTTTCACAACCTGGTTAAACACGGAACCACTGTCATTATGATTACACATGATGAAGAGATTAAACACCGCTATCCAATGCGCCGGCTGCTTATTAAAGATGAGCGGCTGATAGAACACAGAGGGGGCGGTCAGAATGCTTGACGTGATTAAAAAACAGACGACATTTATCGACCAGGTCAATCCGATTACGAAAATTATTTCTGCTGTACTGCTTTTCGTGCTTGTTGTATTCATCAACAATCCCAATGTTCTTTTCTTTTTAACAGTGTTTGTCCTGCTGACACTTTTAATATTATCCGGCGTGAAGTACAAATATTTATTCGGGTTTATCATCGTCGTACTTATTTTCGGTTTTTTCTCAAGTATGTACATGATTTTATACGGCGAAGGCACCACGACGGTATTTCGTTACGGACTGATTCATATCACTGAAGAAAGTTTCATCCGGGGCATTCATGTGATGATGCGGGGACTTGCATTGTCATTTTTCGGTGCACTGATCATATTTACGACAAAAATTACGGATATATTCTACAGCCTGATGATTCAGGCGCGGTTAAAGCCGAAGTTTGCTTATTCCTTTATGGCAGCCATCCGTATGGTGCCGATTATTGCGGGAGAGTATATGATGTTAAGACGCGTGAGAAAGGTGAGGAAGCCTTTGATTCATAAACGGCATATATCAGGGATAAAGGGATTCATCACCACAGTCATTACACTTCTGTCACAAAGTATCCGCCGGGCATACAGACTCGGGATTGCGATGGAGTCCAAACAGTTTGATGACGGGCCGAGGACTTATTATCATGAAACGTCATTTTCAAGGTTTGATATCGTCTTTACAGCATACACTGTTGTGATTGTAATACTTGCTTTTACAACAGGTGACTTATTACAGATATTTGACACTGTAGATGCCAGATAGTTTTGAGTGGGCGATAAGTCTTTTAATTTCCATTAAAAACCTTTATAATTGGGAAAGATATTTCAAGTAGATAAATGGGGTTTTTACATGAATGAAGAACAGAGACGAGACAGTACTCAAGTCTCCGGTAAAAAGGAAGAGAAAGACTATAGTCAATATTTTCAACATGTCTATCAGCCGCCGAATTTAAGAGATGCACGCCGCCGCGGCAAGACAGAAGTGGATTATATTTCTGATTTTAAAATAGAAGAACGGTTTAAAGATCTTGGTAAAGGGCGTAAGTTCTATATCCGTACCTACGGCTGCCAGATGAACATGCATGACACTGAAGTGATGGCAGGTATTTTTACAGCGCTCGGATATGAAGCAACCGACAAGACTGAAGATGCGGATGTGATTCTCCTGAATACATGCGCAATCCGTGAAAATGCCGAAAATAAGGTGTTTGGTGAAATCGGAAACTTAAAACATGTGAAGCAGAATAATCCTGAAGTGGTGATTGGTGTCTGCGGCTGTATGGCCCAGGAAGAAGCGGTTGTAAATAAGATATTAAAATCGTATCAGAATGTTGATATCATTTTCGGAACACATAATATTCACAGACTGCCGAATATTCTGGATGAAGCATACATGTCCAAGGAAAAAGTCATCGAAGTGTGGTCTAAAGAAGGTGACGTGATTGAAAACCTTCCGAAAGTCCGTGAAGGCGGTACAAAGGCTTGGGTCAACATCATGTACGGCTGTGATAAATTCTGTACTTACTGTATCGTGCCGTTTACACGCGGTAAGGAAAGAAGCCGTCTGCCGGAGGATATTCTTGAAGAGGTCAGAGACTTAGCTGAAAGAGGATACCAGGAGATTACGCTGCTCGGTCAGAACGTGAATTCCTACGGTAAAGATCTCGATATGGATTATGACTTAGGTGACTTAATGCGTGCTGTATCTGAAACAGATATGCCGCGTGTCCGTTTTACAACCAGTCATCCATGGGATTTCACAGACAATTTGATTGAAGTGCTCGCTCAGGGCGGAAACTTAATGCCGCATATTCATCTGCCGGTCCAGTCCGGTAACGATGCGGTCCTTAAAATTATGGGACGTAAATATACGAGAGCGGCTTATTTAGAACTTGTCGCTAAAATCAGAAAAGCAATGCCTGATGTCGCACTCACAACTGATATTATTGTCGGTTATCCGAATGAAACAGAAGAACAGTTCCAGGATACGATGTCTTTATATCAGGAAGTCGGTTTCGAACATGCCTATACGTATATCTATTCTCCAAGAGAAGGCACACCAGCGGCACGTATGGAAGACAATGTCAGTGATCAGGACAAAAAAGACCGTCTGCATCGTTTAAATCGAATGGTGACCCATTATACAAGAGATGCCCTTCAGAAATTTGAAGGTGACGTGGTGGAAGTCTTGTGTGAGGGACCGAGTAAAAAGCGTGATGATGTTTATGCCGGTTATACAGATAAAATGAAACTCGTCAATTTTACAGCACCGGGTGATGAAGTCATTGGTAAAATCGTTAAAGTGAAAATTAACGAAGCGATGAATTATTCACTGATGGGTGAATGTGTTGAAGTGATTGAACATGAAAAGGTGGAAGCATAATGTACAGTAAAAAAGAAATCGTTGCAGAGGCTAAAGGTCTCGGCAAAATGATGGCAGCAACAGAACAGGTTGAATTTTTCAAAAAAGCAGAAGCAAAAATTCATGAAAATCAGGATGTCAGAGAAAAAATGGCAAGCTTGAAAAGCCTGCAGAAACAGGCCGTGAATTTCCAGAGTTATGGAAAAGAACGTGCGTATCAAATGACAGAAGAGAAGATAAAAAAAATTGAAGCAGAACTTGATGAAATGCCGATTGTTGATCAGTTTAAAGAGGCACAGGGCCAGGTCAATGAACTGCTTCAAATGGTGTCACATGCAATCAGTAAGACAGTGACGGATGAAATCATTACTTCAACAGGCGGAGATTTACTCGCAGGGGAAACCGGTGCTGCGGTAAGAAATATGCCGAATCAGAACAACGAAGAAAAATAAACTGCATATCCATTTGATGAGGCTGTACACGGTAAGATGTGTGCAGTCTTTTTGTTAATAAAAGTTGAAAGAGGGGAAAACAATATGGCATCTGATAAAAAAATGACAAGATATATCACAATTACAGGTGTGTTGACTGCAGTCAATGTCGTTCTCGGCGCACTGATTACCATTCCACTGGGTCCTATCCGTGCAGCACCAGTCCAGCATCTCATTAATGTGATTGGTGCGGTCCTGACGGGTCCCTGGGTCATCGTGCAGGCATTTATTTCATCGACACTCCGGATTTTAATGGGGACAGGTACGCCGTTTGCTTATCCCGGCAGCATGATTGGTGCACTCTTTGCCTGGCTGTTGTATCGGAAGTTTAAGAAACTGCATTACGCAGCAGCAGGAGAAGTCATCGGTACGGGTATTTTCGGTTCTCTCTCGACCTATCCGCTGATTATAGTGCTCGGACTTGATACAGGCTTCTTCTGGGCACTTGCGCCTGTGTTTCTTGTCAGCAGTTTAATCGGTGCGGCAGTATCCTGGATGATGCTGACGCAGCTTGAGAAAAGAGAAGTATTGAGCAATTTTAAATAATGAAAATGAGTACGTAAAAAACACACAGACTGTATTTTGTCTGTGTGTTTTTTTAATAGACAGAATTTAATTTTTGGAAATTTTTAAATAATTAATGGTTAATCTGGTATTTTAGTGGTAAGGGATATGTATGAAGTAACTTTATAATATGATATACGTTGGTGTATATAAGATTCAGGGGATGTGGGTAAT
Organism: Listronotus oregonensis; assembly: GCA_019359885.1. Lineage (NCBI taxonomy): Eukaryota > Metazoa > Arthropoda > Insecta > Coleoptera > Curculionidae > Listronotus > Listronotus oregonensis. Next base: position 134,125 of record JAHBCN010000072.1, read on the forward strand.
CATGAATAAAAATCTACAGGGAATCGGAATCATTCTGGCAGCATTAGTGGTACTTGGGGGATGTTTCCGGGATGACAATCAAATTGATATTCCGGAAGGTGAAGTGTTGTCAGAAGCGGATGCATCACAAGTCATTGAAGATTCACTTCAGGCACTTGAACAGACAAACGGCGTCGATACACATACAGAGATTCAATATGAGTCGGAAACCGGTGGAATTTTCAGTTCCGGAGAAGATTCATATGATATGGCATTTACAATTGATATGACTGCATATGAAGATGCCTTTCATATGACAATGGATGCTGTAATGAATGACGGCAGTGAAAATGATGCCGAAGAAGACCGTTCAGAAATGATTTTATATGACGATATTCTCTTTGAAAAAGTAATGGAGACCGGTGAATGGCGGAGTTCAATACTTGATGAAGAAACACTGGGTATCGATGCAGAAAGTGATCAATCGTATTTGGATACACTGGCATCTATGGGAGAAGATGAATATTCAATGGTTGAAAGTGAGGAAACGTATATTATTTATGTCGAGGCAGAGGACACCGGGGCGATAGAAGATTTAAATGCTTTACTGACGTCGACTGTCCGTTCGACATCGAGTGATACACTGGCGGGGATCGGTACAGAGTATTTCGGGTTTATACAGGAAATAAACAAAGACACACGTTTACCGGAAAAGTATTCCGTGGAAATGTATGGTACAGATGATGAGACGGATGATGATATTGTATGGCAGCAGTCGATTTCAGGGGGATTTAATTATCATGGTGTGCCGGAAGTCGAACCGCCGCTTGAAGTCATCAACGACCGGCCTTATTTGGATACAGACACTGAGGACTTCATCCAAGAAAAAGCATTTTCAGATGTTTCCGAGGCGGATGAAGCACTGCTTAACGCCTTATACCCGCTGGATAGTGACCGGTACACACATGAATATCACGCGTTGTACACGTTTGAAGATAAAAGTGCCGGGGAAACCTATCGGACGGCATATCAAGGTGAAGTGATTGAAGACTATACACATGGCCGTATAGTGATAATAGAAGATACACCGGAACAGTTTTATAATATGGAATGGGTCTTTGGAGAGGAAGAACATGATTATGTGTCTGAGACAGAAATATTTATGCGCATGAATGCAGGGCAGTGGGCGCGTATGGATGAATATGAATTTATCGGCAGGCACTATATTACAATGGCATCACTGATTGTTAAAAACCATACAGAAATTTATGATATGAGTGCAGAAGGCAACGGTGAAACATTATTTATGTTTGACGGGCCGGCGGATGAATTAAGTGATGACGTCCGGCGGGAACTTTATAATACGGTCTATTTTCTGGGTTCTCCGATAGAAACATTCGCACCGCAGTATGAAACAGATATGATTGTCAGGGCATTCGAACATGATGTGACCATCATCGTGGGGATGGAGAGTGACACCTCACTGATAAACGGTCTTGTGCTTGAGATGGAATCAGATGAATTTTTGATGCAGGCGGAATTTTCGTTTGATGCATTCGATGAAAGTGACTGGACAGTATTTGATGAAGTGAAAGCAGAAGAGGCAGAAAACGAATAAAGTGTGAATGGTTCAGGTTGAGACTGAAGGTGCTTTTTCAACTTGTGGATGCATTAAATATGGTGCCGCTGACTACCGCTAAGAAATGACCGGCAGAGCCTGTTTGAACGGACTCTGCCGGTTTATCTTTGTTTTACAATAGATCACTCATTTTATATGGATGGCTTTGGGCAGAATTGAGGAAAAACATGCGGTTGTCTGTTCAAATATGATTCGAACCAAGGCAGAAAATGATGCAAACATGATATAATTAATATGATAAAAATTAGTGTTTGGAAGTGTTACTATGGCAAGTACGGCCACGCCGATGATGAAACAGTATTTAAGTATAAAAGACCAGCATCCCGATGCTTTGTTATTTTTCAGGCTGGGTGATTTTTATGAATTATTCTTCGAGGATGCGGTGACTGCGAGTAAGACACTCGAGATTACGTTAACATCAAGAGATAAGAAAAAAGATCCGATTCCGATGTGCGGGGTACCGTATCATTCAGCAAAAGGATATATAGAAAAATTGATTGATGCCGGCTTTAAAGTCGCGATTTGTGAACAGATGGAAAACCCACGGGAAGTCAAAGGTATGGTGAAACGTGAAGTGGTCCGGATTATCACCCCCGGTACACTGATTGATGACTTTGGTATGGAGGACGGGGCAAGTAACTATATTCTTTCATTAACCAGGGAAAATAATCAGTATACAGTCAGTTATTCTGATATTTCGACCGGAGATATTTTCGCTTTTTCAACAGAAAATCTTTCGGATTTAACAAGTGAAGTGTCCAGAATTAAACCCAGTGAAATGGTGGTGGACAAAGATTCAGAATCAGTGATTAAAGAAATGTATCAGGATCCGCCTTTATATACGGTTTTTGAAAAAAATGAACATTATCCTCTTGAGAAAGAAGAGGATGTTACTGAAAGTGAAGCAATTGATTTACTGATGAATTATATCCATCAGCATAATATGAAAGATTTAAAGCATTTCCGTATGGTTAAAAAACATAAGCTGAATGAATCGATGCAGTTAAACTATGCGGCGTTATCGAATCTTGAATTATTAACCAACCTTCAGACAAAAAAAGAAAAAGGATCACTGTTTTGGTATTTGAATCACACGGAAACACCGATGGGAAAACGAAAGTTAAGACGATGGATTGAACGCCCGCTCATGAATGTTTCAGACATTAAAATGCGTCACAAAACAGTGGATACGCTTCTGGAACATTTCATTGAACGGGAGGATTTAAAGGGGCTTTTGAATCAGGTGTATGATATTGAACGGCTTGTCGGCCGTTTAAGTTTCGGCAATATCGATGCGAAAGATCTTATTCAATTAAGAGACTCCCTCGAAAATCTGCCGGCAGTTTCAACGCTTTTGAACACACTGAGCCTTGACCAGCTGCCGCTCTTTGAAAGCTTTGATACACTGACGGATGTGTTTGGGCTTCTAAGTGAAAGTCTTCTTGATCCGCCGCCGAAACATATCCGTGAAGGCAATATTTTTAAATCAGATTATGATGAGAAACTGAAAGAACTCAGATATATTCAGGAAAATGCCCGCCAGTTTTTAAATGATTATGTTGAAGGTGAACGCAGGAAGACAGGGATTAAACAGTTGAAAATCGGATTTAATAAAGTATTCGGTTATTATATTGAAATCTCAAAAGTCAATGCCCTGAATTTTGATGCGGAACATTTTCAGTATGAAAGAAAACAGACATTAACGAATGCGGAGCGTTTTATTACACCGGAACTGAAAGAGATGGAAACAAAGATTTTAAGTGCAGAAGATGAGAGTATCATTCTTGAATACCGGTTATTCAATGAATTGAAAAAAGAAATGGAAGCACATATTGAAAGACTTCAGAAAACAGCGGAACAGATTTCAACACTGGACTGTTTAATTTCCTTTGCGGCTGTTGCGAACATGTACCAGCTGACAGAACCGGTCTTCAGTTCGGATGAGTTAACCATTGTAGACGGCCGTCATCCGGTTGTTGAAAAAGTCATTGGTGAGAATACGTATGTGCCGAATGACCTTCAAATGGACCATCAGCACTTTATATCACTCATCACAGGACCGAATATGTCCGGTAAGAGTACGTATATGAGACAGACCGCAATGATCAGTATTATGGCACAGATGGGGATGTATGTACCGGCAAAATCGGCTGTACTGCCGATTTTTGATGCGGTGTTTACACGAATTGGTGCCAGTGATGATTTATCGAGTGGTAAATCGACATTTATGATTGAAATGATGGAAGCGAATGATGCACTAAAAAGGGCGACAAAAGACAGTCTCCTTATTTTTGATGAAATCGGCCGCGGTACATCGACATATGACGGAATGGCACTCGCAGAAGCAATGCTTGAATATATTCACCATCATATTGGTGCGAAAACACTCTTTTCGACACACTACCATGAAATCACAAAACTTGAGTCTGTATTAACCGGTTTGACCAACTATCATGTAAAGGCCACTGAATATGACGGAAAACTTGTATTTCTGCATAAGGTAAAGCCGGGCGCAGTGGAAAAAAGTTACGGTATTCATGTCGCAAGACTTGCGGAACTTCCGGATGAAGTGACGAGGCGGGCATCAGAGATCTTATCGACACTCGAATCCGGTGCCCATTATACAGGCGATAAAGAAACGAGTACGCAGCTGGAGTTTCCGCTTGAAGATACGGAATCAAACCATGCAGATGTGATTGAAGCATTGAAGCAGGTGGATTTAAACCAGATGACACCGATGGATGCGATGATAAAACTGAATGAATTAAAATCTTTAATTAAGGATGACTGAGAATGACGAAGATTAAAATTCTTGATCCACATATACAAAACAAAATCGCAGCAGGCGAGGTGGTGGAACGGCCGAGCTCGGTCGTAAAAGAGCTCATTGAAAACTCTATTGATGCGAATGCGGATGAGATTGAGGTGTTTATTAAAGAATCCGGGATGAAGGAAATCCGGATTATTGATAACGGTGAGGGAATCGAAAGTGAAGATGTCCCGCTTGTATTTGAGCGACATGCGACAAGTAAAATTGCGATTGATTATGATTTGTTTCAAGTACGTTCCCTCGGTTTCAGGGGCGAGGCACTCGCGAGTATCGGCGCAGTCGCAAAAGTCACACTGGAAACAATGAATCAATCATCTTCTCCTGTGAAAATCAGTTATGAAGGTGGCAGTACAGTTTCCAATACGCCCGGGAAAGAAAGAATCGGTACGGATATTCAAATCCGGGAGTTGTTCTATAATACCCCCGCAAGATATAAGTATGTCCGTTCCCTCAGGACAGAGGCAGGAAAGATTATTGATATCATTCAGCGGATGGCATTAAACTACCCGAATATCCGTTTTCGATTGATGATTGACCAGAAGGAACGGCTCAGTACAAAAGGAAACGGTAATTTAAAAGAGGTAATCAGTGATATTTACGGACTCCATATCGCAAGAAAGGCAGTCAAGATTCATGCAGAGTCACCGGACTTTACTGTAGAGGGCTATATTATCCGGCCGGAGGAAACAAGAAGCAACCGCAACTATATTAATATATCTGTCAACAGACGGCATATTAAGGATTTTAAACTCACGCAAAGTATGATTAACGGCTACCATACCCTGCAGCCGAAAGATAAATATCCAATCGCAGTCATCAATATCACGATGGACCCGAAACTGGTGGATGTGAATGTCCATCCGGCAAAGATTGAAGTCCGGTTTTCAAAAGAGAGAGAATTAAACAAACTGGTGGAAGAGACAGTACGTCATGCACTCCGTGAAGAAATGCTGATTCCTGATGTTGAACAGGCTCCGCGGAAAAAAGAAAAATTCGAGAATGAAGTGATGGATTTTAATGATACCGCATCACCGTTTAAAGAATCATTAAAAGATCTGGATCAATTATTTGAAAGAAAAGAACGGAATCCGGTTCAAGAGATACAGTCATTCAGTCAGAGGATCAGACGAGTTACGGTATCCGTGAAAATAGTAAAGATGACACCGGCCAGACAGATGATCAGACGAAAATTAACCAAATTGAACAAAAAGATACAGTCAGGCAGGATCAATCGTCCGGTGAAGCAGATGAAAATCCATTTAATAAAACACGCACTGTGGAGTCATTTAAAAAGCCGTCGGATAAACGCACTATGAGACGCGGCGGCACATCGGGTGCTGTGAACGAAGAAACAAGACCGGTAGAAAAAGAAAAACTGCCGTATCTTGAAATTATCGGTCAGCTGCACGGCACGTATATTATCATGCAGAATGAATCAGGTATGTATTTGATGGACCAGCACGCCGCCCAGGAACGGATTAAATATGAGTACTATTATTCACATATTCAATCAGACGGTGAAGGCGTTCCGCTGTTGATTCCTTATACATTTGAATTTCCACTGGATGACGTGATTGTGATTGATGAAAAATTAACCGACCTCCGTGATCTTGGGTTTGAAATTGAAAAATCCGGGATGAAGCAGTATATGATATCCCGTTATCCGGACTGGATTAAAGCGAAAGACCCCGAAAGGGATATAGAGGATTTGATTGATTTTATCACCCATGCGGAACATTTCAGTGTAAATGATTACCGTGAGGAATTATCGATTATGATGAGCTGTAAACAATCGATTAAAGCCAATCATTATTTAAACCGGACGCAGATGGAAGCGCTCTTAGAAGAGCTGAACACATGTGTCAGTCCATATACATGTCCGCATGGACGTCCGGTGATTATTCACTTGACGACATATGAAATTGAACGCATGTTTAACCGTATAATGAAATAGAAAGGAGCCTGAAATGAAAATCATCCGTAAAACAATCGAACGTGAAGGCCATAAAATTTATACGAAAATATTTGAACCCCGTTCTCCTGTTATGGCAGTTCAGGTGATGCATGGTATGGCGGAACATATGGAGCGGTATGATGAGTTTAATACGTGGCTTTGTATGAATGATATTTATGTCATTACACATAATCACCGCGGTCACGGGGAACATGCTGAAATTCTCGGTCATTTTGATGATTTTAATGACTTGATTAATGATGCGCTTTTAGTGAAAACGCTGATACCGGAACATTTAAAAACATTTATCCTCGGTCATTCTATGGGCTCTGTTGTCGCAAGACGTCTTTTGGAACAAAACACATATGACGGCGGCATCATTGTCGGCACTGGAAATAATGATTCTTTCGGGGATTTCTTTTCATCAATATTTCTAAATGTACTCTCAAAAGCTGCACCGGACAGACGCTCGCCTTTTATTCAGTCAATGGCATTCGGGCCGTATGATAAAAAGTTCTCAGGAGAAACGAAAAACCGATGGCTGTCAAAAGATGATGAAAATGTTTCCCGGTATAATGCGGATGCTTACTGCGGCCATTTAATGAGCATTAATGCATTCAGTGAAACACTAAAGCACATTAATTTATCATTAAAGCATGAAAATCTGAAGCAGTATGATTCTTCTGTACCAATACTGTTGATCGGCGGCAAGAGAGACCCGTTTTCAAATATGGGCAGAGATATCCGGAATTTATCAAAAGTCTTCATCCGTTATACTGATTCTGTGACGGTTCAATTATATGAAGGATCGAGACATGAGGTATTAAATGAAGAAAACAGAGTACAGGTTTATAATAAACTTCTTGAGTGGGTGATGGATCATGTCTAAGGAGAAACTGATTGTGTTAATCGGACCGACGGCTGTCGGTAAGACGAAACTCTCCATTGATCTCGCAAAAACATTCGGATTCGACGTCATCAGCGGGGACTCCATGCAGATTTATAAAGATATGGACATACTCACTGGTAAGGTGACAAAGGATGAAGCAGAAGGGGTGAGGCATCATATGATTGACATTCACTCACCCGAGATCAGTTTTTCAGTTTCTGATTTTAAAAATGCTGTGACAGAAATAATGAATACAATGCATCAAAACGGTGATATCCCTTTTATTGTCGGCGGCACCGGGCATTATATCCGGTCATTGATTTATGATTATGATTTCAATGAAGAAGATCAAAAAGAAAAAAGACGGCTCACAGAAATGTATGAAACGTATGATTCAGAATCATTGTATGAAATGCTTAAAAATATTTCTGAAAATGCAGCGGAGAACATTCATATAAATAATCGGAAGCGGATAATCCGAACGCTCGTAAAATATGAATTAACCGGTGAAGTATCCATTACTGAGGCAAACTACACACAGACTCCGAAGTATGATACATTGATAATAGGACTAACGAGTGAGCGGGAGATTCTATATCAGCGCATTAATGAGCGGGTGGAAGCGATGTTTGATTACGGTCTTTTGGATGAAGTCAATCATCTTACCCGTCATTATCAGTTATCGGAAACCGCATCAGGTGCCATAGGTTATAAAGAATTTATTCCGTATTTTAACGGTGATGCATCACTTGAAGCAGTGTGTGAAGCCATTCAAAAGAATTCCCGCAGGTATGCGAAACGTCAGTTGACATTCTTTAGAAATCAGCTGGATGTGAAATGGTTTGATATAGAAACGGATAATTTAAATGAAGTGTTCACAACAATTGAAGCATTCATTTCTTAAAAATATAGATTAGGGGAGTTTACTATGCCAAACACTAATTTACAGGACAAATTTTTAGGCGAATTCAGAGATGAAGAATGTGTCGTGACCGTATTTTTATTAAATGGTTTTCAGATGAAAGGTATGATTATTGACTTTGACAAATATGTCGTACAGGTTCGGGTGAATGAAAAGGATCATTTAATATATAAGCACGCAATCAGCACATTTGTCAGACAGTGAATGTAAAAAGAGCGCCTCTTGGGCGCTCTTTTTCAATCATACCTGAGGGCATTTTTAACATCGTCTTCAAACTGATCCGGTTTTTTCTGAGGCGGGTATCTCCCGATGATTTTACCATCACGGGCAATCAGGAATTTTGTATAATTCCATTTGATACTGTTTGTGAAAAAACCGGCTTGACTCTCTGTCAGTGCCTGATAGAGCGGGTGTATGTCACTGCCTCTGACATAAATTTTTTCCATAATCGGAAATGAAATGTTGTAAGTATCTCTGTAGCACTGTTCGGCATCCTTTGAGTCGAGCGGCTCCTGATTCCTGAAATCATTTGAAGGGAACCCGAGGATAACGAGACCTTCGTCTTTATATTTTTGATACAGATGTTCAAGACATTCAAGCTGGGATTTAAAGCCGCATTCACTCGCGGTATTTACAATGATGACGACTTTACCTCTGAGTGATTCCATATCAAAAGGGTGACCGTCCGCATCATTAAATTCCATATCGTAAAATCTCTGTTTCATACGCGATGAACTCCTTCCATTAATAACCAATAAATCTAGGCATTCTCTATTTATAAATTACTTACACATAATTTATATTGGATAAACATGTTTCACATGATTTTTAGGATAAAAACACACTAAATATAGAAATAAGGCGGGATGTCGGATGACATTTGAACATACAGGCATCATTATCGGTGTCAACACGAAAGACAATATCAATATTCAAAATGAGGTGGATGAATTAAAAAGCTTATCCGAATCCATCGGTATAGAGATTCTTGGTACTCATGTCCAGAACAGGGGTATTCGGGATCCGAAAAGTTATGTCGGCACTGGTTTTATAGAAGAAATCGGCATGATGTATGATGCAGTGGACTATGTCATAGTGAATGATGAAATCACAGCCAGCCAAAACCGGACGCTTGAGAATATCCTTGATACCCGGATTATCGACCGGACTCAAGTGATTCTTGATATATTCAGTCTGCGTGCGGAGTCGCGTGCCGGTAAACTGCAGGTAGAGCTCGCACAGCTCGAATATTTAGTGCCGAGACTTTCCGGACAGGGAATTAATCTTTCACGGCTGGGTGCAGGAATTGGAACAAGAGGTCCGGGTGAAACCAAACTTGAAACAGACCGCAGACATATCCGGACGCGGATTAAGGAAATTAAAAAGCAGCTGGTTCAAGTGGAAAATCACAGGCTCAGATATAGAGAGAAGCGCCGCAGGAACCAGGTGACGAAAGTGTCCTTAATCGGTTATACAAATGCCGGCAAATCATCATTATTTAATGCGGCCGCAAAAACCGATACGCTGGAAGAGGATGCGCTCTTTGCGACACTGGATTCAAAAACAAAGCAGATTAAACTTCCGGCTGGATTTGAGTGTATTATTTCAGATACTGTCGGTTTTATTCAAAACCTGCCGACGACGTTGATTGAAAGTTTTAAATCAACGCTTGAGGAAGCAGCAGACAGTGATTTTATTATTCATGTGATTGATAATGCATCGGATAATGTTCATATCCACTATGATACTGTAAAATCATTAATGGCCTCACTTGATATGAGTGACATCCCTCAACTGGTCTTTTTCAATAAGTCTGACTTAAGCCCCGAACAAAAGTTTATACCGGGCGAAGCGTCTTACTTGGTCAATAAACATATGGATACACAGTCATTACTGGGGATATTGGAGTCATTTATGAAAGACCACTTTAATCAATACAGGTGCAGGGTCAGTGCTGAACATACCCAGCAGATTTATGATTTAAAGCGCCGGACGATTGTGACTGAGGAAAAATTGGAAGATAATATATTTGAAATTACCGGATATACCCCGGCAGGCAACTGGGTAAACCGCATATTAGGGAGAACAGAAGATGAATAACGCACGTGAAATCATTGAATCCTCTCTGGAGGATATTGATTCATTTATTAAAGGTAATAAAAAGACAGCCTATACAAATTTTAAAAAAGTCATGAATGCGTTTCATTCGCATAGTGTGTCTGAAAGTGATTTTTCAGGTACAACCGGATATGGTTATGATGATACCGGCCGGGATAAACTGGAATCAATTTACGCAGAGGTGTTTAAGAGCGAAGATGCACTGGTCCGGACCCAGATTATTTCAGGGACCCATGCAATCAGTCTTGTCCTCCTCAGCCTGCTGAAAAAAGGCGACGAACTGCTTTATATTACCGGTGAACCATACGATACGCTTGAGAAAGTGATCGGCAGTGATGAAAATGACATCGGAAGTTTAATGGAAGAGGGAATCAGCTATCAATATATTCCTTTAAAAGATCATACATTTGATGTTGAAAAAATCTTAAACGCTGTTAATAATCAAACGAAAATCATTGCGATTCAGCGGTCAAGAGGCTATTCTATGCGTCCGTCCATGTCGATTGAGAAAATTGAAACAGTCATTAAAACCATTAAAGAAAAATATCCAGACGTCATTATTTTTGTCGATAACTGTTACGGTGAATTTGTAGAAAACCGTGAACCGATTGAAGCGGGCGCAGATATTATGGCCGGCAGTCTGATTAAAAACCCGGGCGGGGGACTGGCGAAAATGGGCGGCTATGTGGTTGGAAAAAAGGATCTCATCAAACGTGTCAGCTATCGTCTGACGGTGCCCGGGATTGGTAAGGAAATGGGTGCAAGTTTGAATGCACTGACTGATATGTATCAGGGATTCTTTATGGCGCCGCATGCTGTGATGGAAAGTGTGAATGGTGCAGTACTGACGAGTCATGTTTTATCGAAACTCGGTATGACAACAGATCCTGATTACGCAGAACCAAGGACAGATTTAATCCAAAGTGTATCATTTAACACAGAAAAGGAAATGATTACATTTACTCAGATGATTCAAAAGGCGAGTCCGGTGAATTCAAAATTTCTGCCTGTACCGGATAAAATTCCTGGATATCAGAACCCGGTTATTATGGCAGCGGGGACTTTTGTGCAGGGAGCATCGCTTGAGTTAAGTGCCGACGGTCCAATTAAACCGCCGTATACCGTATTTGTACAGGGCGGGCTGCAGATTGAGCATGTAATGTATGCGCTGGAAGAAGCCATTACAGCACTTGGTTTAACAGAAGATTGAGAGTGAATTAAATCATTAGAAATATAATCAATCCATTGTGTATTGTAGAATGCACAGTGGATTATTTTTAATTTAATACCCAGATAATTGAAGATAGAATACAATATGTCATTAAAGGAGTCATATGTTATAATGATTCTGAATATTAAGATATCGAAAGGGGATTAAAATGAAGCATTATTTAAGGTGCCTTTTATTAGGCATCACAGTTTTGACACTGGCAGCATGTACGGATGATTCAGATGCCGGCCCTGATGCAGAGAATGGCAGTGCGGAGAATACCGGTGGTGATCTTTCATTATCTACTTCAGGTGATGTTGTATCGTTGGATCCGCATGGCAGCAACGATATTCCATCGGAAGTAGTGAGGAATGTTATTTTTGATGGTCTAATCGGTTTTAGTGCTGAAGGAGATATTGTTAATGAACTGGCTGAAGATTATGAACAACTGGATGAAACAACTTGGGAATTTAACTTAAAAGAAGGCGTGGAGTTCCACGACGGCAGTATGTTTAATGCAGAAGTGGTTGCTGCAAACATTGCACGTATTAATGATCCTTTGGTCGCTTCTGAGCGGGCTTTTTTAATGGAAATGGTTGAAGCGGTGGAAATTATTGATGACTACACCGTTCGATTGATTACTGAATATCCATATGCACCGCTTGAGATGAACTTAAGTCATGGTGCAGGCAAGATGATTAGTAAGGATCAGATTGACGAGGATTATGAAAATGCATTAAGTGAAGCAGGCGTTGATATGTCACTCGAAGAATATTATGAAGCAAGAGATGATGATGATACAGATCATGAAGCGATAGCCGGTGATATTGCGAGTGAGATTGGCACAATTGTTGAGACCCACCCAATCGGCTCAAGCTATATGACATTTGAAAGTCGTTCACCAGGAGATAATACAGTCGTTTCCCGGTTTGATGAGTATTGGGATGAACCGGCATATTTAGATAGTGTGACTTTTAATGTCGTGCCGGAAACAGGTGCAAGGATTGCTGAACTGGAAACAGGAAACACTCATGTTACCGGCGGTATAGGTACTGAAAATATTGATCGTATTGAAAATACAGATGGGATTAACCTGGAACGTTTTGAGTCCAATTTAGTTGAATATATCGGAATTAATGTGGAAAGTGAACCATTGGATGACCCGCTGGTCCGACAGGCAATTTCCTACGCATTAAATCGTGAAGAAGTAATAGAAGGGATTTATAACGGCTCCGGAAGACCTGCCCACGGTCCGCTGCCGCCGGGAATGCTTGGATATGTAGAGGATCTTGAAGGTATTGAATATGATATGGACCGTGCGGAAGAATTGCTTGAAGAAGCGGGTTATGAAGACGGGTTTGAAATAACAATCACCGTGAATGATGAAAGTGATGAGCGTTCAGATACAGCATTATGGCTGCAGGAATCACTGGATGAGCTCGGGATTACATTAAATATTGAACATATGGAGTGGGGGGCATTTCTTGAGTATACAGGGAATGGAGAACATGATTTATTCACTTACTCCTGGAATAATTCAACCGGTGATCCTGACAATGCACTGTATCCTTTACTGCATACCGATTACATTGGGATTGACGGCAACCGTTCATTTTTATCAGATGATGAACTGGATGAAATGCTTGAAGAAGGCAGAAGAGAGGTTGATGAAGAAACAAGAGGACAGATTTATACGGATGCACAGGAACATGTTGTTGAACTGGCACCAATGATATTTATCCGATATGGTGAAAATATTGCAGCATCTACTGAAGAAGTAAATAATCTTGTGCTGACTCAAAATGGGTTGTATGATTTCAGAGAAACGACATTAGATTAATCGATTAAGAAAAGATAAAAATCTTTAAAACTTAAAATGATTTTAATAAAAGCGTGCATGGAGACATGTACGTTTTTATTATGGAGAAATTAAAAAACCATCTCCGTACCATATAAAATAGAGGTTTTAGAATTATATACATAACCTTGTAAATTATATACAACACTCACAATTTATTATAGTATATTAAGTATAGAGTTAAAATTCTAAAAATTTTATATTTATTATGAGGTGTTTAACATTTCAAATTATACAAAAGAAATTATTGAACAAATACTTCCTGGATACTGGTATATTGAGCCGGCTGATGATTGGTCTGTAGAAACAGTTGTGATTAATGACGGGCAGTTGAAAATAGAGAAAGACAGCAAAACCCTATTTATTGCGATTGATACTGAAACCTGGCATAAAGGATCTGGTAACAAAGGTATCTATAAAGGATGGAAAGATACGCATTCGATTGTAGAAAAATTTACCGGAATGATTAACGGTTTAATTGTCCAACGACCGATCGAACATATTGATCAGTCCATTCCACAATATGTGACTGATAATACTTATAATTCAATCAAGCTGCTGGGGGACTATGTATATAGCCGATTTGAAGGGAAAACAATTGCTGTGACAGGTACTGCGGGTAAATCAACAACAAAAAATTTATTGAATACAGTATTATCAAACGTTAACGATACTGTCGTAACAAGAGGGAACCACAATACAAGAACAGGCGTACCTTTGACCATTTCATGTGCAGTCAATCAACCGGCGTATCTAGTACTCGAAACCGCAATATCATCTCTCTGGATGAGAAGCGGTGGAATTATGAAGCGATATCCTGCCGACATCGCAATGATTACATCAATCGACGGCGGACAACAGAAGACCGCACATGAAACAGCAGTTTTAAAAGCTAAAGTTGCTGAAGGAATGGGAAAAGACGGTGTTGCTGTGTTGAACCGTGATATGAATGAATTTGAAACAGTGTACAAAGAAATTAAAAATTATACACATAACATTATTACATACGGTTTTCATGAAGCAGCTGATAATCAAATTATTGAAGTGATAGACAGGAAATTCAGTACACATGTAAAAGTGCTTGTGAACGGGGAAAAGGTAGCATTTGACACCCACCTAAACAGTCATGCAATGATTCAAAACATTGTTGGTGTGCTGACTGTGGTCAGTCAATTGAATATTCCATTAGAAAAAGTAATCCCGTCGATTAATGAATATCGATTATCTAAAGGGATACAGTCCTTTGAAGAAACTAAATTAAAGCGTGGCGGGACCTTTACAATTTTAGATGATAGTTGGAACGCAACAGGCGTTTCAATGCTTGAATCGATTAAATTATTTGCTCAAAAATCGAAATATTATTCAGGCAGGAAAATTGCAGTACTGGGGAGAATTGTCAATCTGGATAAGGAAGAAGCCAAACGCCAGCATCAGGCACTTGCTGCGCCGCTTATAGAATCAGGAATTGATTTGGTCTTTACATATGGTGAAGAAATGAAGCATTTAATGAGAAAATTACCGGAACAAATGATCGGTGGTTATTTTGAGGATGCTAACCAACTTACAGGAAGTATAGCCAATATCATTCGTGATGATGATTTTGTATTAATTAAGGGTTCAAGAAGAGGGAACCAGTTTGCATCGGTAAAAACTCAATTGGTTCAAAAAGTAAACCAGACAAAGCCTTCTAATAAAATAAGGACATCACATCCGTATTCATCAGAGGCAGGTGCTGCGACATATGAGCTTGAAACTTTAAAAAAAGTCGGGCAGTCCGGCAATCAAGATGTGCAGCAGAATCAGGGGCTCGGCGGCGTGATGCTTATTAATTACGTATTGGACCAAATATTTTCAAAGCAATTGGATTTACTTGATGTGTTTAAACCTGGAAGACAGGCATTAAAAGAAAACAAGGCACCTAAATCTTTAAAGCTTGAGAAAGATAAAGAAATCAATCTGCATGATTTATTAAATGCCGCAACTTTAAATCATTCTCCAAATGCATTATTGATGCTTGCCAATCAGGTCGTTGGTTCTAATAAAAAAGCGGTCAATATAATTAAAGAGACCGCATCAGCACATCTTGTGACACCTGACGCTGCACTGAATATTACCGGCAGGAGAATTTCTAATAAGAAACAAACGATTACTTTAGATGACTTATCAAAAATAGGAAGTGTACTATTTAAAAAAGCACCGTTTATTTTAGAACATTTGTCTATGAGAACATTTACTTTCAATAAACAAAAATTTAGTGTGATGTCCAACTTATATGCATACGGTTATATTACTCATGGATTGTTTTTCGGGTATTTAGACTCTTTAGGTATTGTCTTGTCTCAAAGGAATAATAAAAAATATTTAACAGTGACAGCAGGATGCCGGAATCCATTTGAACGTGATAATTTAATTATTGAATCACTCGAATCGATGGATAATGAGCTTCAAAAAAATAAACAGGACAATATTTCTAAGAAAACCTCAAAAAGTGATTATACAATTAATTTAATCGGGGATACTTATGCCGGTGAATTTTATACTGATATCAGAAAACGTCAAAAAAGAAAAGATGCACTGCAGACTGAAGGCAGAAACTATTCTTTTAATGAAATCAGACCGTTATTCTCATCAGGAGATTTGAATATTGTTAACTTTGAGGCGGCCATTTCAAATAATAAAAATGATTATCTCCGATTGAGAAAGCCTTTTGTCTTGTACAGTGAACCTGAAAAAACAGGTGAATACTTGAAACAAGAGAATGTCCATCTAGCGACATTAGCCAACAATCATCTGCTTGACTGTGGTCTGGAAGGATTAAAATCCACCTTAAAAGAATTAGAGGACAGTGGAATTGATACTATCGGGGCAGGGGTGAATCAAGAAAAAGCAGAGAAACCGTATATCATTGAAGCTGGTGATAAAAGAATTGGAATATTTAATGCCTATTGGTACAGAAATCCAATGTACCGTGAATTTGATTTTTATGCGGTCGGCCAGGAAGCAGGTGTAGCCTGTATGAGCGGCAATATTGTAAGAAATATAAAACAGGAAAAAGAATTATATCCGGATGGCAAAATCATAGTCGTTGCACACTGGGGTGTAGATTTTAAAACTGTTCATCAAAAACAAAGAGAATATGCACATATGCTGGTGGAGGCAGGCGCAGATTTGATTATTGGTCATGGTGCACATATGGTGCAGGAGATTGATGAAATAAAGTCTGTTCCAGTCGTCTACAGTATTGGTAACGGAGTATTTAACAGTGATGGTGAATATAATCGGCGGTTTGTGGCACCGTACAGTTTAATGGCACAAATTAATATTCATAAAGATGTTAATGAACTTAGATTATATCCAATATACTGTAACAATAAGAAAACATACTGGCAGCCGCGATTCTTGGATGACGAGGCATTTAATCATTGTAGTTTAATGTTACAATCATTTGGAAGCGGTAAACTAAAATCTAATAAAGATACGTATTCATATTATTCATTTGAGTTTTAAAAGAGCGATATGTTGAAAAATAACTAAATAACTACTGAAGTAAATTACTTTGCGGACAAGGAATACTACGGAGGTGCGGAACATTGAATTTAGAATTAATCAATGATATACAAAATAAGAAGGAACATCAGGATTCACAATGGTTGTTTGTTTCACTTGGATTTAATAAACGCAAGGCACATGTATTTAAGTTGAAAAACAATCAATATGTGATTTCGGCAGTAAAAAAAGAAGTAAGGAAGTTTGAAAGGAACGGTTTTACGGTAATTTCTGTAAAAGTGGATGTGATAACAGAAACGCAGGAGGTTCCATTTACGAATTATCATGATGAAGCAGTAGCAACTCGGAGAAATTATATTGATTACGGTATTTCTTATGATAAAGATTTTACATTGAGTTTCCTGCCTGAAGAGATTAATGCAAATGCGTTTATCCGTCCCATACCCGGGAAGAAACATAATGAACTGTTCATGTGTGAGCGGAATATTAATAATTACTTAAGAAAATATAAAGGGTATAATAAAATTTATTTCCATAAAAAATATCATAATAAGTCTGTCTATACATTTAAAACTCAAGGTTACTTCATCTCTGAAGATGCGGTAGTTGAACTTCATTCAGAAGGTTATAAACACGGGATAAGAAAAGTTGCGAAAAAACATCTAAAAAAAGAAATTCAAAATATGGTAAGTACTGCGACGGAATACCTGGAACATCAAATTCAGGAGAACGGCAGATACGAATATGGTAAGTTCCCGCACTTTGATAAAAATATCGGTTTTTATAATGTACTGCGGCATATTTCTTCAACATACTCATTGATTGAAGGCATTGAGTTTTTAGGATGGGATGAATATACAGAGTCGGTGAAGAAATCATTGGATTATATCATTGAGAATCATACGTACATTGATCCTAATGATGAAGCATGCTGCTACATCTTTGATGATACAAAAGATGTCAATGAAATTAAGCTCGGCCAGCAGGGTGTTATGCTGATTGCATTGTGTAAATATATGGAGTACACCGGTGACGAATCATATCTTGATCTTGCCCGTAAAATTGCGAAAGCAACATTGAACTTTATCAGTGATGAAGGTGAGACGGTCCATGTATTGGATTATCCATCTTTAAATTTAAAGGAAGAAAACAGAGTAATCTATTATGATGGTGAAGCGGCATTCGGTCTGATGAAATTATATCAGAATGATAAAGATGAAAGATGGCTGGAAGGTGTAGAAAACCTGTTTAAACAATTTATCTCACAAGAATATCATAAGTATTCGGATCACTGGCTCAGTTACTGTACGTATGAATTGACCAGGGAAGTACCAAAAAAAGAGTATTTTGATTTTGGCTTAAAGAATCTTTATAAACGTATGAATTATATTTACCAAAGAGAAACGACATTCCCGACTTTTCTGGAGTTATTGATGGCAGGATACCGAATGATCGATAATCTGGAAAAAGAAGATTTTGCCGATGAATTTGAATATGATAGGGAAGCACTTAATCAGACAATTATTCAAAGAGCAGAGCACCAGCGTACCGGCTACTTTTATCCTGAAGTGGCGATGTATTTCAAAAATCCGGAAAGTATTTCAGGCAGCTTTTTCATTAAGCACCATGGCTACAGGGTCAGGATTGATGATATTCAGCATTATATCTCCGGCTATATTCAATATTCAAGTTATTTTGATGATGCTCTGAAATAACAGCATACAGAGAATCATAATATTTTAATGAGTATTATGATTCTCTTTTTTTTCTTATTAATGATCATGATAGACTTTCATCAATAGTTTACATATATGATTAATGGAGGCGTTTGAATGGAATCAAATCAACTACCGTTTTTAGATAAAAAAGTTGTTAAGGGGATTAAAGGTGAACGGTTATGTACATATTTAATCGCGCTTGAGGGGTGGAGAAGAGGCTTAGAATTAAAAATGTACAGGGATGAAACAGAAAAATGCAAGTTACACCGAATGAGTAACACAACAAATGGAAGATTCTTCTCTTTAGGTGATGATAAAACTACACACTATTTTCTCCGGTCCAGAGGTGACATGGTTTCTAATGAAGATGTGAGTATTTGTAATAATAAAGAACGTACTAAACAATATTTAAGAGACAAGGAAGTACCTGTGCCGATTGGGAAAACATTTAAAGAAGATAAAGATATTATCAATTATGCCAGGGAGATTGGCTTTCCAGTCATTATAAAACCTTTTAATGGGAGCCTCGGAAGAGGGGTTTATACTAATATTGTTGATGAAGAGAATTTAGTGAGTGTCTTAAAAGAGGTCAGAAGTAAATTCTCTTATCAAAAATATATAGTAGAGAAACACTATTTTGGTGAAGATTACAGAGTATATGTTGTTGGAGATAAAGTGATTGGAGCAGTGAACAGATTACCTGCAAACATCACTGGAGACGGTGTGCATTCAGTCGAGGATTTAATCAAACAAAAAAATGCACTGCGCCGGAAAAATCCCTATCTGATATCTAAACCGATTAAAATCGATTATGAGATTCACCACATGTTAAATAAGGTCGGTTATGATTTAACAAGTGTACCTAAAAAAAATGAGAAAGTGATATTAAGAGAGAAAAGTAACTTATCAACAGGCGGGGATTCAATTGATGCGACGGATCAGCTTTCTGAAGCAGCAAAAGATATTGCAGTCCGGTCATTAAAAGCATTACCATCCATTCCACATGCGGGTATTGATCTTATCGTTAATCCAAATGATGAAAATCAAGCTGTTGTAATAGAAATCAATGCCACTGCTGAAATTGGATTTCACCTTTTTCCATTAAAAGGACAGGCAAGGGATATTCCTGGTGCAGTGATAGATTATTATTTTCCGGAAACCAAAGGGAAAGAAAAGTCGCTTTGTTTTTTTGACTTTTTAAGTGTCATTGAGGCAGTTAAAAATCAATCTATTGATGAGTTAAAAGTGAAACAGCCGTCATTTACCGATAAATATTCAAAACGGTATATTGTGAAAGGTAAAGTATATAACGTTTCATATATGACAAAAATAAAGCGCATGGCGCTTCAAAAAGGGATTGAGGGTCATATAAAGATGAAAGACCAGAATACTATAGAAATGGTCTTAATTCATGAGTCAGAAGATATTCTCGATGATTTTAAAAGATTTATCAAATTAGGTACGAAAAGATCAGTGATAGAATCCATTGACGGGACCCCTGCAGAATTAACCAACACACCACGGATGATTGGACTAAAGATTATTCCGTTATCAAAAAAATGAAGTTGCTGGAATTAAAGGAATAAGGATTATGGACGGGAGGTATAAATTAAATGGATGAGACAGTGTTAAAACATTTACAGGGGACGCTGCCTAAAGATGTCGTCGCGCAGCAGATATCCTACTATACGATTGCACTGGAAGCGTGGAGAAGAGGGATTGATGTCACTTTCCATAATTCCGGGAGAGGATCAAATAGTCCATCTTTAGCTCATAATTACACTTTATCAGATGGGGAGAAACAATATCGTTTTGTCTGTGCCAAAGGGCCTTTTGTCAGTGACGAAGCGGTACAGATATCAAGAAGTAAACCGCTTGTGTATAAACATTTGAAAAAATATACAGATGTCCCGATACCGAGCGGGGGCACCTATCTCTTTGAAGAGAAAACAATTGAAGAAATTGTTGAAATCGGTGAAGCGATTGGTTATCCGCTAGTGATTAAACCATCCAGTATGAGCAGTGGTATTGGTGTGACACCTGACATTACAACAAAAGAAACATTGAGAGCGAGTCTTTTGAGATTAAAAGATCAAGTAAAAAGTAAGGATGTCATGATAGAGAAGTATATTCGGGGCATTGATTATCGTTTTTTTGTATTAGAGGATCGTGTACTCGCAGTCACAAAATCCTACTCTTCATACATCATCGGTGATGGTGTGTCGACAATAGAGCAGTTGATCAGAATAATGAACAGAAGGATTTCAATGAACGCCGGACACCGTCCGAGAAGAATTGTGATTGATGAGAATCTGATTGATTTTTTATCAGAGAGAAAACTTACTTTAAAGAGTGTAATTAAAAATAAAGAAAGACTTTTTGTGAGAAGACATGGTACATATTTAGGACACAGGTTGAATGTAGACTGTACAGATACAGTAGACGATAAATTCAAAGAATATGCAGTTAAAGCACTGGACTCTATTTCAGGATTACCTTACGGATCTGTAGATATGATTATTGATGAGGAAAATAATGAAGGCGTAGTAAATGAGATTAATTCCCGCGGTGAAATATTTATGCACATTTATCCGATGGAAGGTAAAGCAAGAGATATACCTAAAGAAATTATTGATTATTATTTTCCGGAAAGTGAAAAGATAGAGGAGAACAGTTATTTTCCTTTTAAGCCTGTTAAAGATATGTTTATGGCCGGTGTCATTAGTGAAGCTAAAATTGCACCGTTACCCATCAGAAACTTGCATAAAACACAGACTAAAATTACAGGTGAAAAATTTATTTACGGCACCTTTTTAAAGCTTTTAAGAAAAGCAGCCGTACTAAAGCTCTTAGGTAAAATTGAGAGAATAGAAGAAGGTGTGATTGTATTCGATTTATACGGCAGTAAACGTGCTTTGAATCTGTATAATCAGTTTTTGACAGACCCGGGAATGACCATATCTAAAATTTCGGCTGTAGAGGCCGGTGAAATTGTTTTATCAGATAGAAAAATACCGGTCAGTCTTGAAGTGAAGGATTCTTTTAAGAAAGATTCAAAGATTAACTTAAGTATCATTAATTGACACCTTTAACGGTCTTTAATGCTGAAATAGAAAAAGCGGCTTAACTACGATGACATGTGTATTTAAGCTGCTTTTCTTACAACAACTTTTGGTGGTTGGAACTTTAAATGAATATTTTAAGTGTTATATCATTGAATATATTCAACTACACTTAAGCACAGATATTGAGCGACATGTGCCAATCAACGATGTGGCGAGATTGTATTAAGTAATTAACACTGAAGTATACATCAATACTAAGTATGTGGATATAGAATCACATGAATGGCTTGAATCATGTGTTAAGTACTAAAAATAAATGGATTATTTTATAAAATCACAGCATCAATCCTCAGAATGTTGTGATTTTTTCATTGTAATATAAATGTAATATTAGCCATAAAGTATAGGTATTACTAGGGTTTGAAGCACTTTTCAGTATCCAAATGTCTATGATTCATAATTTTTCCAAAAAAAGAACTACCATTCAATTATGTGTTTTGTTAATATTTAGGTTAGATAACTAAATGTAAAATGTCATCTTTAGGCAGTCATATATTTTTTACACTATGTTTTCTAAAAATTCCTATTATTTAAAAGGGGGATATTAATGTCAAGTAAGAATAGAAAAAAGAAACTCAATAACTATGATTATAAGCAGGGACTTAATCGTAAGTCCAAAATGTCAATTGCGAAAAAAGCAGTGATGACATTGGTTGCAGCGAACTTAATCGTTGGACCATACGGTACATATTTACAGGATAAAGTGGGTGGCACGAGTTTAATCTCGAGTAATGTTGCGGAAGCAGCTTCACTTGCGGAAGTGCAATTGTTGACAGATGTTGTTATTTCAGCAACACCTTATGATATGGTCGCGGAACCAGGTGTTCCTTATAACGTCAATTTGAATTTAAATGGTAATGGTTTAGCAGATGCAGAAATTGCAAACCCTAATAGGGTTGTAGTTTTCCATTTACCTGAACTTGCAGGTCAGTTGCAACCGAATGGTACAGCAAATGTTACAGTTGAAATACTTCCGATAACTATGGCTGACTTACCGGCGCTAAATAGTGCAATCGGTGGATTAACAGGTACATTAACAACGACTGTAAACACAGTTCTCGGATTAGTTGACGATTTACAAAGTAGCTTGATTCCTAACAATCTTATCACAATTAATGGTGTCTCAGAATTACAGAATGCAGTAAATGCGTTAAATAATATTGATGGTGCTTTAGCTGATTTACTTCAGTATAATGATCAGGTCGAATACACAGTGAATGAAGATGGTACTGTGGTTGTCAATTTCTCTGATGGTCTCGGAAATCATATTGACTCAGCAGTGAACAATGTAGTGATACAGTTATTACAAGATGTAGTGACGGCACTTCAAGGAGTTAACATCCAGATTCTTCCGGAAGCTGAAAACATTCCTGGTCTTGGTGCTATTGTACGAGGATTAAATCAAACAATTAATGGAGTACTTGGTGGATTAACTTCAACTGTTGGAGAAGTTACCACTATAATTGATCAAATTGCGAATGGCACTATTGATTTAACGAATGATTTAGCAAGTGTTCAATTAATTGGTAATACTAATGTTAACTTAGACCTTTTGATTAATAACCCATCTGGTATTAGTGGTGAAACGCCAGTACTTGGTGCAGGTATTAATGATACTGTTATTGATTTGGCTTTATTATCAAGCTTAGAATCAGAAACAGCTATTAACTTTAATGAGGAGCAACAAGAGGCTCCAGAATTAATTTCCGCTGATATTGATGGAGATAGTGTGAATGGCTATACTGTTACTGGTGAAGGCCAATTCCCTGGAGATACAGTGGAAATTATTAACTCCGACGGAACAGTTGTTGGATCAGGTGTGATTGGTGAAGATGGCACATATACTGCTGTGATTGAGCCAGGACTAGTTGCAGAGAATGAAGAGTTATCTGTTTACGCAGTTAATGAAGCAGGAGATACAAGTGATTCAATTCTAATCATTGTCCCTGAAGATGATGATACAGATGCCGACGCGGATGCCGATGCGGACGCTGATGCGGATGCTGATGCGGATGCGGATGCCGACGCGGATGCTGACGCCGATGCAGATGCTGACGCCGATGCGGATGCTGACGCCGATGCAGATGCTGACGCCGATGCAGATGCCGACGCGGATGCAGATGCCGACGCTGATGCGGATGCCGATGCAGATGCCGACGCTGATGCGGATGCTGATGCGGATGCCGATGCGGATGCGGACGCCGATGCAGATGCCGACGCGGATGCGGATGCCGACGCTGATGCCGATGCGGATGCTGATGCGGATGCTGACGCCGATGCGGACGCCGATGCAGATGCCGACGCGGATGCAGATGCCGACGCTGATGCGGATGCCGATGCAGATGCCGACGCGGATGCGGACGCCGATGCGGATGCCGACGCTGATGCGGATGCGGATGCCGATGCGGATGCGGATGCCGACGCTGATGCGGATGCGGATGCCGATGCGGATGCCGACGCGGATGCCGATGCAGATGCAGACGCTGATGCGGACGCCGATGCGGATGCGGATGCCGACGCTGACGCCGATGCTGATGCGGATGCGGACGCCGATGCCGACGCGGATGCGGATGCCGACGCTGATGCCGATGCTGATGCGGATGCCGATGCGGATGCTGATGCGGATGCTGACGCTGATGCGGACGCCGATGCGGATGCGGACGCCGATGCAGATGCGGATGCAGATGCGGATGCGGACGCCGATGCAGATGCCGACGCTGATGCGGATGCCGACGCGGATGCCGATGCTGATGCGGATGCCGATGCGGATGCGGACGCCGATGCAGATGCCGACGCGGATGCGGATGCCGACGCGGATGCCGATGCTGATGCGGATGCCGATGCGGATGCCGATGCGGATGCCGATGCAGATGCTGACGCCGATGCAGATGCTGACGCCGATGCAGATGCTGACGCCGATGCTGATGCCGATGCTGACGCTGACGCTGATGCCGATGCTGACGCGGATGCTGATGCGGATGCCGATGCTGATGCAGATGCTGACGCCGATGCAGATGCTGATGCAGATGCTGACGCGGATGCCGATGCTGACGCGGATGCGGACGCGGATGCTGACGCCGATGCAGATGCGGATGCGGATGCCGATGCAGATGCAGATGCCGACGCGGATGCCGACAGCGACTCAGATGGTGATCTCACTGTCGGAGAAGCGACAATTTCAGGTAATAGCGTAGACGGTTATGTAGTAGATGGAGAGAATGCTTCAGCTGGTGATACAATCATTATTTATAACGAAGATGATGTAGAAGTTGGTCGAGCAACCGTCGAAGAAGATGGCACATATACAATAAATATTGATTCAGATGCCGTTGTCCCTGGTGAAACTCTATATGCATATGCTTTTGATGAGGATAATAATCAAAGTGAAGACTTTATAGAACTAATCGTTCCAGAAGATGATGACGATACTGACGCTGACGCTGATGCCGATGCTGACAGTGATTCAGACGGTGATGTTGATCTTTCTGCTGGTGAGGCAACAATCTCAGGTAACAGTGTAGACGGCTATGTAGTAGATGGTGAAAATGCTACGCCGGGCGAGACAATTGTTATTTATAATGAAGAGGGTATCGAAGTTGGTCAGGCAGTTGTCGAAGAAGATGGCACATATACAGTAAACATCGACTCAGATGCAGTAGAACCTGGAGAAGTTTTATATGTATATGCTGAGGATGAAGAAGGAAATCAAAGTGAAGCTTTAGAATTAGTTGTTCCAGAAGATGACGACGATACTGATGCTGATGCTGATGCCGACGCTGATGCGGATGCAGATTCTGACAGTGATTCAGACGGTGATGTTGACCTTTCTGCTGGTGAGGCAACTATCTCAGGTAACAGCGTTGACGGTTATGTAGTAGATGGTGAAAATGCTACGCCGGGCGAGACAATTGTTATTTATAATGAAGATGATATCGAAGTTGGTCAGGCAGTTGTCGAAGAAGATGGCACATATACAGTA
Organism: Listronotus oregonensis; assembly: GCA_019359885.1. NCBI lineage: Eukaryota > Metazoa > Arthropoda > Insecta > Coleoptera > Curculionidae > Listronotus > Listronotus oregonensis. The sequence continues at coordinate 159,853 of JAHBCN010000072.1, forward strand.
AACATCGACTCAGATGCAGTAGAACCTGGAGAAGTTTTATATGTATATGCTGAGGATGAAGAAGGAAATCAAAGTGAAGCTTTAGAATTAGTTGTTCCAGAAGATGACGACGATACTGATGCTGATGCCGACGCGGATGCCGATGCTGACGCGGATGCCGACGCAGATGCCGACGCTGACGCGGATGCGGATGCCGACGCTGACGCGGATGCCGATGCCGACGCTGACGCGGATGCCGATGCAGATGCTGACGCCGATGCAGATGCTGACGCCGATGCTGATGCTGACGCCGATGCGGATGCAGATGCGGATGCTGACGCTGACGCGGATGCAGATGCTGACGCCGATGCTGACGCTGATGCCGACGCGGATGCTGATGCTGACGCCGATGCGGATGCAGATGCTGACGCTGATGCGGATGCTGACGCTGATGCGGATGCTGACGCCGACGCGGATGCTGATGACGACAGCGACTCAGATGGTGATCTCACTGTTGGAGAAGCGACAATTTCAGGTAATAGTGTAGACGGTTATGTAGTAGATGGAGAGAATGCTTCAGCTGGTGATACCATCATTATTTATAACGGCGAAGGTATTGAAGTCGGAAGAGCAATCGTTGGAGAAGATGGTACGTATACAGTAGATATTGCTGCTGGTACAGTAGTTCCTGGAGAAACTTTATATGCATACGCTTTTGATGGCGAAGGGAATCAAAGTGAAGTTGTAGAACTAGTTGTTCCAGAAGATGACGATGATACCGATGCAGATGCTGACGCCGACGCTGATGCGGATGCTGATGCCGATGCTGATGCCGATGCAGATGCTGACGCGGATGCTGACGCCGACGCGGATGCTGACGCCGACGCGGATGCTGACGCCGACGCGGATGCTGATGCGGATGCTGACGCCGATGCGGATGCTGACGCCGATGCGGATGCTGACGGTACTACAAATATCGGTGATGTATCTATCACAGGTAATAGTACTGACGGATACACTGTTACAGGTGAAGCTGATGGTTCTGGAACAGTACACATCTACGATGCAGATGGTAACTTAGTTGGATCTGCTGAAATTGATGCAGATGGTAACTTCACAATCAACATTGATCCAGATGCGGTTAAACCGGGAGATCAGTTGACAGTTGTTGCTTATGATGAAGATGGTAATGCAGGTAAATCAGTAACTATCACAGTACCTTCAGATTCAGATGGTACGGGTGACAGTGTTGACTCAGATGATCAAGCATCTGAAGACGGTGGTTCCGGATTCCTTCCTGATACAGGTATTCCAACGGCACCATTAGGTATCGCAGCAGCACTTCTCTTAGCTGCTGGTACAGCACTCATGTTCTTCAGACGTAAACCTAAAAACTAAATTAATCATTGATTAATTGACACACCTCCATTCGGAGGTGTGTTTCTTTATGTGGCATAATCAATTAATGATAAGATGAGGATAAGTTTTAATAGGGAGTGTCTGAAATGTCTAATATATTTAATATGGAATACAGCTATAAAGAATTACCTGAGGTATTCTGGGTAGAAAAAGATGTACGGGATATACCGAATCCTGAAGTGGTGCTCTTTAATGAAGAGCTGGCAGAAGTACTTAACCTGCCTTTGAATCCGGAAAAATATACCGAAGTTCTATCTGGAAAAGGATTAAATGAAACACCGATTGCGATGGCTTACGCAGGGCATCAATTCGGTGGATTTTCAATGCTTGGAGACGGTCGTGCTTTACTGCTCGGAGAGCATGTGACAAATGAAGGGGTACGGTATGATATTCATCTGAAAGGAACCGGCAGAACAGAATTTTCCAGAGCAGGAGACGGACTTGCGGCAGTGGGTCCGATGACACGTGAATTTATCATCAGTGAAGCGATGCATGCGCTCGGTATCCCGACAAACAGAGCACTTGCCGTGATGAAAACCGGTGATACAGTCCGCCGTGAAACCATTCTTCCTGGTGCAGTCATGGCACGTGTCGCATCGAGCCATTTGAGAGTAGGGACGTTTGAATATGCAGGCAGATTATCTTCTGAGCATGTAAAAACACTAGCGGATTATGCGATTGACAGACATTATCCGGCAATCAAAGATCATGAGGATAAATATCTCTTGTTTTTAGAAAGTGTCGCACATGCACAAAGTTATTTAATCAGTGAATGGATGGGTGTCGGTTTTATTCATGGAGTCATGAATACAGACAATATGACCATCAGTGGTGAATCGATTGATTTCGGGCCGTGTGCGTTTATGGATCAGTATGACCAGGATACGGTGTTCAGTTCAATTGATACAGAGGGACGATACCGCTACCGTCATCAGCCGGCAATCGGACAGTGGAACTTATCAAAACTCGCAGAAGTATTGATTCCAGTACTGGATGCAGATGAAGAGAAAGCAGTGGAAAAAGCACAGGGCGCACTTCAGAAGTACAGAGATTTATATCAGGCATACTGGTTAAAGAAAATGGCAAATAAAATCGGTATTGTTTCACTTGAAGAAAGTGATGTGGATATCATAATGGAGTGGCTGAATATTTTAGAAGAAGAGAAGGCGGATTACACACTATCCTTCAGACATTTAACAAATCAGGAAATTTCAGAGCTGCCGTTTCAATCCTCAGAACGTTTTAAATCCTGGTATGATCAGTGGCAGGAGGTGCTGGATCAAAAGAAAGAATCACTCGAAGAGGCATATACGGTAATGAAAGCTGTGAATCCAGCTGTGATTCCGAGAAATCATATTGTTGAAGAGGCACTGAACGCTGCAGAGAACAATGATTTCAGTAAAGTAAAAGACTTGATGGAAGTTCTTAAACAACCGTATTCAGATAATCATGAAGAAAAATATAAATATCCTCCAAAACCCGGGAGAAGAAGTGCTGCAGACGTTCTGCGGTACGTGATGAATTAATATAATTATTAAAGTACCGGAGCGTATATATGTATATGCCCCGGTACTTTTTAAATCTTTCTATTAAATTTACTTTCATATTTTGAAATTTTTTAATCCACTCCCTGAACCAAAAATTTAATTCACTCAGTTATTCTTCCCAAATCACAGCATCCTCATCATAAGGACTATCGCTTGGAGAATAGATTACAGAGTTTACTTGAGAACCTTCAGGAACAAGTGAAATCACACAGATATCTTGAGATGCATCCGCATTCCATTCGCTGTCGAGTGATTCAACATTACATGCATCAAATGAACCAATAATATTTAAGTTTTGAGCAGGTCCCTGATTTCCGTCAACCGCACCATTGAATGGATTAGAAAGTACCGTGCCGGCAAGTTCAGACGAACCCTCATCTACACCGGTGACTGTAATATGCAGGTAGAACGGTACTAAGCCGGCAATCTGATCTTCCATGTCTAAAATATCAAGGTCGGAAGGATCGGCTTCTTCAATATCTGTGACTGTTGCACCCATTAAAGCATATTCACCGTCAGAGCCATTGACCGGGTGTTCTAAAATTGCTTCATCACCAATTGATAATACAGTACCCGGGTCAGTGACATCCTCGGATGTACCGCTGTCGGAACTATCTTCTGCACTGTCATCAGAACTTTCTTCAGTTGATTCGTCTTCTTCAGCCGCATCTTCTTCTACAGATTCTTCAGATGTATCTTCTGCGTTATCCTCCGTACTTTCTTCGGAAGTGTCTTCAGTAGAATCGTCAGCTGCATCTTCAGTGGTCTCATCTGTTGTTTCTTCTTCAGTCGTCGGTTCTTCAATTTCCGTATCGTCCGGTGCCTCTTCATCACCGCCGCAGCCGGCAATGATGACTGCACTAAAAGTAATGGCAGTAATACTAAGCAGCTTTTTGTGAGTATGTTCTTTAAGATAATTTAAAATATTGTCCATATATTCAACCCTCCTTCTATGTACGCGCTTACAAAAAATAATAAGTGTGACGACAGGAGACTTGTTAACAGATGATTATTCCATGTTTAATCCCATTAGTAATCAATGTCACATGACGCTTTTAAATAGGATTATTGAAATATTACCATAAAATTTGACATTGTGTCAATTAGTTATCTGATTTTTCAGATATTTTGAGCATTTTTGAGTCAAAAATGATAATATCAGGCACTTGGATCATACGTGTAAACCATTGCTTATTCTCATACTTTAAATTTTAAAGATTTGAAAAGACCCTCCGGTTTTGGAGGGGCAATGATGAATTGTACTGAAATAGATTCACCGGTCAATATGGTAACCTTTAAGCAGGATATATATGACATCCAGGACAGGGGTTTGAATACCTTTTTTATTTTTATAGAAATACTCCTGAATGAATTCAAATTCTGTAGGGACTTGATTTTTAACATCATAATACATACTGGTGCCCATATGTTTTGGATAGCTCTTGTATAAGGTCAGTGCCTGTTCAACAAAATCATCATCAATCATATGTGTTTTTTGGTTAATGATAGACTGTCCTTCTTTAAGCAGAGACCGTGTTAAAGAAATAATCTCTGAATCATTGAATATTCTGGCGGTATTTTGTGTTAAAGAGGTCATTGAATTGACTCCGAGATTGATGAGCAGTTTTTCATAACGCAGTCTTTTAAAATCAGTATTTCTCTCAATATTTAATTCAACATTGGGATGCATGTGAATCATTTCTATCAGTTTGTCGATATGAGCGTACGGCTTTTGATCAATAATCAATTTGGAATCTCTGAAATGTTCAATATAATCATCATGTTTTTGTCCACTGATATATACGACACTCGGTACAGGGTGCATAAACCATGAATCATAGCCCATGCCGTTTTCACACAGAATGATTTCTGTGGTGTCATGGCTCATTTCAGGAATAATCTCTGCCAAAGATTTAAGTGATGTGGCTTTAGTAGAAATGAAGATAATATCGTAGACTGCATGATTTCGATTGTTCAATGCATGAATCGGATAATCATAACGAGTATAACTGTCATTTTCAAGTATCGTAAAATAATCGGATGCTTTACGTGAGTATAACGTGACATCAGTGTCCAGTTTTTTCAATTCTCTTGCGATAATGCTGCCGACTGCACCAATACCGATACAAGCTGTTTTCATAGTATTTTCCCCAATCCTCGTTATATAATATGGTAGAATTATTATAACTTATATTTTGGGCAGGAGGCACATATTATGATTTCAACAAAGGACTTGTTCAGCATGAAAGAAAATAATGAAAAAATCACCATGCTGACCGCTTACGATTATCCAAGTGCGAAGCAGGCCGAAGCTGCGGGTGTCGATGTGATACTGGTCGGAGATTCTCTTGGTATGACAGTTCTCGGGTATCAATCCACAGTAGAAGTCACACTCTCAGATATGATTCACCATGCAAAAGCAGTACGGCGCGGTGCACCGGATACATATATCGTGGTGGATATGCCGTTTGGCTCCTATCATGTGAGCCATGAAAAAGCAGTCGAAAATGCGATTCGTCTGTATCAGGAATCCGGGGCAAACGCTGTGAAGCTGGAAGGCAGTCATATTGAAGATTTTGTCCCGGCACTCGTTTCAGCAGGCGTGCCGGTCGTCGGTCATCTTGGACTGATGCCGCAGTCCGTTGGTATTACAGGGTTTAAGTTACAGGCAGGAAATAAGGAAGATGCGGTTGAATTAATAGAATCTGTTGAGGCGTTGGAAGCACTTGGAATCGTTATGGCCATCCTTGAAGCGATTCCTTCCGATCTGGCTGGAAAAATATCAGAACGCGTGGATATACCGCTAATAGGCATCGGTGCCGGTGTGGATACAGATGGGCAGGTCCTTGTATATCATGATGTTTTAAAATACGGTACTGATTTTAAACCGAAGTTTGTGAAACGGTTTGGTGACTTTGATCAGGTGGGTATTGAAGGCATTAAACAGTATGTTCAGGCAGTGAAAGAAAAATCATTCCCTGACCAGGAGACAACCTATAAGAAGAAGGTATTTACAGAAGATGAAAACAACGGCTGAAATTAAAGACATACGGGAACAACTTAAAAAAGAAAAAAACAAATCCATCGCTCTGGTTCCGACAATGGGTTACTTACACAGCGGCCACATGAAACTTGTTGAAAAAGCGAAAGCACATGCAGAAATAATCGTGGTGAGTATTTTTGTGAACCCACTGCAGTTTGGACCGGATGAGGATTTTGATGAGTACCCGAGAAATTTAACAAGAGATCTGGAGATGTGTCAAACGCATGGTGTCGACTATGTATTTCATCCATCGGTGGAAGAGATGTATCCAAAATCCCCGGAATTTGAAATCGGTATTAAACATATGTCCAGTGTACTCGACGGCATCAGCAGACCGGGCCATTTTGAAGGTGTCTCAACTGTAGTGAATAAACTGTTTAATATTATCCAGCCGGACTATGCTGCATTTGGAGAAAAAGACCGCCAGCAACTGATGATTGTTGAACGGCTGGTGGAAGATTTTAATCATGATTTAAAGATTCTCCCGGTGAAAACGGAACGTGAGACCGATGGCCTTGCGAAATCCAGCCGTAATGTGAATTTAACTATGCAGGAAAGACAAGAGGCACCGATGATATATAAAGCATTAAATCATGGAGAAATGTTGATTAAAAGAGGAAACATTGAGGTGACTGAAGTGGCGGCATCCGTCAGGGAGATGATTCAGTCCAATATTTCCGGTACAGTCGACAGTATTGATATATACAGTTATCCTGATTTAAAGGAAGTATCAAAAACAGAAACAGATATCGTCATTTTTGCGGCAGTTAAATTCAGCCGTGCAAGACTAATTGATAATATACGGGTGAATTGATAATGAATAGAACAATGATGAATGGTAAGATCCACAGAGCAGTCGTGACAGAATCCAATTTAAATTATGTAGGGAGTATTACGCTCGATAAAACATTAATCGAGCGTGCGAATATCCTGCCGAATGAACTTGTACACATTGTTAATAACAATAATGGTGAACGCTTTGAAACCTACGTCATTGAAGGTGAGGCGGACAGTGGTGAAGTGTGTGTAAACGGTGCAGCAGCCAGAAAAGTTCAGGTGGGTGATGTGATTATTATCATCAGCTATGTGTCAATGAATGATGCGGAGGCAGCGGTTCATAAGCCGAATGTTGTGATTGTTGATGAACATAATCATATAATAGAAAGTAATTATACAGAACGAAGAAAGACTGAATACACCTTTGATTAATACAAAAGATATTTTTTGTGAGTGGGGGCAGACATGTTAACCAGAATATTGATGTTTATGATAGTCTATGTCATGTTTATAATTATTCTGCCGGTCATTGAAACATTTGACTTTAGTGAAGGGTTTACTAAAGAGAATGTCCAGGGCTGGTCGGATGAATACGTGATGCCGAACTATGATATGACAAAAATTACTCAAGTGAATAGTGAACAGACACAGGATGTTACATACGCTCTTGGTTCGGAGTGGGCGGCTGATGATAATGTTACACTTGAGTCAGAATATCACGGTGTGTTTCATGTGCTTGATGACCCGGGTGCATTTCGAATGGTTTTAGTGAATGATAACCAGATTACCGGAGTATATACAAACAGTGATGATGTGTCTGTCGGCCAGATAAATTTTGAAGGTTTAAATCGTGAAGAAATACGTGAAATATACGGTGAGCCGGTCTCAACGATTAAAAAAGGGATGAAACGACTCATTGTCGAAAATGATGAATATGATGTATTTTATATAGAAGACAGTTATGTGTATTTCTTTTATGACCTGCATAATGATGATCAGGTCGGCGGTATGTTTGTACTGGATAAAGAAGAACTGATGGTGGAAAATACATTGTATAATAATCCGGAATCACAGGAATATGAACAGATGAATTATTATTTAATTAATGCTGCCCGGATTGAATTCGGTCTTGAACCCCTGCAGTTTGATGACGCGGTCAGTGTGGTTGCGAGGGGGCACAGTATTGATATGGCGGAGAGAGAATACTTTAATCATGATTCACCGGAAGGCGGTACTTTAAAAGACAGGGTGGAGACAGGAAATATTGATTATATTCTTGCCGGGGAAAATATTGCGACTGGACATACCTCACCAATTTTTGCGCATCACAGTTTAATGAATTCGCCGGATCACCGGGTAAACATACTGAATCCGGGTTTTACACATGTGGGTCTCGGTGTGGATTACAGCAGTGAAGATGTGCCTTACTATACTGAAAATTATATTGAGAAATAAAAAGTATCTTAAGTGCTAATCAGGCACTTAAGATACTTTTTTATTATCACATTCATCAATGGCTAAAACTCTCTGAACAGGCCGACAACTTTTCCAAGGACAGTGACACTGTCCAAATAAATTGGGTCCATAGCGGAGTTTTCAGGCTGTAGTCTGTAATAACCACTTTCTTTATAAAAACGTTTAACGGTTGCTTCGTCATCAGAAGTCATTGCGACGATGATGTCCCCGTTATGTGCAATATTCTGCTTTCTGACAATGACTTTATCACCATCATGGATACCGGCTTCAATCATGCTGTCACCGACTACCGACAATAGAAAGATTTCACTGTTGTGGTTGGATGTAAAATGTTCGGGGAGTGGGAAATACTCTTCCACATTTTCAACTGCCGTTATAGGCAGACCTGCAGTGACTTTACCAAGTACGGGAACCTGAATTACTGGAGTATGGTTTTCTTCATCCTGCATGACAATTTCAATGGCACGCGGCTTAGTAGGGTCCCGTCTGATATATCCTTTATCTTCAAGTTTAGCCATATGACCATGAACAGTGGAACTGGATTGAAGTCCGACGGCATTTCCGATTTCTCTGACACTCGGCGGATAACCTTTATCCTGAACCGTGCGTTTGATGTATTGATAAATTTGTTTCTGTCGTTCACTGAGTTCCTTCATATTATTGATTCCTCCAGTCTTTATATTATCTATATTTTAGCATGTTTCAAACAGTGTGACAAACATTTGTTCGTATAGATGTTGACATAGAACAGATGTTCTGATAATCTATTTATACAAACAAATGTTCTGCGGAGGTAATGATATGAATATTAGCGATTTAAAGTTTTACAGCCTTTTATTTGTCGCATTAGTCGTTATAGGATACGTATATTTAGATCAGGCAGCGGATAAAGAGAACGCATATTCTGAAGCAAGTAATATAGATGAGAACCAGGCAGTCGCAATGGAAATCGAACAGGAACCGAACGAAATTGAAATGGCAGTTTACGAAGAGGATGAAAGTGTACTTGAAAATGCGGTTGGTGCCAGAGGCATTATACAACTTGTCAGTTTAAAAGAGTCAGAGCATTAGCCGAAGTATAGAACCGAACAGTCAAAAGTGTAATGGTTAAATGATAACCATTACACTTTTTTTGTATCTGTCCCCGTTGAAATCAACTTACTTGTAAAAGTGTATAAAAACCATGATAATACGGTATATAAAAGAGAAAAACATAGAAATATAAATGTTTTTTCAGAAAGTACACACACCATTCAAAAGATAACGACAATAAGCATGGTCTCATGCTTTTTTTTATGGTAAATTAGATAGGAAAGGATTGAGGGAGAACTATGCTTGAAAAGGATAAAATTGAACGTTTGAATCGGCTTGCGAAGGTGAAAAAGTCCGGCGCAATTACAGATGAGGAGCTGGCGGAACTTGAAGGGCTCAGAAGCGAGTATTTAAAAAACTTCAGAGCATCTTTCAAACAGCAAGTGGAACACACGAAAGTGATTGATCCTGAAGGCAGCGATGTGACACCTGAAAAACTTAAAAAGATTCAAAGACAAAAAAACATTAGGAAATAAAGGAGTTTTACAAATGGCATTTGACAAGACAGATCAGTTGGCAGTGAACACGATTCGTACGCTTTCTATTGATGCGATTGAGAAAGCAAACTCTGGACACCCAGGTTTACCTATGGGTGCAGCACCAATGGCTTATACACTTTGGAGCCGTCATTTAAACTTTAATCCAAGTAATATGGACTGGTTTAACAGAGACCGCTTTGTCTTAAGTGCAGGGCACGGGTCAATGTTGATTTACAGCTTACTTCATTTATCCGGTGCACTTGAGCTGGAAGAAATTAAAGAGTTCAGACAGTATGAATCTAAAACGCCCGGACACCCGGAATTTAAACATACTGAGGGTGTAGAAGTGACAACTGGTCCACTCGGCCAGGGATTCGCAATGAGTGTCGGCATGGCAATGGCTGAGAAGCATCTGGGTGCAGCATTCAATACAAAAAAACACAAACTGGTTGATCATTACACTTATGTCCTTGCGAGTGACGGTGACTTAATGGAAGGAATTTCCCATGAGGCAGCTTCCCTTGCCGGTCATCTGAAACTGGATAATCTGGTTGTATTATATGATTCCAATGATATTTCTTTAGATGGTGATTTGGATAAAAGTTTTTCAGAGGATATTAAAAAACGCTTTGAAGCATATGGCTGGGACTACTCAATTGTTAAAGACGGTAATGATTTAGATAAAATTGATAAAGCGATTACTAAAGCGAAAAAAGCCAATGCACCTTCACTGATTGAAGTGAAGACAGTTATCGGATACGGTGCACCGAATAAATCCGGTAAGAGTGATGCGCATGGTGCGCCGCTTGGTGCCGATGAGCGTAATGCAGCATTTGAATATTACGGCGTGAAAGATGAGCCTTTCCATGTAGATGAGAAAGTGTATGCACGTTTCAATGAAACATTAAACAAACGCAGTAATAAAGAAGAAGAGAAATGGAATAAAGTACTGGAAGCTTATCAGGCAAAGCACCCGGAAGATTACGAAGCATTTATTAATGCTGTGGAAGGTAAGCTTGCTGAGGGTTATGATAAAGATCTGCCTTACTATGAAGCTGGTACGAAAAAAGCAACACGCGGTACTTCAGGCGATATGATTCAGGCATTGTCCAAGTCTGTACCGTCATTATTCGGTGGCGCAGCTGACCTTGCCGGCAGTAACAAAACATCTGTCAGCGGAGAAAATGACTTTAATGCAGATGATTATGCTGCGAAAAATGTATGGTTTGGTGTACGTGAATTTGCGATGGCGGCTGCATTAAACGGTATGGCTGCCCACGGCGGTATCCGACCTTACGGCGGTACGTTCTTCGTATTCAGTGATTACTTGAAACCTGCAGTACGTCTGAGTGCTTTAATGCAGCTCCCTGTCACTTATGTGTTGACTCATGATTCTATCGCTGTCGGTGAAGATGGTCCGACACATGAACCAGTTGAACAGCTTGCAGGATTCCGTGCGATTCCAAACTTAAACACAATCCGTCCGGCAGACGGTAATGAAACACGTGCCGCTTGGAAATTCGCAATGGAAGCAACAGATGCGCCGACTGCATTAGTATTAACACGTCAGGATGTAGAAGTGACGGATGTGGATTATGATACAGTACAAGAAGGTGTAGAACGCGGCGGATACATCACTTATGATAAGGGTGATGATGCGATTATCTTTGCATCCGGCAGTGAAGTATCACTGGCTGTAAATACAGCAAAACAGCTTCATGAACAGGGTGTAAACATTAAAGTGGCATCCATTCCGAATATGCAGGCATTTGAAAAACAGGATAAAGCATATCAGGACGGTGTGTTAAATACACATATTGAAAACAGAACAGCAGTCGAAATGGCAGCAAGTCTCGGCTGGCACAGATTTGTCGGGATTAACGGCAAACTGTTAACGATTGATACTTTTGGTGCAAGTGCACCCGGCGATTTAGTTGTTGAAAAATACGGCTTCACTGTTGAGAAACTCACTCGTACAGTTTTAGAGAAATAATATTGAAAATGTTCATAAATTAATGTAAACTGTATAGTGGTTTATTTTAAAAAGAGGTGAGTCGCTTGGCAACTTGGATATGGATACTGATCGTCATTGTTGCATTAGTAGGTGGACTGGCACTGGGATTCTTCTTGGCAAGAAAATATATGATGGATTATTTAGAAAAAAATCCACCTATCAATGAAGATATGCTAAGAATGATGATGATGCAGATGGGTCAGAAACCTTCTCAAAAGAAAATTAATCAAATGATGTCGATGATGAATCGAAATGCTGATTCAAAAGAAGCTAAAAAACGCATGAAAGATGCGAAATAATAAAAAACGCACGGACTCGAGTCCGTGCGTTTTTTATATGGATGGTGTGCATTTTAAATAATATAAAGAGGTGGTCTAATTTGGATAAGAATACACAGCTTAGAAGTGATGAAGCATTAAATCAGGTCACAATTGGTGAAAGAAAACTGTATAATGATAAAATTGTGCTGGTGCCGTATACGGATGAATGGCCGGTATTGTTTGAAAGAGAAAAAGAACGCATAAAGTCTTGTCTGGGACCTGAGGCACTCGAAATTCATCATGTTGGTTCAACCTCTGTACCGGGTCTAAGTGCTAAACCCATTATAGATATAGTGCTTACCGTGAAGGATTCTTCTGATGAAAGCAGCTATGTAAGTCAAATGGAGGCATGTGGTTACCAGCTTCATATCAGAGAGCCTGAGTGGTTTGAACACCGGTTATTTAAGGGGATAGATACTGTAGTGAACATTCATGTTTTCAGTGACGGATGTGAAGAGATTGAACGGATGACACAGTTTAGGGACTGGCTGAAACATCATCCTCAGGACCTTAAGAAATATGAAGAAGAAAAGAAACGTCTGGCAGAAAAAACCTGGCGGCATGTTCAACATTATGCGGATGCCAAAAGTCATGTGATACAGAAGATTATAGAAGAAGCAGAATTATCGGATAAAAATAAGTAATACAATCATTTTTATCGTCGGAAATAGTTCAGAAAAATTATCTATAAATGACCATATAATTGCAGAACTGCAGTTTTTCGAAACTTTTAGAAATAGAATTGCTTAATCAAATCCTTAAATATATAATTAAGTTATAAATATAAGGGGGTAATTATGATTATGCAGAAGAAGTATTACTTATTATTTTTTATGCTTGTGTTCGCGCTGATTATTGCGGCATGTGCAGATGATTCAGATGTCGATGAAGAAGTTGGCGGGGATGATGAAGGAAATGGAGAGACTGCTCAATCGGGGGATTTGACAGTCGGAATGATGAATGAGATTGTGACACTGGACCTTCACTATTCAAATGACGCATCTTCATCACAAGTCAGAAGAAATATTTATGAACGATTAATATTCCAGGATGCAAGCATGGAATTAAATCCGATGCTCGCAACAGAGTGGGAACAAACAGATGATTTAACATGGAACTTTAAACTTCGTGAAGGGACAACGTTCCATAATGGATCAGATTTCACTGCTGAAGATGTTAAAGCAACATTTGACCGCGTCCGGGATCCTGCAGTTGCTTCAGCTGTCGCGTTTTTATTCGAAATGGTAGAAGAAGTTGAAGTTATCGGGGATTATGAAGTGGAAATGACCACTGAATATCCTTTTGCACCACTGCCGTCACATCTGGCGCACGGAACAGCTGGTGTAATGAGTAAAGAAATTATAGATGAAGATTATCAGAATGCATTGGATGAAGCCGGTGTAGATATGACTGCAGATGAATATTACGAAATTCGTGAGGCAGGCGGGGAAGAGTACGAAGAAGTATCCGACCAGATTTCCGAACATATCGGCCAGGTGCTGGGTAATGAAACAGATGGTACCAATCACCTGCAGCTTGAGTCCCGCAGTGCCGGAGACAATGTGGTTCTGACAAAGTTTGAAGATTTCACAGATGGTGAAAGAAATTTTGATACGGTGACATTCAGAGTGATTCCGGAGTCCGGTGCACGGATGGCTGAACTTGAAGGCGGCGGTATCCAAATCGCAACTGATATTGATTCATCCAGTGCAGAGCGAATTGAAAACGGTGCAGATACCGCACTTCTTGAAACAGACTCTGTAAGGATGACATACCTTGGTATGAATGCACAACAGGAGCCGTTTGATGATGTCCGTGTCCGTCAGGCCATTGCATATGCGATTGACCGTGAAGAAATTCTTTCCGGTGTTTATGACGATATGGGTATTGTTGCGGACGGACCGTTGGCACCGGATGTCTGGGGCTACAATGAGGAATTGGAGAGTGTTCAATATGATTTAGAGCGTGCGGAAGAAATTCTTTCTGAAACAGATGTTGCTGATGGCTTTGATGCAACGATATGGGTCAATGATGATCAGCAGATTATTGATACCGCAGTTTATATTCAAGAAGCATTATCTGCATTGAATATTAATATTTCCATCGAACAGTTTGAGTGGGGCAGTTATTTAGAGACCCTTGCTGAAGGAAATCATGACATGTTTATCCTTGGCTGGACGACAGTAACTGGCGATGCAGATTACGGCTTATATGCACTATTCCACTCTGACAGTCAGGGTGCGACAGGAAACCGTTCATTCTATGACAATCCGGAAGTGGATGAACTGCTTGATGCCGGTCGTGAAGCAACAGATGAGGATGCACGTTATCAGGATTATACAGACGTTCAGGAAATTTTAATTGAAGAAGTTCCGGTTGCGTATATTTTCCATCCAAATTTCGCAATTGGTGTGAATGATGCACAGATTGACGGTGCCATCATTGATCCGACAGGTGGATTGGATATTAAAGATGTAGAATTTAAGTAATTCCTGTTAACTAGGTAATACTGAGGATGGCAGCCCTTAGGGGTTAAGAAACCATTTATAGAAAAGTTGGCGTAGAGTATTAAATAATGCCAGCTTTTCTGCTTTTATCTTATTTTTCCGCTTGATGGCGTACTGGATTAAAAACATACGCAGTTGTAAAATTATAAACAATGATTATTTTCTGGACAAAAAAGAAGCAGACATTCATGGATTTTCTTGAATGTCTGCTTCTTTAATATTGTTATGAAACTGAAGTTAATCACATTAATATAAGGTTAGGTTTTTTAAGAGAATAATAAATCATCCGTGTCATTTTATTCTGCTGAAGTCACCTTATAAACCATACCGCCATCAGTGATTGCAATAAGTGCGCCGTCCTCAGTGACAAGAATATCACGGAAACGTTCGCCTTCTTCAGTTAATAGACGTTCTTCGCCGACGATGATATCATCTTCAATTACGACACGTACAATATAGTTCGGTGCTAAACCTCCGATGAACATGTTGTTCTCCCATTCAGGAACTGCATCGTTATCATAGAATGACATACCACTTGGTGCGCTTGTTGGATCCCAATAATATACTGGTTCGACAAAGCCCTGCGCATCGTGTTCTGAAATCCCATCATTGATTAATTCACCACTGTACTCGATACCATAAGAAACAATCGGCCATCCGTAGTTATTACCCGGTTCAACAATATTCAATTCATCCCCGGCTTGCGGGCCGAATTCAACAATCCATAAGTCTCCTGTTTCAGGGTGGAAGTCCACACCTTGAATATTCCGGTGACCGTAACTGTATATTCCATCCAGCGCGTCTTCATCTTCGATAAATGGATTCGTATCTACTGCTTCTCCATCTTGTGTAATATGAATGACTTTACCTAAGTAAGCATCCAGATCTTGTGCACGTTCTCGAATCGGATCATCTGAACGCTCCCCGGTCGTTAAGAACAGGTTGCCCTCATCATCAAAGATAATACGTCCACCATAGTGTAAGTCACCATCATATGCCGGTAGTGCCTGGAAAATTACTTCAAAGTCTTCAAGTGAGGCTTCATCTTCTGATAACACACCTTTACCGACACTAGTGACAGTACCATCTTCAATATCTTCGGAAAACGTTATAAATACTAATCTTGATTCATCAAAATCAGGTGCAATAGTTACATCAAGTAAACCACCTTGCCCTTCATTATTTACTTCTGGTGTCCCTTCGATTGGATCTGAAACAGAGCCATCTTCAAGGTTTATAATCAGAAGTTCTGCTGAATCTCTTTGCGTAACAAGTAAGCGGTTTGTATCAAACTCTTCCATACCCCATGATACGTCAAGATCCTCAACAACAACTTCCACATCAAGTTCTGCCTCAGTCTCTATTTCGGGTGCTCTTGTTTGTTCTGGAAATGCTGGTTCGAAATCAGTAACTTGTGGTTCTGATTCTGCATCAGTACTTTCATCAGCGTCCTCGTTTGTACTTTCGCCAGTATCCTCGTCAGGATTTTCTTCTGTTGCAGTATCTGAATCATCAGTTGATTCCTCATCTGAAGTATCACCATTGCCACATGCCGCCAAAGCTAATACAAAAATCAGCATTGTAAAGAACATTAATCTTGACCATGAAACTTTCATCATTGTTTTTCCTCCTTATTTCTAAAATATAAAACTGAATATGTACTAAAATTCAGTTTTTGGAAACCCAGTATCAAAAATTGGTCGATACTTTCATAATTAAAGTTAATAAAATGAAACTCCTTTGGAATTAATTTTATCACAATTATCTCCTTTATTGCAAATTTTTACTTTTTATCGTGGAGAAAAAAGAACTGCTCTCAGCAGGCTGGTATTCCCTGTATGATCTGTTTTTATGTACTCAGACCTTAGACTGAAATAATGAAAAAAGTCTGTATTCCAATATTAATTTATTTCCAAATCCGAAATATATGGTAAAATCTTATGTGACACAAGTGGCTTAGGGGGGAAGTTATGAGAGTTTTTAAAGATTTGTGGTGGTTTTTTAAAGCGGAGAAAACGGGATATTTATTCGGAATTTTAATGCTTGTACTGGTCGCATTAATGGAACTGGTACCGCCGCAGATTATCGGGCGGGTGATTGACAGCATTACAGAAGCAACATTAACGCCGCAGAGTTTAACTGTATTCTTAGTAATTTTAGTGATTGCGGCAGTGCTCACATACATATTCAGGTATTACTGGCGGATATTAATTTTTGGAGCAAGTCACAGGCTAGGAAAAATTATGAGGGAACGGATGTATAAAAAATATTCTGAAATGAGTCCGTCCTTTTATCAAAAATCACGGACAGGTGATTTAATGGCGCATGCGACCAATGATATCCGTGCGGTACAGATGACTGCCGGTGCAGGAATTTTAGCCATCGCCGATTCAATTATTACCGGCGGGGCGGTGTTAATTACTATGGCACTGACCATCAGCCCGAAGCTGACACTGATCGCAATGATTCCACTGCCGATTATGGCACTATTGACCAGCTACTACGGCAGGCTGTTGAACAGAGGGTTTAAAAAGGCTCAGGCTGCATTCAGTACGTTAAATGATAAGACGCAGGAAAGTATTGCCGGAATTAAAGTGACAAAGACTTTCGGATATGAAGAAAGTGACCAGTCGGACTTTAAAACGCTGAGTGATGATGTGGTAAAGAAAAATTTAAAGGTCTCGAAAATTGATGCCTTATTTGATCCAACGATTATGCTCGTCATCGGGGCAAGTTATTTTCTTTCTGTTTTTTTCGGTGCGAGAATGGTTTATGCAGATGAAATTACAATCGGTCAGCTGGTGACTTTTACTACTTATCTCGGCATGATGGTCTGGCCGCTGTTGGCACTCGGCTGGTTCTTCAACCTGGTGCAGAGAGGGTCTGCTTCATATGATCGTATCAATAAAATCATGAACACCAAAAATGATATTAAACAGGATAATTATATAGAAAAAGCACCGGATGGTGATATTCAATTTGATATTGAACATTTCAATTTTCCGGGAGATGAATCCGAAGGTATACAGAATGTGCAGTTTGAAGTAAAAAAAGGAGAGACCATTGGTATTGTCGGCCGGACCGGTTCCGGTAAAAGTGCATTAATCAAGCTGATGCTCCGTGAATTTGATACAGAACACGCAGATGATATTACCTACGGCGGAATTCCAATCCGGGATTATCACATTAAAGCACTGCGTCATCAATTTGGTTATGTACCGCAGGAACATTTTCTGTTCTCAACAACGATTCGGAAAAATATTGCCTTCAGCAATCCCGAACTCGAAGATGATGTCATATTTGAAGCGAGCCGTTTAAGTGATATTCATGAAGATATTTTGAGTTTTCATGACGGCTATGAAACAGTCGTCGGGGAACGCGGTGTGTCTTTATCCGGTGGACAGAAACAGCGGATTTCAATTGCGCGCGCATTGATTATGAACCCTGAAGTATTGATTCTTGATGATTCATTATCCGCAGTCGATGCAGAAACAGAAGAAAAAATCCTTCAGAATATGCAGGCGGTCAGACAGGGTAAGACCAATATTATTACCGCACACAGAATGAGTGCAGTGAAAAATGCGGATTTAATTATTGTAATGGATGAAGGAACGGTTATTGAACGGGGGACACATGACAGCCTGATGCAGGAAAAAGGCTGGTACTATGACACCTACAATACGCAGGCGCTCCGCGACTCTTTAACACATGAACTGGATGATATGGCGGAAGGAGATGAGCGTAATGAATGAAGAAACGGTTAAATTAAGTGCGAAAGATCAGTGGAATGTACTGATTCGACTGATTAAGTATACATTCCCTTTTAAGTGGGTTATCGTACTTGCATTTGTCATGCTTATTATCTCCACGTTCGCAGGTATCGCTACACCTTATATTGTCATGATATTTATTGATGACTATTTAACACCGGGAGTGTTTCCCGAAAATGATATGATGTGGCTGATTACGATTTTCTTTGTGGTACAGATTGTCGGTGCAGTGACGACATATTTTAACATATACCTGTTTCAGTATCTGGCGTTTAAAGTCATCCAGCAGCTCAGAATTGATGCATTCAATAAAATTGGTGCACTCGGCATGAAGTATTTTGATAAAGTGCCGGGCGGCAGTATTGTATCCAGGCTGACGAATGATACTGAAGCGATTGTTGAAATGTTTATCGGTGTATTTGCGACATTCCTCATGGCATTATTCATGATGGCATCCAGTTATATCATGATGTTTGTGCTGGATGTGCGGCTTGCACTGATTGCGGTTATTTTTATGCCGGTAATTATCGTCATGTTGATGGTATACCGGAAATATTCCGCGATGTTCTTTTCGAGAGCCCGGCAGTTATTATCGGATTTAAATGCGAAACTGGCAGAATCTATTGAAGGGATGAAAATCATCCAGGTGTTCAACCAGGAAGAGCGTCTTGAGCGGGAATTTAAAATCATTAATGATGACCATTATGAGTATAATATGCGGACAGTAAAACTTGATGGTCTGCTGCTCGGTCCTGCCATCAGTATGATTTCCATTCTGGCAGTCGCAGTGGTGCTTGGTTACTTCGGGCTCCTCAGTTTTGAAATCGGCGTCACTGCCGGGGTTATCTTTGCATTTGTTCAGTACATTGAACGGTTCTTTGAACCAATTAATCAGGTCAGTCAAAGTCTGAACGTTTTCCAGCAGGCGCTTGTATCTGCGAGCCGGGTATTCACACTCCTTGATGAGGATACACTTGAGCCGGAGCAGTCTGAAAAGGAAACATATGAAATTACTGACGGTAAAATTGAATTTAAAGATATCACTTTCAGTTATGACGGGAATGTCGATGTGTTAAAAAATATTTCATTTACGGCAAATCCTGGTGAAACAGTGGCTCTTGTCGGTCACACAGGATCGGGTAAAAGTTCGATTATTAATCTGTTTATGCGCTTTTATGAATTTAACCGGGGTGAAATATTAATTGATGGACAGTCCATTAAAGAAATTCCAAAGAATGAATTAAAAGAGAATATTGGCCTCGTGCTGCAGGATCCATTTATTTTTTATGGAACGGTGCAGTCGAATATTAAGCTGTACCATCCGACAATGACATTTGAACAGGTCAGATGGGCCGCGGAGTTTGTCCGGGCTGATAAATTTATTAATAAACTTCCAGGTACGTTTGAACATAAAGTGATTGAAAAGGGCAGTGCATTCTCAAGCGGAGAACGACAGCTCCTGGCATTTGCCCGCACGATGGCAATACAGCCCAAAATTCTGATTTTGGATGAGGCCACCGCAAATATTGATTCAGAAACAGAAGAGGAAATTCAAAAATCGCTTGAAGTGATGCGGCGGGGCAGAACGACTCTCGCGATTGCCCACAGACTGTCGACTATTCAGGATGCAGATTTAATCCTGGTCTTAAACAGAGGAGAAATCGCAGAGCGGGGCACACATGATACATTGATTCAAAAGAACGGCATCTATCATAAAATGTACACACTTCAGAACGGATCATTATAAATGTCATAAAATAGTCTAATAAGATGCTTAAACCCCTGAGTGCATTCTGATAAAATGAATGTGATTGGGGGTTTTTAAATGGGTAGTGAAGTGACATTTCTACTTGCATTTGGTGCCGGCGTTTTAAGTTTCGTCTCGCCGTGTGTACTGCCTGTATTCCCGGCTTTTGTCTCATACATTACAGGGATGAGCTACAATGAGGTTGAGAATCAGAAGTTTAATTTAAGAGCGATTCTTCATACATTATTTTTCTTAATCGGATTCAGTATTATATATATAGCGCTCGGTTTCGGGACATCATTTTTCGGTGGATTCTTTATTGAATACGGTAATTTAATCCGAGAGCTCGGTGCCATTATGATTGTGGTGTTCGGCTTAATCATTACCGGTGTATTAAAGTTTGATTTCCTGATGAAAGACCGTAAAATTCATTTTAAAAACCGGCCGTCGGGATTTATCGGTTCCATTTTAATCGGTATGGCATTCGCTGCAGGCTGGACGCCGTGTAACGGACCGATTATCGGTGCGATTTTTGCGATGAGTGCAACAGAACCGAGTAATGCTCTGGTTTTAATGGTCGTGTATTGTTTAGGTTTTGCGGTACCGTTTTTCATTTTAAGTTTCTTTGTATCAAAAACGCGCTGGATGTTGAAGTATTCAAATACAATTATGAAAGTCGGCGGTATCATTATGATTCTGATGGGCATTCTGTTGTACTTTGATGGATTAACACAAATCATTATATGGCTGCAGCCGTTCTTCGGCGACTTTCAGGGGTTTTAATATGGAAAATATAAATATTGAAATGATTCTATTCTCTCTGGCATCAATTATGGCTGTCATTATGGGGGTTGCTGTAATTTTTATAAGAAAACGGGCATCGAAAGCACCGCTTACCATGCGGAAGGTTGTCATTCCGCCGGTTGCGATGTCAACAGGCGCGTTAATGTATGTGTTTCCTTATTTCAGACTAACATCATTTGAAATTATTGAAGCAGTCTCAGTCGGTCTGGTATTTTCAATTGTACTGATATTGACGACAAAATATGAAGAGCGGGACCATGCACTGTATGTCAAACAGTCTAAATGGTTCCCGGTGATTTTAGTGACACTCTTGGTTTTAAGAATTGTTTATAAATCCATACTGTCTATCAGCATTTCCCCGGGGGAAATCGGCGGAATGTTTTTCCTATTGGCCTTTGTCATGATTGCCATGTGGCGGGCATCCATGTTCTTTCATTTAAATGCATTTAATAAAAAACAACAGGTGAACGGATAGTTCAGCTGTTGTTTTTTATTAAAGAATACAGTGTTAAAAATTCAGTATTATAAAAATGAAAATGACATTTAATGGGTTGTTATGTTTTAATAAAATAAATGGCAGCTTAACAGGGGTGAGGAGATGGACCAGTTTTTCAGTTTAAGGTCGCCGAATGTAATCGTAGGAGATATGTATCATTTTATCAATCTCATTATCATCATTTTACTGGTTGCTTCAGTGATATACTTTAGAAAAAATATTAAAAAGTATTCTGAAGTGGTGATGGCCGGGGTTCTTTTTGCTGTCATATTTCAATGGCTGCTGGGGAATGCTTTTCTCATTTACGCCGGCTACCTGACACTTGAAGAATCACTGCCGCTTCACATCTGCAGGCTTGTTGGTTTGTTAATTATCATACAGTTTTTTGTAAGAAAAAACTGGCTGGATCAGGTTATTTTCTATTGGGGTCTGTTTGCTTACGGTGCGTTTATCTATCCTGTTGATATTTCGAGAGTGACACATGTGACAGGGGTGACATTTTTGATGTTACACAGTTTAAATGTGTTGTTCCCGCTTATTAGATATTTCACTTCCGGTTTTATCCCGTCATTTAAAGGAGCGGTCACGGCTTCATTATTATTTGCTTTGTACCTGCCTGTGATGGCACTGATAAATAGATGGCTCGACAGTAATTATTTTTATATTGAACGCCGCCCGTTTTTCCATGAAATGGGGAACCTGACTTACTTTTTAGTCAATCTTTTCGGTGTGATTATTTCTATTCTGATTATCGGTTATATATTTGAACGAATCACGAAAAAATTACGTGGTACATAACAGCTATCAGTTAAAATTCAGGAATGATACAGTGACTTAAAGGTTCTAAGTCTGAGACTTTTTATACAGAAAAACAGCAGATAAACGGTGTGATTCCGTTTATCTGCTGTTTACTTTCTCTGTCTGTTCGAAGATTGAAAATTTCTGTTTCTCATCATCTGCGTACTGGAATAAATCCTCATACGGCGCGTAATCAATCTCAAGTTCATTCAATTTTTTCTTCATAAATTTATGGTCCCGCTTCGGCGTCGCAATAATGTAGCCCTTCATGATTTGATCCAGTTCAATCGTATCCACATTCTCATCAAGTGCAATTTTAGAAATTCGTCCCGCAATCCGTTCCTTTGCGACATCCCTGAACAATTCAGGGACCGGGCTCACGAGTTCATTTAAAAGTGCTTTAGCTTCGTCATTCCAAAGTGGTAATGCTTTTTCTATATAATGATCCTGCCAGTCCAGTTCACTGTAGCCGTCTTCTTTCGGCATCCGTTTTAAAAATTTACGGAACATAAAAAATCCGCCGATAAACAATGCACCGAGCATGATAAATGTCCATATGGCAATTCCCCACATAAAAATACTGTTCGACATCGTATCTTCCATACGCTCACCTCAATGCCATTATATGCATTAAATACTGGAATGTCCATAAGACAAATTGTGACAGTATCCGCTGTGCTGAAAGATAATGCAGGTTCAAAGGGGTCGGCGGCTGACCGGATGAATTCGAACATACAGAAATACTTTTTGAATCGATGCAGTCAAGGCAGTCAGATGGAATGTTTCCGAATTTAAACGCATCATGGATAAATAATTAAAAGGAGCAGATGTTCATTCGATGAATTAAAAGTCATCAATTTGTCACAATGACCAAATGAATCTCTTCTGTCTTTTAGTATAATTGGACAGTTGGGGAGGTAAAACAACTATGAATAAAAAACTAATTGTGACTTTTACAGTCGGCGTATTTCTTCTTGGAATGATGGAACTGATCATCTCCGGTATTCTGGAGTTGATGAGTGATGATTTAAATTTATCCCATGCACTAACTGGTCAGTTAATTACTGTGTATGCGGTGGCCTTTGCGGTGTTTGGTCCCATTTTAGTCAAATTGACTGAACGTTATCAGTCAAAGCCGGTGATTATCATTTCATTAATTGTCTTTATTATTGGTAATATTATATTCGGCTTATCATCTGAATTTATAATGCTTGCGCTGGGGCGTGTGATTACTGCCATGGCGGCAGCTGTATTTATCGTGAAAATTATGGATATGACTGTGGTGTTATCTGAACCGCATGTCAGAGGGAAAATGATTGCTTTAGTCTATATGGGCTTCAGTGCAGCCAATGTTTTTGGGATACCACTCGGTACATTAATCGGTACCACATTCGGCTGGCGGAATATTTTCTTTATCGTGATTATCCTTGCGGTCATTGTCGGTATCGGAATATTAACTTTTGTTCCGAATAAACAGTCGGATGATGATGAAATTGAGCCCGGAGAGATAAAATCACGGGTTAAGAGTAAACGGAATGTATTTTTATATATTGGTGTGACAATGTCCGTCCTAATTGGTAATTACATTGTGATCGGCTATATTTCACCACTTATGACATCCAACGGCTATACGATTGAAAGTGTATCGATTGCGCTCTTTATCGCAGGTGCCGGCGGTATGCTCGGCACGTTTATCGGTGGTCAGCTGGTTGACAGATACGGTTCAAAACGAACCATACTTGTAATGCTTTCTCTGTTTTGTGTGACGATGTTCATCATGCCGTTTCTATATTCGATTCCGGTATTATTCTATTTGAATTTATTTATATGGAGTATTTTCCAGTGGAGTACTTCACCGGCAGTACAGGCTGGCCTGGTTGAAAATGTTGAAGGTTCGGTTGCGAATGTATTCAGCTGGAATATGTCAGGCTTGAATCTCGGTATCGGAATTGGTGCTGTGATCGGCGGGGTTGTCATCAGTTCTTTTGATATATCATACGCACCGTGGGTCAGTCTGATTCTGTTATTTGCAGGTCTGATTTTAGTGTCTCTTGTGAAAGATAAAAATGCGATTACTTGATTATTAAAGACACTGCACTATATAATGTATATCAATCATTATGAGGTGAGTAATTATGTTGATTAGTATTTTAATATATATCGGTCTGTCGTTTGCGGTCATATACGGTATAAATTTCTTTGAGCTTGCACATCTGGACTTTTCTTTTGCGAATATCGCAGTAACGTTTATTACTTTAGTTCTGCTCCGGCTGTTATATACAGTGTTCATTAAATTTATGAAAGTATTTTTATTTGCGGTGGTATTCCTGCCGCTCGTCGGCTTATTCGGCTACTATTTATATTCTTATGCGACCGGGCAGCCGGTTGAAATGGTTGCATGGCCGTTCTAGGACTCTCTTTAAAGAGTCCTTATTTTTTTGTCTTCTATAATTATGGTATATTTAGTTTTGAATGTTACAACAAAGGAGGAGAAAATGAGTCAATTCAGTCAACCGACAAATTTTAAAGAACGTGTGCATGAAATTGACGGTATCCGGGGGTTTGCGCTCCTTGGTATTTTAATGATGAATATCATGACGTTCGCAACACCTATGATGCAGTACAGTATTGACGGCGGTGACAATCAGATGTTCACCGGCAGCGCAGCGAATGAAGGCACAATCATGTTCATTAATACCTTTGTGACCGCAAATTTTTATACGATGTTTTCATTTCTATTTGGATTGGGTTTTTATATATTTTTATCCCGGGCAGATGATAAAGGCTATAATGCAACCGGCATGTATGTCAGAAGAATGGTCATGCTTTTCATGTTTGGCGCCCTTCACGGTATATTCTTATGGTACGGTGATATACTCTGGACCTATGCAGTGGCAGGAATTTTCCTGATTCTGTTTTATAAGCTGTCTCCGAAAACAAACGCCATTATTTCGATTACGATTTTAGCGCTCGGATCTGTCTTTATTGGATTGATGGCTGTTTTCAGTCTGATGATGGGGGATACCGCCAGTACTGAAGGTTTTCAGTGGGTTAATATGGAACAAGTCATTCTTAACGGCAGTTATCCGGATATTATCTGGATGAACCTTAGTTTTATGGCACTCATGGTGATTCAGGCATTTGTAACAGTACCGAATGTGCTGGCATTGTTTTTACTCGGACTTTATGCCGGTCAGAAGGGTATTTTTCAAAATCTGGATGCCCACCGCTCTTTAATTAATAAGACCGCAGTCATCGGCATCGGTATCGGTCTTCCGGTGAAAATAGTGACCGCTTACGGGTTGACATTCGCCGAAGATAACTTGTTTTTATCAACGTTAAGTATGTTGTCAAACACACTCGGCGGTCCGTTAATGGCACTTGGATACATTGCACTGTTTATTATTATTTCGAGAAAAACAAAAGGGCTCGTGAAGCTCCTTCAGCCGGTCGGGCAGATGGCACTGACGAATTACATTTCCCAGACCGTGATTATGATTACACTGTTTTACGGTTTCAACTTGTTTAACCAGGTAGAAGCAAAATGGTTTATTCCGATTGTACTCGGGGTGTTTATCATTCAGGTGATAATCAGTCATGTATGGATGAAAGTATTCAGATACGGTCCGCTTGAATGGCTGTGGCGTTCATTTACGTATCTTAAAATCATGCCGATTAAACGATAAGACTATATTAGGGGTTCAGTTTCATTTATAATGAAACTGAATCTTTTTTTGGATGTGGAGAAAATGCCGAAACTATTTATTATTGAAGATGATGCAGTGTTGATGGATGAACTGAAAGCACGGTTCAGTGAGTGGGATTGTGATGTATACGGAGTGAATGATTTCAGTAATGTCATTCAGGAATTTATAGAAACAGAACCCGATCTTGTTATTATTGATGTCACTCTGCCGAAATATGACGGCTTTTACTGGTGCCGGATGATCCGGAATATATCCAGCCTGCCGGTGATATTTTTATCATCAAGAAACCACCCGACGGATATGGTGATGAGCATGCAGATGGGGGCGGATGACTTTGTACAAAAGCCGTTTAACTTTGAAGTACTGATCGCAAAAGTTCAGGCAATGCTGAGACGTGCATATGAGTATCAGAACCAGAATATTGATGTGTTTAAGTTCAGGGATGCGGTGTTTAACTTTAAAAAGCTGACGGTTGTGAAAGCCGATGTCACAATTGAACTGACTAAAAATGAGTCTAAAATTTTATCTATTCTTGCGGCAGATGCGAATCAGGCAGTGAGCCGTGAACAGTTAATTGAACAACTTTGGGATGACTCTAAGTTTATCAGTGACAACACGCTCACTGTAAACGTCAACCGGATTCGTAAAAAGCTTGAGGGTATCGGTCTCGAAAGATGCGATTTTGACGAAAACAGGACTCGGCTATATGTTAAAGGAGTAAAAGTATGTATCTAAAAGAACATCTGCCATGGATCATGTTATTTATCTTGTTTAATATTTCTATCGCAGTCATTGGATGGATAGACAGTGCAATTCCGGATATTTCAATTATGTATGTGATGATGGTGAATACATTTTTACTGTTGGTGTTTGTATCCTGGGATTTTTTAAGAAAAAGACAGTTTTATAAAGACATCCGTACATTAAATGAACCGGATGATGTTGACGCCCGTCATTCAGGTAAAACCCCGCTTGAACGGGAAGTAAATGACAGTCTGGAGCGCTTAAGAATGAGTCACGAGCATATGATGTTCAATGAATCGACGAAAACGCGTGAAAATCTGGATGAGCTGACGCGCTTTGTTCATGACATGAAAATGCCTGTGACAACCATGCACTTGATGATTCAGGATTTGGATGAAAAACAACAGAGAAAGCTGTCTGCTGAAATGAACCGGCTTGAGCAGATGCTGAATGAAATATTATATGTAAAAAGGCTGCCGAATATTAAAAATGATTTATATTTTGAATCGGTGCCGCTTGAGGCGCTGTTCAATCAATCCATCAAAAAGCTCCGCCATATATGTATGCGTAAAGGGATTGGTTTTGACTTGGATATCCGCACAGAGAATATTGAAACAGATGCGAAATGGCTGCAGTTTATGATTGATCAGGTTCTTTCAAACAGTGTGAAATATACTTCTGAAAGTACCATTGAGATTACTACAGAAAGTATTAACGGACAGGACTGTATTAAAATAAAGGACTACGGGAGAGGAATCCGAAAAGCGGATATGAATCGTATATTTGATTCAGGCTTTACATCAACCAGTGATCATAATGACGCATCCTCAACCGGAATGGGACTTTATCTCACTAAAAACGTAGCGGATGTTCTGAACATTCAACTTGATGTCCAGTCAGTTTATGAAAAAGGGACGACTGTCACATTTATTTTTTCAAAACAGAATGAGTTCAACAGAATCACTTCTATGTGACAAAATACCATGTGAAGAAGTCATTCAATATTAATGTGTGTATATTATTTCTCAGTAAAAGGTGTTTTAAAAATTGTCCCCATGCCGATTCATGCCGGTTGACTGATAAAAACAATCGGATAGATATCAATGTGAAGCACAAAGCGGGTTTATGATACACAGCATGGGATTGTAAGTATCGTCATGGTGTTTGTATTAAGCAGGAGTACATAGGGACGAAAGTGATTTAAAAATAGTTAAAACATCCCGCCTTGAACGAAGTTCAGAGGCGGGATGTTAAACAGCAATTAAATTTGGCGGTTATTTTTCGTCATTGGAGTGTTTATTAAATTTAAATTCCTGAAGTTTTTCATTTGCGTATAACGCAGATCGTAAATATTCACGGAAATAGTTTTCTCTGCGGGATTCTAAATACGCTCGATAATCTTCTTCATTGGTGAAGTCTGATTGTTGTTTCGAGTGAGGCATTGTTTGAATATATGATGCAGCGAAAGACGCTGGATCAAACTCAAGATCATTAGACATTATTTATCATCTCCTATACTAACAGTAACATATTAAAAGATAAAAATAATTAAATCAGTATTCTTATTTCTGTGATAGTATACAAAAATCATGGATGAAGTGGGGTAGAATGAGAGCATTGTTGACGAGTATCAGGGGATAGAATCAGATCTTCTGGTATGAAATATACATAATTGAGTGTACGAACAATGATGTGAGTAGATATTTATTATGTAAAAAATTAACGAGTGATAGTCCAATACAGTATTCGAAAACTCTAAATGAGTAACAAACAGTGCTTCAAATAACAGTGAACGTCAGAAAAGAACAATAAATGAACCAGCCGGTTAAGGCTGGTTCATTTATGAGAAAAATTATTGATACAAATCATTATAGTTAAATTGCTTTGAAACTGAACCATCTACAATTTTATAAGCATTCATCTTTGATTCATCTGAGATAAAGTCAACGAAGATACCTGTATCAAACTGTGTGGCTTTTTCTTGAAAAAATATGCCTCTTAATGCATTTGAATCCGTACTGGTGTAAGAAAATTCAGGGTCATTTTCGGCATTATTTATATAAGTGATTTGTCCATCTTGATAATCTTTTAAGATTTCATGAAAAACTCGGCTGGGTGCAACTAAATGTAATTCTAAATCTGGATTTCTCTTTAAAATATAATTTATGAAAGAACCGTGGAAAATCTCAAAAAACCGTTCTTCTACAACATGTGCAAAAACAATATGTTTAATATTGAATTCGTTTTTTACCTTCTGAATTTGTTTTAAAAAATCTCTGTCGTCTGCAAAACTTATCTTATCAAATTCTTTTATGTCATTGTTGTTACACACTTTTCTTGTTTCTGCCAGGGCAAATTCCAATTCTGCTCTATTAATGATGTTAGTATCTTCAGGAATAAGGAAGACAATTTTTATGTCGAGTTCAAACCCTTTGCTAATCTTTACACCACGTTCAATCGTTTCTTTACTGTAACTCTCCAAGTCAAGTACGATAAGCATTTTTTCATTATTATTCATAATATTTCCTCACTATAAATTATTCTAAAAATGTCATTCACATTATATCTCCATGGTCCCACTATTGTACTAAGGTTCAAAAAATTTTACAAGAACTTCCTCATCATCCTGTCACTGCATTGAACTACCTACACTAAATTGTAATACAATGCGAAAACTAAACGATGATTTGTATATGGTTTTATTATGTCACCTTTTAATCGTTACAGCACTGAATAGATAATATTGGAACTTTCAATTCATCTGATACTTAAAGAAGTTCAGTATTTTTGGGAGATGATGATAAAAATAGAGTCGAAAAAAAGAATATTATCATCCGGGTTTTGAAACGTGCTTTTAAGTAAAGCGGTACTATATTATATACTATGAAAAAATGGTTAAACGGCTTTTTACAAGTGATTATTACTTTCATGTGACAAAAATGTCATATGAATATATTAAATGTGAGAAGAATCAAACGAAATCAATAAAAAATCAGTGTAAAGTTAGGTTAAAGAAAACAGGAGGCATTAAAAATGATATTAGAAGCTAAAAATATAAAAAAGAATTTCGGCAGTAAATTTAACCGTACAGAAGTGATAAAAGGCATTGATTTTGAACTTGAAAAAGGTGAATTTGTTTCGATTATGGGACCGTCCGGTTCCGGTAAAACGACATTATTAAATATACTCAGTTCGATTGACCGTGTCACAAGCGGGTCCATCATTGTGGGTGGTGAAGAGTTTACGAAACTGAAAGATAAAAAACTTGCAGATTTCAGAAAGAATGAGCTGGGTTTCATATTTCAGGAATATAATTTACTGGATACGCTGACAGTGAAGGAAAATATTCTGCTGCCTTTGTCCATTAGAAATATTTCAAAAAAAGAGGCGGATAAAGCGTTTGAAAATATCGCCGGACAGCTTGGTATTGCGTCATTAAAAAACAAATATCCGGCACAGATTTCGGGTGGTCAGCAGCAGAGAACCAGTGCGGCCCGGGCTTTTATTCATCAGCCGAAAATTATTTTCGCCGATGAGCCGACCGGTGCACTCGACTCAAAATCTGCAAGTGAACTGCTCTTAAAACTGAAAGAGATGAATGACGAGATGGGAACAAGTATTATTATGGTCACGCATGATGCGACAGCCGCAAGTTATTCTAAACGGGTCGTATTTCTAAAAGACGGCAGTGTATATTCATCATTAAACCGCGGGGATAAATCACAGGAATCATTTTATAGAGAAGTGATGGATACACAGCGTGTACTGGGTGGTGTAACAGATGAATCTGAATAGTTTAATCATTAAAAACTTCTTTAAGAATTTAAAGAATTACGGATTGTATATTTTCTCACTTACTTTCAGTGTTGCCTTATATTTTTCACTGCTTCTCTTATCCAAAGATGAAGCGGCGAGTCAGGAGATTTCTTCAAGTACCGGTCTCGGCGCGATGTTTACCGTCGGTTCTGTTCTGACTTTGATTATTATTGTGATGTTTGTATGCTTTGCGAATATGATATTTATTAAACGCCGTCACACAGAACTTGCGTTATTCCAGCTGGTCGGCATGAATAAAATGAAAGTGTTCAGAATTCTTGCATTGGAGAATGCCTTGATGTATTTCGGAAGCTTGATTGCCGGAATTGGTGTCGGGGTGTTGATCTCCAGACTGTTTATGATGATTTTACTCAGAATCATGCATGTCGATATGGAAATCGGTCTGGTATTTTCAATGAGTGCGGTCGTACAAACGGCGCTGGTATTTATTGCGATTTTTATTATATTAATCATTCAGAACTATCTTTTTCTTAGAGGGAAAAAGCTGATTGATTTATTGAAACTCGGCAGAACTTCAGAGCAGGAAGTGAAACCGCTCGGTGCAGGTACTGTAGTATTCGGTATTTTCGGTCTGTTAATGATAGGGACAGGATATTATTTATCTTCAATCATGTTTGACCAGGCGATGGGCAATCCAGTGATGTTATTTGTACTGATGCCGCTGATATTGTTACTGACAATTGCCGGCACATATATTACATTTAAATTTTCTGTGGCATTCATATTGAACTTAATTCGTAAACGAAAAGGCGGTCATGTGAATGTAAAAGATGTACTGTCGACGACAAGTATTATGTTTAAAATGAAATCGAACTCGTTTTTACTCACAGTTATCACAACACTGACAGCACTCAGTATTACTTTAATGTCCTTAGCGTATATTAGTTATTATTCAGTAGACTCCCAAGTTGAAAATCTTTATCCGTATGATTATACTTTTTTTGATGAAAATGAATATGATTTTTATACGGATCTCCTTGATGAAAATGATATTGAAGTAACACCTCAGATTAAGAATTTTATTCATTATGAGGTAAAAGAAGGCGGCGCAGTTTCATTCAGCGGTGCTGATGGAAATAATCAAATGACAGAGGGCAGCGGCGCAAGTCTTGTGGTCATTAGTGAAGATGAAACAGAGATGGAAGTCTCTGAGAATGAAGCGTATATTACTGGTATTAGTTCAATTATGGAAACGTTTATGGAATTTAATTCCGGAGAGATTATGACACTTATGGACGGTGAAGGGTTTGAACGTTCTGTAGAAGTTGTTGATTTATTGGAACAGAGCATACTGCCGACACAGTCTACATTCGGTATGCCGGTTGCGGTGGTGGATGACAGTGTGTATCAGGAAATTTCAGAGAATGTTCCGGAAAGAAATATAGAATTTG
This sequence comes from Listronotus oregonensis, assembly GCA_019359885.1. Classification (NCBI taxonomy): domain Eukaryota; kingdom Metazoa; phylum Arthropoda; class Insecta; order Coleoptera; family Curculionidae; genus Listronotus; species Listronotus oregonensis. The sequence goes on from JAHBCN010000072.1 coordinate 191,800, forward strand.
ACTATCCGACTGAACTTTATGCCTTTGACATTACAGAAGGTGACAGCGAAGAAGTACTCGAACTGATGGATAATGAAGATTATCCGGGGTTTGAATCCAAACAGATATCCTATACAGCTATGTTTGAGTCACTGGGGATGTCGATGTTTATCATAGCTTTCGTCGGCTTCAGTTTCCTCTTAACTTCAGGATGTATTCTTTACTTCAAACAGATTGGTGAATGTGAAGATGAGAAAGGATCTTACAGTGTGTTAAGAAAGCTCGGTTTCAGTGAAAATGAAATCATCCGCGGCTTATCCATCAAGATGTTAATCACATTCGGTATCCCGCTCATTATTGGTCTCGGCCATACGTATTTTGCGGTGAAAGCCGGCTGGTTTATATTTGGAACAGAGTTGTGGACACCGATGCTTTCAGTCATGATTGTCTATACGGTACTTTACTCGATATTCGCACTTATGTCACTCGGCTATTATAAAAAAGTTGTGAGACAGAGCTTGTAGAATTCCCCAATCTATTTAAATGACAGGTCTTTAAATACTATTCTCAGATATAAAAATAATATAATATATGAAAACGACCGTGAAAAGATTAAATTCTTTTCACGGTCGTTTTAAATTACTTACGCTGCCAGTCGGCACGTGTAAACGGTGATTCTGTATCAATTGTGCTGTGAATCCATGACTGGTTCAGTGCGTGTCCATCCAGCCATTTACTGAAGTCAAAATGATTGAAGCCGCCGCTGCCGATTCTGATATCGGTGGACAGATTCTGTTTATCGTAATAAGAAGTGTGAATCGTTCCGGACCAGCTCCGGTAATTATCGACAAAAAGCCCATATTTCTTATTGGTAAACAGGTCGAGCAGTTCATTTTTCTCAGGCGTATGGATACGATTGACGATATCCAGCCGTTCCTGTGATTCTTTTACATACCGTCTGTTTTCCTCAGTCATCTCTAGGTAGTGGTTTGTACATACAGTGTCATCTCTGAATACAACATTTCTTGATGATGCTTCTGCGATAAATGACCGATTATTTTTATCTTGAACGATATAACTAAAGCCGCCCCTGTGGGGCAGTGATTTAATGAGATGCTTCGCGTCATCAATATCTTTACACAGCTCAAGAATAAAACGTGAGATAATGAAACAGGTCAAACCATCAAAGGGTGCTTTCCGGTTCATAAAATTATAAGCGGTCACAAGGCCGTGTTCATTCATCCCGTCCATTCGTCCGGTTACTCTTGAGGCAGGACCGATGTGGGCAAAACCATGTTCCGGTTGAAACAGTTTATATATACCATCATAAGTATTCGGATGGTAGTCATAGTTTCTGATAAAATGTTGGTTATCCAGGTAGACACTGCAGCCTGAATGTTTCGGGCTGATTCTGTAGTGGGCGAGGTTTAACAGGACTTCATGATCTGTCAGTTCTAAACTATCTTTTAAACCCATCAGTTCCTCCCATATGTGCGGCGCGAAGTGCTGATAGATACTTTTGGTTTCTTTGTAGTCGAGCGAAAACTTCGGACGTCGTTTAACCCATTCAAATGCTCTGTTCTGCATATAGAATGTCTGTCTTAACTCTTCCCCCTGGTGCCGGCCGTAATCATAATGGCTGCCACGGAATTCATCTGTTTTTATAGCAATATCCATGTCGAAAACTCCAATTAATGTGTTGTGATATTTACATCTGTCACTTTATACAGCGGACCGTCACTTTCAAGGACAGACACTGAACAGTTATCAAGTTTTGTGAAGACTAAATCGACTTCATCTGAAAATAATGCAAGGATGGCTTTAATGATTCTTGAATGTGCAGTAGCGATGACCACTTCATCCCTGTAGTGCCGGTCAATAAAGTCCATCACATTTCGTGCACGGTTGGTTAATTCTTCCGGTGTTTCAGCATCCGGCAGATCACCTTCAGGATAGCGGAGACGGATGTGTTCGATATGTGAGCCTTCAAACGGGCCGAAGGATTGTTCCATCAGGTCATCCAGACATTTTATCGGCAGTTTGTGATTCTCATTAATCATTTTGCCGGTGGTATAAGCCCGTGATAACGGACTGGATAAAAACCGGTCGATATGGATATCTTTAAAATATGCCCGCGCATATTCTGCCTGTTTCACACCATCGGCATTCAGCGGAATATCACTGGATCCCTGAAGTTTTAATTCCACATTATAGTCCGTCACGCCGTGACGGACCAGATAAATTTTTGTCATGTCATCACCTCGTTAGTATTCTTATGCATATAATAACATTCATTGTATGGAATAATATATAATTTAAGATGGAATCATAAAAGTCTATCCATTATAATTTTTTAGAAACAGAAAGGATTAATGAATATGAACCTACAGAGTTTTTATATCGGCGACTATCATGCGGAAGTCACAGTGATGCTCGGGGAAGGTCAGTTTTCTAAAGGCGGCCAGCCGGCAGTTGTGATATGTCCCGGCGGTAGTTATCTGTACTGCTCAAAAAGAGAAAGCGAACCGGTGGCTTACCGCTTTTTAGAAAAGGGCTACCGTGTATTTATATTGAACTACTCGACCATCGGCACAATGATAGAAAAAGAAGGCAGAACTCCTTCGAGAGACGAATTGTATCAAATTGCATCCATGGTGGAAGATGATAAAGTACTGGGCTCGGAATTTCCGAATCCGTTAATCGAACTGGCATTGACAATGACATTCATACGTGAAAACTGCCATGAATTTAATGTGAATCCGGATAAAATCGGTGTCATTGGTTTTTCAGCGGGCGGACATCTGGCTGCGAGCCTTGGTGTTCACTGGAACAGTGAGTGGCTCAGTAAGGCAGTCGGTCAGCCGTCACGTTGGTATCGTCCGAATTTTCAAGTGCTTGGTTATCCGATACTGAATTATGTACTGAATGAAAAAATTGCCAACGCACGCGGTATCGGCGACCCGAAATTCATGTCGATGGCTGCACGTATGGTGTTCGGTGCAAAACAGGACCCAAAAATTGTTGAACAGTCTATTGTTAAAGATTTTGTCAGTGAAGACACACCGCCGACATTTATATGGCATACTCTGCAGGATAAACTGGTTTTCATTAAAAATTCACTGGAATTTGCGGAAGCACTGGATGATGTTCAGGTACCGTTTGAGCTGCATACGTTTAACAGTGGAGCGCACGGTTTAAGTCTTGCGACAGAAATTACCGGCCGTGTGGATCATCGGGCACAACAGTGGAATCCACTGATGTTCAGCTGGCTAGAAGAAATACTGCATTAAAAAGAAGATGCCGTTAACGGCATCTTCTATAATTTATTGAATACAGTGTATAAGTTTCTGAATGATGTGGATAGATGAGTTCAAGAAAAGTATCCTCTTCGTTGACCATATGCTTGATATATTCTTGTTTCAGGCGCCGGGGTACTTTATTGTCCTCAATCACTTGAAAATCTGTTTCCTGTGTCTTGGTGTCACTGTACTTGACGATAATAGTCATTTGCACCAACTCCTCAGAATACTTATAACCAAATTGGTTACAGCATAAACATTTAATTGTTGAAAAAATAATTTTTAAATTACATTGGAGAGAGGCTGATTTATCTTGGAAATCAGAAAATTAAGAATAGAAGCATTGGATGATGTGTTAAAATTACAGGAGAGTGTCCATTCTCAGCTTGAAAATAAGGAAGTACTTCAGACTCTGACAAAAGAAGAATTTACTGAGATTTTTAATCAGGGGTTTATTGTCGGTGTATTTGAAGGTACAGAGTTGATTGCTTCTCGTTCAATGTTTATCCCGCCTGTAGATGAAGCGGAACATCTGGCGGATGATTCAGGTATTAGTGATAAAGAGAGCGTAATCTATTCAGAAATCAGCTTTATCGAACCGGATTACCGCGGTCATAAACTGCAGACCCGTATGGGTGAGTATTTAATTGAACTCGTGAAAAATGATGGTAGATTTAAACACTGTTTAACTACAGTGATGCCGACCAATATCCCAAGCTTAAAAGACAAACTGAAGCTTGGATTTAAAATTATGGCGACAAAATACAAATATAACGGTAAACGGCGTCATGTATTAAGGCTGGATTTGAAACAGCCGCTTGAGATAAAAGGGGATGGACTTAAAATCAGATATGATGATATCGATTGGATGATGGCGCACAGCGGTGAATATATCGGCGGCAGTTTTGACGGAACTTATATATACTATTTTAAAAATATGGAGGCTTAAAAATGAGTGTAGATCATAAAATTATTGAAGATGCAGTAACATTCAGACGTTTACTGCATCAGTATCCTGAGCTCAGTGATAATGAATTTGAAACATCGAAGCGTATTGAGGAAGCCTTAACAAAGTATGATATTGAATATAAAAAAGGCTTTGCCGGAACAGGTATTCTTGGAATTATAAAAGGAGAACACCCAGGGAAAACAGTCGGACTCAGAGCGGATATTGATGCACTTCCAATTCATGAGACATCGGGAGAATCATTCTCATCAGAAAATGATGGTGTAATGCATGCCTGTGGCCATGATGCACATACTTCGATGCTGATTGCCGCAGGGCGCGTGTTAAAAGAACGCATCAGTGAAATCCATGGGACAGTACTCCTGATTTTTCAACCTGCTGAAGAAAAGGCACCGACCGGCGGATCACAGGCAATGATGGATGATGGTGTATTTGATGAGTATACACCGGACGTTTTGATCGCACAGCATGTGTGGCCGGGACTTGAAGTGGGTAAATTTGGTGTCATGGCGGGTCCGATTATGGGGAACTCCGACCGTTTTAAGATCGACGTGAAAGGGGTCGGCGGTCACGCTTCTATGCCGCATGATACAGTGGATGCGATTGTTGTCGGTAATCAAATCATCAACAGTCTTCAGACCATAGTCAGCCGTAATGCAGATCCATTCGCTCCGGCAGTTGTGACAGTGGGCACATTTCATGCCGGCAGTGAGCCTAACATAATTGCCGAAACTGCAGAAATCAGAGGTTCAATTAGAAGCCAGTCGGATGAAATGAAACAGCTGGTTAAGTCAAGATTCCATACGATTGTGGAACAGACCGCCGCCGCGATGGGTGCAGAAGTTGAGATTGAATATTTAGATGGCTATCCTGCCACTGTGAATGATGAAAAGTGGGCAGATCAAATAAGAAGTACAGTGACAAAACTGCACGGTGAAGCAGCAGCGCCGGAATTAAAGCCGAGTCTGGCCGGGGAAGACTTCAGCAGATTTTTACAGAAGTATCCGGGTGTTTATTACTGGCTGGGTTCATCTGTTGGAGAAGGGCAGAAACCGCTCCATAATCCAGGGTTCAGATTCAATGAGGATGCGGTACCTTACGGTGTTGAAACGATGGCACAGGGTGCGATTGATACATTGGATACATTAAACAAAGAATCATGATCTTAAAATACGCAGCGGTTGGCCTGGCGGGTGCTGCCGGGGCAGTGCTGAGATATGCTGTCAGTATATGGGTGCCGGTGTCTGCAGGGATTTTTCCGACCGCAACACTTATAGTAAATTTAACCGGTGCTTTTTTGTTAACCTTCACCGGCTATTACTTATTTAAGAGATTCAATGTTTCCGACACATTAAAAACAGCAGTATCAGTCGGCTTTCTGGGTTCATTCACAACCTTTTCAGCACTTAGTCTTGAAGTGGTTGAGTTAATCAACAGGCATCATTATATTTCAGCATTCATTTATGTATTCTTAAGTATTACCGGCGGTGTCATTATGTCATATTCCGGATATCGATGTCATAAATTTCCGGGTGTATCCAAATGAATATCCTAATGGTTATGATTGGCGGCTTTACCGGTGCCGTGATAAGATTCTTAATATCGCAGGTATTTGAAAAATATACTTTTCCGTATGGAACAACTTTTGTAAATATTACGGGTGCGTTCATTATCGGTTTATGTATTGGTTTTACTATAGATGACGCATTATATTTATTATTCGGTGTCGGATTTTGCGGCGCATATACGACATTTTCTACAATGTCCAGAGATTTTCTTGAAATGTTAATAGACCGGAAATATGTTCAGGCACTGATTTATTTATCAATCACATATGGGCTCGGTTGTTTAATGACATTTTTGGGTATCTGGCTGGGTATTATGGTAAATCAGTAACTTCAGGTCATTTGAAATGTGAGGTGTCAGAATGAAAAAAATTAGAATTAATTATAAAGACGGCAGACATAAATCATTTAAAACCAGTATGCACAGTGCAGAAAGTATACAAAAGGAAGTCGATAATGCACTTGAAGCGGGCAGGGATTATCTGCTTGTCTCGGGCATTGAAATATACCCTGATCTTGTGAAAGAGGTTAAGGAAGTAAAAAAATGAACATCATTGAAGACAGACCGGAAGAAAAACGGTAGTGTCTTCATTTTTTTGATAAAAAAAGACCGGAAAAGTTTCCCGGTCAAAGTGTATTATGGTCTGAATTCCATTCTGTCATTTCTGTTATGGCTCTCAAATACACCGAGCACTTCATCATCAGTATCTCTAAATTCCAGTAATGGCAGTGTGCCTTCATTGTTGTCATATAAAATACCGGATGTCATTTCTCTAATGGAAGTGCCGATACCTTCCAGTTTATTTTGCAGACCGTCTTCATTAATATCACCAATATTGTTTGGATTTACATAAACAACAAGTGATGAGTATTCATCATTTTGTGTTTCAATAGAATCGATGAAATCGTCATTTGTTCTGTTGCGGTACCGCTGTTCAATGATATCGCGCTCTGTATCCGATACATCACTGAATGCTTCATTTGTTTCCTCGGATTGATTATTGTCAGCCGATTCTTCCTCTGAAGTCTCTTCTTCAGTGACTTCTTCTGCCACTTCAGATTCATCATTATCTGTTTCCTCTTCATTTGAAGCAGTTTCTTCTTGTTCACTGTCTGTTTCAGTGTTTTCAGTCTCAATGGTCTCTTCCGGTGTTTCTTCTGAACCATTGCCACATGCTGCAGCGAACAATAGTACAAAGGAAACGGGAAGGCTGAAAATTAGCTTTTTCATTCTTAAACCATCCTTTCAAAATATTATTCATCATGGAAAATGCCACAAACATTAACATAACATTTTATAGTATGAATTTAAATATACATGCTTGTATAATTTTAAAATTTCTATTCATAATTTAATTCCAATTATAAATAATTGTATATCTATTTTAGGAAATAATAGATATAATCATATCAATATTTGAATTTCTGGAGGTTTTGATATGGGCTGGATAATCGTTCCGATGGTGTTTACAGCATTGCTTGTACTATTCGTTTTATACGTAGCGGTTTTAACGTTTTTATGGAAAGATAAGCGGAAAGAAACCAAGTACTTATGGCAGGCAATTTGGTTTATTGGTGTAGTGACTACGCTGATTTTAATTATTTATAACGGCTTTCGTGACTCGGGAAAATTATATTTATCTTTTTTATTGATGTGGGTGCTGGTTTCGATGATTATGATATCACTCATCATTTATTCTATTGTACATAAGTTAGTGAAGAAAGAATCCAGTCATCTTGGAAAGCCGATTCTTATGGCATTTGGTGTAGGGTGTCTTTTATTCGTACTACAAGTGGTCACTCTTCCTGATATTTCCGAAAACCAGCAGATTGTAGAGAATACAGCTGCTGCGGAAGTAGAGGATACAGAAAATGACGTGTCAGAAGCTGACGCGGACAGTGAAAGTCTTGATAAAGATGAAGCAGAACGTGTCGAAAAAGAAAAAGCGGAACAGGAGAAAAAAGAAGCAGAAGAAAAGGCTGAACAAGAGGCAGAGGCAGAAAAGAAAGCGGCTGAAGCGCAAGAGAAGAAAGAAAAAGAAGCTGAAGAAAAAGCCGAAGCTGAAAAAGAAGCGAAAGAGAAAGCCGAAAAAGAAAAAGCTGAGAAGGAAAAGGCCGAGAAAGAAGCAAAAGAGAAGAAAGAACAGGAAGAGAAGGAAAAGAAAGCCGAAGAGAAAAAAGAAGCGGAACGATTAGCAAAAGAAAAAGAAGCAGAAAAAGAGCGTGAGCTTGAGGAAAGAGGTCTGATTCCTGTCACACTGTATCGTGTAGTTGACGGCGATTCAGTGAACGTTATTGATGCGGACGGTCATGAATTGAAGTTACGGCTGCTCCTGATTGATACACCTGAAACTGTTCATCCCAATAAGCCTGTGGAACCATATGGTAAGGAAGCCTCTGCACGGATGACGGAACTGGTCAATGCAGCTGACCAGTTATATATTGAATATGATGATGGTGCAATGACAGATCATTATGACAGACATTTAGTATATCTTTATGCAGATGATGTGAATGTCCATCAGGTGCTGCTTGAAGAAGGACTTGCGAGAGTGGGTTATATATATGAACAGCAGAGATATTTATCCGAGTTCAGAGCTTCTGAACAGATTGCGAAAAACCAGGGTATAGGGATCTGGTCGGAATCAGGATATGTGAATACTGCAGGGGAAGGTTTTAACAGTGAACCGAATACGCCTGAATCAAGCAGCAGTCAAAATAATTCTACACCTGAAGGAGATGGAAGTTACAACTTCCAGAACTGTACAGAGCTAAGAGAAGTATTTCCGAATGGTGTTGCGAGTGACCATGCCGCATATCAGCCGAAAATGGACAGGGATAAAGACGGCTGGGCATGTGAACGTTAATTATTCGAGAATAAGGGTTGACTCATGCTTTGAAACCATGTAGTATATATAACTGTAATGTAGTTCTTAAATAACAATTTTTAATTTTTTCATTCACATGAAAAACCCTTTAAAATTTTGTTTAACAATTGCAAATATTTAATACGTGCAAAAGCACAAGGAGGTTTTTTCAATGAATGAAGGAACAGTAAAATGGTTTAACAGTGAAAAAGGTTTTGGTTTCATTACTCAGGATGCAGGCGAAGATGTATTCGTACATTTCTCAGCAATCCAAGCTGATGGATACAAAACATTAGAAGAAGGACAAAAAGTTAACTTTGATATCGAAGAAGGACAACGCGGTCCACAAGCGACTAACGTTGTTGCTCAATAATATAACTTTTTACTAAGACGACCTAAGGGTCAATGTGTGGATCGTTAATTTGAAGTAAAGATGATATAATATGTGTCATGGCGTGATTTCCTTCTTTCTAATTTTGTGGTGATTTTAGTATACAAGGAAATTGCGTCTTTTTTATACCATTAAACAACAAAATACGATTGATGATTTTCATCTCATCAACCGTATTTATTATAGAGCCCTTTTTACTAAGACGACCTAAGGGTCGTCTTTTTTATGGATAATTATTATTTAATATAAACTGAATAATAATATAAGAATTCTAAAATATTACCATGACTGTATTTTTAATCAGAATGTATATAAATTATCAGGTATTTTTGTACTGTATATCTTCTGATATTGATTAATGCTTACATTTCACAACAGGTTACTTATTATTTCAACCTCTAATTATTTCGTATAAAGATAGAAATTTATTACCATGGTTAATCACTCTCAAATAAGGGAATAAATGATTATTCTACAGCAGTGAGGAGTGAATTAAATGTTTGGTAAGAGTAAAGATAATTCGGAAGTTAGATTTGAAACAAAAGACATGAAAGCAGACGGACCGGTATTATGTTACATTATTACCGATAAAGAAACCGGTGTGCAGTATTTGTATACATGGGGCGGCAATGGCGGTGGTGTCACACCGTTGTTAGATGAGAATGGTAATGTATCGATTAAAAAATGATTATTCTAAAGATATTTTTTAGGGGGATGAGTTACCATGAATGAAATGGGGACCTTGCATAAAAATGATAGCGACTATACAATCCGGTTCGAAAGAAAACTATTACATAACCGGGAAGATATATTTGAGATGCTCACGGATGCTTATAGATTTTCTCATTGGTATCCATTTTCCACAGGTGAAATGGATCTTAAAGTTGGCGGCAAAATTAATTTTGACGATGGAGAGGGCACCAGTTATTCAGCAGTTATCACGAAATTGGATTTTCCTGCTCTATTTTCTTTTGAAGAGTTGGGAGAGTTAATTGATATTACATTAGAAGACATACCTGAAGGGTGTTTGATGATATTTGAACATACATTCCAGAACAATGACTGGGCTGTGAATACGGCAGTAGGCTGGCATAATTGTCTGGATGCATTTAAGCAGATTGCAAATGATGAAAAAATAACATGGAATAATGATTCAGAGCAACTTCTTAAGCGATATCGAGAATCATTTAATGTCTGAGGAAAATAACTGAAATTAATTACTGATATAAAGTCTTAGTATTGGATTTGAAACGGATGTTAAAAACAATTAATTAATGAGAAGTATAGTACTCTTCCCTGACGGTTTATTAATCGGCGAGGGAAGAGTTGTGAATAAAGTTTTATTTGTACATTATTGTTCTGATAATCAAGAAATGATTAATTAAAAAATTCAGTGATCACTGACTATTCATGATAATTTATATATTAACAATAATAGTTATTCACTTATTGTTGATATATGTGTTTGAGGTCTCTGCTTAATCTTCGCTATCTCCATCCTCTGATTCACCATTATCTTCAGCTTCATCATTTTCTTCTGTCGTTTCTTCCAGCTCCTGACCTTCTTCATCAAGTGTACCGAATAAATCACAGCCTGCCAAAAGAAGAACAGATGAAATGCCACCGGCTAATACATACTTCTTTAATTTCATATATAAGGCCCTCCTAAATATAGTCTTCTTTTAAATATAACAATACTAAGAGTATTCGGCAATATCATTTTCATAATTTTAAGAATTTTAGAATTAATAAAAAGAATACTTAATTTCAGTAAATAAACAGGTCATTGGTTTGTTAACTAAGAATGATGACCGGAAGTAATCATTATGGTTGAATATTATATATTGCTTTTTCACCACTGAAAGAGAACATCGGGGAAAATTCGAGCTCTATTTCAGTTGGTTCACCGACAAGACCAAAAGCAAGGCTACCATTACCGGAACGACCGTCAGAAACGGATTCAAGGATTACATCTCCGACTGGGTATGTTTCTGCTTTTGATCCGTCTGCATAGACTTCAAAGTCTAGGGCAGGGGTGTAATCATCACCTGTATTATTTGTGAAGGAGATGTCCACCATAACCACACTATCTACTTCAATATCAGCAAATTCATTTCTTTCATCGGTATAGTAAGCATCTTCAATCGTGACTTCTACACCATCAATTTCAACTGTGTCTCCAATAGATAAATTTTCATCTACAGTTTCAGTTTCTTCCTCTATTACGTCTTCAGTATCTTCTGTGGATTCTCCTGTTGTTTCTTCAGCTTCAGCAGTATCTTCTACTTCTTCAGTTTCCGCATCATCGGTTTTTTCCTCAGTAGTATGCTCTGTTTCACCACATGCTGCTAAAAGTAAAATCTATGATAATCTACCTGCCAGTAAATATTTTTTTAATTCCATAAGTGTTGTCCCCTAATATTATTAATTCTTATTAAATATATTAGTATTGTTAATAATTAACAATAAGAATCTTTTACTATATATCGTTCTTGCTCAAATATTCGTTTTATTTTTTGAAAATCGAGTCCTAAACGAGCGTCAAATATAGATTTTAATCGAGGCTACAGAGGTAAATGACGAACTAAAAACAGCATAAGAAAAAGGCTTGAAACATTGATGACACAATGATTTCAAGCCTTTTAAATGTTTTGAGATTATTAACGAGAGTAGTATTCTACGATAAGCTGTTCGTTAATTTCAGCTGGTAATTCAGAACGTTCTGGAAGACGTACGAAAGTACCTTCTAATTTCTCTTCATCGAAAGTAAGGTAATCCGGTACAAAGTTATTGTACTCGATTGCTTCTTTAACGATGTCAAGGTTACGTGATTTTTCACGAAGACCAATCACTTGACCTGGTTTTAAAGAGTAGGACGGGATGTCTACGCGTCCGCCGTCTACTGTTACGTGACCGTGGTTTACTAACTGGCGTGCCTGACGACGTGTTCTCGCAAGACCTAATTGGTAAACTACCGCATCTAGACGTGAAGCAAGTAAGATCATGAAGTTTTCACCATGAACACCTTTGATTTTACCAGCGCGGTCAAAGATTGTACGGAATTGACGTTCGTTGATACCGTACATGTAACGTAATTTTTGTTTTTCCTGTAACTGTTGACCGTACTCAGATAATTTCTTTCTTTGTGTAGGACCGTGGTCACCCGGAGCATACGGACGACGTTCTAATTCTTTACCAGTACCTGTTAAAGAAATACCTAAACGACGGGATTTTTTCCAAACTGAACCTGTAAATCGAGCCATTTTGACTCCTCCTTATTGCTTGTTTAATTTATGCAATAAACATCTTAAGGACGCAACCGCTTATATGGATATATAATTTAAAGTGCCTTCGCCTCATAGCATTGGTTACACAGCACACCAACTGTTGGGAATTACATATTTACATATAATGATTGTTAGCTACTTAATCCGTTCATTAACACAATAATTCATACTACATGTTAAAGCGTATATTGTCAATGGTTTTTACAAATGTTTCTTCAGCACTTCAATGAAAGCATTGAGACCTTCTTTATCCTCATCTGAAAATCGGCTAAAGTGCGGAGAATCAATGTCCAGTACTCCGACAGGTTTCTGATTTATATATATCGGTACGACAATCTCGGAATTCGATGCAGCATCGCAGGCAATATGACCAGGGAAACGGTGGACATCATCGATTAAGAGTGTCTCATTGTTTTTAAAAGCAGTACCGCAGACACCGGAACCGTTGTTAATACGCACGCATGCCGGAAGTCCTTGAAATGGTCCGAGGACTAATTGATCAGACTGTCTTTCATAGAGGTAAAAACCCACCCAGTTGATGTCATCCAGAAAATAATTCAACAGACTGGATGCATTTGAAAGGTTGGCGATTGTATTTGTTTCTTCATCTAATAGACTGTGAAGTATTTGATTTAACTGTTTATAATCTGTAATCTTAATATCATTAAACATGGAAATCACCTATGAATTTAGAATATTGATAAATTATACAGTTAAGTGTTTTTTGTTTCAAGATTTTAAGCTATAATAAATATATGTTTAGGAGGTAGCTGTATGTGGGTGTATATACTTATTGCGTTGATTGTCATTGCCGCTGTTTTAGTCGGCATTTTATTATACATGAGAAACACGCGTAAAGATTTAATTAATGAGCAGCATGAAAGACTGGAGCAGGTAAAATCTTTACCGTTTCAAGATGTGTTAGTTAAGGTGAAATCATACAATCTTCACGGTGAAGTAGAATCTTTATATAAGAATTGGCAGTCTGACTGGCAGTCCATCAGCCGATCTACAGAAGAAGAGGCAAAAAAAGATTTAGATACAGCTACAGAGCTGCTTGAAAAATTTAAATTTAATGAATCAGAAAATCATGTGAATCATGCTGCTTCCAAGATGGATGAAATGGAAACGAAATATGAAAGACTGACCGGTGAAATCAGCGGACTTCTTGAAGGTACAGAAACTGCAGAGGATGAGTTCACAGAGTCAGAGCGGCTGGTACGTGAAGCAAGAAGAGATATTCTCGCGAGCGGTCATAAATACGGCGATTCCAGTATCCCGCTTGAGGAACTGATTGAGAGTTATGAACCGGAGCTTAAAGAATATAGTACGCTTGTCAATAAAGGGGACTATGTATCCGCTAACCGTCATATCGGCGATATTCATGAAGAACTTGTCGCATTAAAAGAAAACATGGATGAGATTCCACTTTTAATTAGAGATGTTCAAAAAGATCTCCCTCAGGCATTTCAGGATGTAAGGTTCGGGTGCCGGGATTTAAAGGCAGACGGATATGATTTAGAGCACGTGAAAGTCGAAGGAAAGCTTTCAACATTAAAAGGGAAGCTTAATCTGGTTGAACCGTTAATCGCAAGACTTGAACTGGATGAAGCGAGAAAAATTATAAATGATATCAATGATCAGCTCGATGACATGTATGAATTGATTGAACATGAAGTGAAATCAAAACAGGAAGTGGACAGTACTAAAGATGCGGTCACAGATCAGCTGTTTAATGCGAAAAATTTAAATTATACTTTAAGAACTGAAATTGATTACTTAAAGGATTTATTCCATATAAATGAATCCGATGTTCACACCGTTCATAAATATGAAAATGAGATTGAAAACTTAATTGATGTCTATGATGATATTATGACTGAGACTTCCAAAATGTCTGTGCGTTTCAGTGAGGTACTGGATAATCTGATTTACATTAAAGAACATATCGGCACCATTTATGATGACCAGGACAAAATACAGGAGCACCTGATCAATCTTCGTGAAGACGAAAGTGAAGCACGTGAAAATGCCCAGTATGTGCTTGAGAAAAAAGAGGATGTCTACCGCAGTTTAATGAGTTCCAATCTGACGGCTGTGCCGGAACGTTTTATCGTGATGAAAAATGAACTGGACATAGATATTGTTGAAATCGGGAAGTATTTCAAACGGCGTCCGCTTAACATTCAATACTTGAAAGATAAGGTCGGCCAGACTGTGATTTTAATGAATAAGTTTGAGCAGGATGCATATGAAATTCTTAATGAAGCAGAACTGACAGAACTGATGATTCAGTACAGTAACAGGTACCGAAGAAATGATCCGGACTTCAACAGTAAATTGAATGAAGCAGAGCGCCTGTTTAAAGAGAACCGGTATAAGCGTGCACTGGATATTGTGAGGGAAGCTTTGAATAAGGTTGAACCGGGTGCAGCGGAGCGTATTGAAGACGAATTTGATAAATAAAACAAGAAGGCTTAGAGTGATTATGCTCTAAGTCCTTTTGTGTGAAGGAGAATAAAATGATTTACCTTGATAATGCCGCAACAACAAAACCGGATCAACGTGTCATTGAGACTTACCTGAAAGTGAGTGAAACATATTACTTTAACACTTCAAGCATTCATCAGGCGGGTAGAAAGGCTGAGAGTCTTCTTGAGGCATCACGTACTCAATTGAAGTCATTGATTGGTCTGGAGGATTATACATGCGTGTTCACTTCAGGTGCGACAGAAAGTAATAATATTGCGATACAAAGTGTACTCAATACAAAACGAAAATTCGGCCGTACAGTATTAGTCAGTGAACTTGAACATCCGAGCATCATCAATGTACTTGAAGCATACCGAGATACATTTAATATCAAATATATCAGAACCACAGAAGACGGCAGGGTGGATATTAATCACCTGGCGTCTCTAATGGATGATGATGTCATATTTGTAACTGTGATGGCAGTCAATAATATCATTGGCAGCCTTCAGCCGTTATCTGAGATTAAAACACTGTTGAAAAATTATCCAAAGGCCCATTTTCATGTTGATGCCACGCAGGCAGTCGGTAAAGTCACTATTGATTATTCAGGTGTGGATACAATTAGTATTTCCGGTCATAAATTTTATGGTGTTAAAGGCATCGGCGCATTGTTTATGAAACACAGTAAGAATATTAAACCAGTGATGTTCGGCGGAGGACATGAAGAAAATATTCGGAGCGGCACGGTGAATCTTCCAGCTGTATCTGCGATGGCTAAAGCATTCCGACTGGCAATAGAAACCGAAGCGGATACATTCCGGTCTTTAGTCAGTTATAATAAGAAAATCAGAGATGCTTTTTCCGGATATTCATCGATAACGATTCAACCGAATGATGTCCCGCATATATTAAATATGTCATTTAAAGGGGCTAAGGGTGAGGTCATCGTCAATGCATTATCGGAAAAAGGGATTATGGTATCGACCACCAGTGCCTGTGCATCCAAACTGCATGCATTGAATGAAACATTGCTTGCGATGAGGGTTCCTGCAGAACAAATTGAAGGCAGTATCCGTCTTTCATTCTCAAAAGATACCAGTGATACAGATATCAATCAGCTAATCGAAGCATTAAAATCAGTATATGAAGAATTAGGAGATGTATTAAGATGAAGTACGATCATATATTAGTCAGGTACGGGGAAATGACATTAAAGTCAAAGAACAGAAAAATGTTTGTCAGTGCGTTAAAAAAGCGGATGAATCGAACATTGAAAGGGCTGGATGTCCATTTAAAGACAAACAGGGACCGTGCATATATTGTTTTAAATAACGAGAATCCTTATACAGTAATTGAGCGGTTAAAACATATTAGCGGTATTTTAAGTGTTTCTCCTGTTGTACGCATTGATAAAACAGAGGAAGCAATGAAGGACACGGCACTTTCATTTGCGGAATCATTTGAAAGTGGATCGACATTTAAAATTGAAGTGAAGCGGGCGGATAAAACATTTCATTTAAAAACATTTGATATTCAGTATATGCTCGGCGGTCATATCCTCTCTGAAACAGATCATTTAACAGTGGATGTAAAGAAACCGGATCACATGATTATGACAGAGGTCCGTCAGGATGCGATATATATGTATTTTAAAAGAATAGAGTGTCTCGGCGGACTGCCGCTTGGAACCGGTGGGAAAGCATTATTGATGTTGTCAGGCGGTATTGATTCACCGGTTGCAGGACTTGAAATTATAAGGAAAGGCGTGGAAATAGAAGCGATTCATTTCCATTCACCACCATATACGAGTCCACAGGCAACCGATAAGGTAAAACAGCTGGTCGATATCATGAGTAATGAAACCGGCTTTGATATTAAACTGCATATTGTACCGTTTACTGAACTTCAAACGACAATATATGACCGGATACCGGATAATCTATCGATGACAACAACACGCAGAGTGATGCTTCGTCTGGCTGAAAAATTATCGAAGGAAATAGAGTCGGAAGCCATCGCAAATGGTGAAAATCTTGGACAGGTCGCGTCACAAACTTTAACCAGTATGCATGCGATTAATGAAGTGACAAGTTTCCCGGTACTAAGGCCGTTATTAACTTTAGAGAAAAACGATATTATATCAATGGCAAAGAATTTTGGTACGTATGAAACGTCTATTCTGCCATTTGAAGACTGTTGTACGATTTTTAAGCCGAAAGCACCAAAGACACGCCCTGCACTTGAAAAGGTAAAACATTTTGAGTCATCTGTAGATTTTGAACCGATGATTATCAAAGCACTTGAAAACATTGAAGTGTATATACCGAATCAGAAAAAAGATGAAAATGAATTTGAAGACTTACTGTAGGTGATATTTTGGAATTTGATTGGTCGATACTGTTAATCATTATATTTTTCGGTTTCTTAGCTGCGTTTATTGATTCAGTAGCCGGCGGCGGTGGATTGATTGCGATACCTGCCCTTTTATCCACCGGCATGCCGCCGGTACAGGCGCTTGCTACGAACAAATTGGCATCATCTTTTGGTTCTTTAACAAGCTCTCTCAGATTTTTAAGGGGGAGACATGTGGACTTAAAAGTAGTAATCCGGCTGTTTCCGGTTTCTGTGATTGTTTCCATGCTTGGTGCACTGCTTGCGGTTCATATGCCGGGTGAGTTGTTGAAGCCGCTTGTGCTGGTTATTCTTGTGGTTGTATTGATTTATACTTTAATAAAAAAAGACTGGGGTCAGATTGAGAAAGATAATGTACTCACAGTCCGAAAAATTCTTTATTTAATCATATTCGCGGTCATTATCGCTTTTTATGATGGATTTATGGGCGGGGGTACCGGTTCATTTTTAATGTTCCTAATGTTGTTTGTCGGTTTTGATTTCTTAAAATCCGCAGGCAATGCGAAAGTATTGAACTTTGGCAGTAATTTAGGTGCATTGGTTTTATTTATCATAATGGGAGAAGTGAATTATACATACGGTCTCGCGATGGGGGCAAGCATGATTTTCGGTTCATGGTTCGGTGCACAAATGGCTATTTCAAAAGGTGTCGGTTATGTTAAAGCACTTTTTGTGATAGTGACAGGTGCATTAATCTTGAAAAATATATATGATTTTATAGTCGGATAAATTAGATGGAACGATGGTGATTACGCAAATCATTATCGTTTCTTTTTAATTTAATTACTCACCCATATTTGAGTTATGATAATAGTAAACATTTTGCCCCGACGTGTGTGGCAGGCCATTCCTATCGATACGACAGTTTTGATACCAAATAGGAAACCTTAAAATATACACAACCTAAAGAATGTGAGGAGTGTCCATTGTTGAATACAGGGTGTTAAAAAGTGTATAAAGTGAAGATGGTCAAAGACCTCAGAAAATATTCTACACCCGGCCGTGGCACAAGGAATTGGAAAAAAATATTCAAACGCCGGACAGCAGTTGAAAGGATTAATGCCTATCTGAAATCATTTTATCAGCTGAATAACGTACGATATCGAACCGGAAAACGCGCCAAAGTCCATTTCGACATCGTGACTTTAATTTACAATGCATCAAAAAATCGCATGATTTCTGTTTTTAAAAATACAATTTAGAAATTCTGAATGTCTTTGTATTTTTAAAAAGAGCAATTATGAAATTGATTCATTTAGTAGTGAAATTAAAAAAATAAATTCATTCATAATAGAAAATAGAGTTCATAGTGAAATTGCTAAAATATTTATAATTTAGAATTAAAATTTTATCTTTGTATTAATTGGAATTATAAATATATATTTGTATAAATATTTATAATATAATGGAGATGGAACTATTATTTTTTAATGGAGGGATAAATTGGAAAAGATTTTATCGATTATCGTACCGGTTTATAATAAAGATTTGTTTATCAATGAATGTATTGAATCAATACATGAACTAGAAATAGAGAAAAATAGTATCGAAGCAATTTTTATAGATGATTGTTCAACTGATCAGTCCTTATCAGTTCTTAGAGAGTATGAAGAAAAATACAGTTTTATTAAAGTAATTCAAATGAATAAGAATTCTGGCAGTCCATCTCAGCCGAGGAATTTAGGGGTTGAGAAGGCTGCTGGAAAGTATTTAACATTTTTAGATGCAGATGATTGGCTGGACAGCAAAGGATTTCCTGAATTATTAAATCAGATAGTAACATATGATTCCGATATTGGTTTTGGTCACAGTATAAGGCATTCAGACAGCTCGATTAGAAAAATAGGAAGATTCACATCATATAAAGTTGCCAATGGCCATAGGCCATATGAAATAAATAAGATATTTAGAGCTGTTGGACCACCAGGAAAAATTATTAAAAGAAAAGTTATAGTGGATAATAATATTAAATTCAAACATATGAAATATGGTGAAGATAAATTATTTTTTATTGAAGCCATATCAAAATGTGCAACATCATCAATGAATAATATTCCAGTTTATCATGTTAACAGATTTAAAAGTAATAAATCTTTAGTTGGAGAAACTGATATCATAGAGAAATCTAAGTATAATCTAATTGTGCTTGAGGAAATTTTAAAGTTAAAATTACCAGAAAAGGCAGAGTTTCAAGCATTGAGCAGAATTGTAGAGGTCGATTTTATTTCGAGACTGTTGAATAACGAACGATTTTTAAAAAGTCCGAACAAGGATGAATTTTATAATATTTTTATGAAAATGAAAAAAATATTGATTGAAAACCATAAGACGGTCGAAGATTATATTATCGAAACAAGATTTAAAGATATGTATAGGTTACTAAACAACAAAGATTTTGAAAGTCTAAACTTATTTATAAATACATTATTTAAGCGAGGTCAAAAGAATCGGTTCATTTCAAATAATCAGTTGGTTCTTTCTTTACCGGAGAGTTTAAAGGATTGTTCTCAAGTCGTCGATGAGTGTTTTGCAGTTTATCAAGGAACACATTTGATAAATGAGAAATCAGTTGAAGTTCTTAGAGTATATAAAAAACGTGAAATTGTAATTAATAAAGTGTTACTCACAGGCATTAATAATGACTTAAATGAAAAACAGGTGGATTTTATTGAGTATGATGAACACCTCCATCTAAAGACCGAAGATATCATGAACTGTGATTTCAGTTTTAATATTACAATCATTTTTAGTGATTTTAAAGCGTGTGTCGTTAATACTAACCTTCCAAACGGAGCAGACAATTTAAAACTGAAGAGACAAAATTATAAAGCAGAATTCATAATAGACTCCGGTAAATCAGATGTTGGTATATATTTGGATAAATATTACACATATAATCCAGGGAAGGTATTTACTCTGAAAAAAATTAATCTTTATGAGGATGGTGATTTCAAAACATTAGTTAATCTCGGTGTGGAGCCCGGAGAAATCTTAAATATCAATGAGATTACTGCTACCAATAAAGGAACTCCGAGGTTTATCACAAAAGAAGGATTATATTTTACCGCAAATAAGAAATTTGTTAAAAATGTAACTGAGGATAGACTTGAAGCGTATCTAGTTAAACAACCCGATAGGGTGAGAATAATAAAAGAATGTAAAGAATACAATAATAGAAAATTTAAAGACGGTTTGCTCAATGTGTTGAGGGTGGGAGAGGAACTTGAAATACAAAAGATGGTAATGACACCAAAAGGTACACCAAGATTAAAAACAATAAATGGTTCATATATCACTGCAAATAGAAAGTATGTAAAAGAAGTAGAGAATAATATATGATGTTGGATTCCTGTTCATTAATTAATGAGCAGGAATCTAACTGTATTATGGATTATTTGAGTGCTGGAGAAAATCGATACTCAGAAAATATAGAGCTTACTAAGCGAACGTTATATTTAGAAGTCATTTTCATATGTTTAGTTTTCATCTTTATAGAACGCCGCGGTCTTAATAATACGTTTTACCGCGTTCACAGCTTTTTTATGATCTTGTGAGAAATTCAAGCGTATGCTGTCCGTAAATTGAGGACCGAATTCTGTTCCTGGAGTCACAGAAACATTTGCCTGTTTTCGTAGTACTTTCGCAAATGTCTCACAGTCTATGGATAGCCCTTTGATTTCTGGAAATACATAACTTCCAGCTTCAGTTGTTCTGACATTAAACCCTGCTTCCCTGAACAAAGAAAGAATATCATCGCGAATGGCCTGGTGCTTGCTGATACGTTCTTCCATCCATCCGTCAGGTTCGTTGAACCATGATTTTAATACTCTTTGATTATACCCCGATGCTCTTAATGATACGATTGCCTGCAGCTGTTCCATTCTTTTAATGATTTCACTTGAACCAAATGCCGCTCCCAGTCTAAAACCACTTAATGATTCAGTTTTTGAGGGACCGATTATCGTGATGATTTTGTCTCTGTCCATGTCCGGATGGCTGATGCCGTGGGCATATTCCCTGTCATCAAACAGTTGTCTGGAGTAGAGCTGGTCGATAATTAAAGTCACATCATATTGATTGGCGAGTATGACAATTTGATTGATTTCATCTGCTGAATAAATGACACCGGCAGGATTATTTGGGTTTGAAAAAAGAAATACTCTGACACCGTCTTTGAACGCCTGCTCCAAACCGGATAAATCAATACCCGCTTTATTATCCTGATTCAAGTAATCCAATGATACAGGATGAAGCTCCCCCTGAAAGAAGTGGACTAATTTTCTGTTGGCAAAGTAATCAGGTTCAGCGATTGCCACCTTGTCTCCATGTGTCACTGTTGAACCAACAGCTAAAAACAGCGCACCTTGAGTACCGGGTGTAATAATTAATTCCTGATCTGGATTAATGTCTGCACCTGTAAATTGAGATAATTTTTCTGCAGTTTCTTTCAAGATCTCACTTGAACCACGATATTCAGTATAGGCTTGTTTACTGCCGATCTCTGAAAATCCTTCGTTAAAATAGTCAATGGAATTCGGATCCGGCTGGTGTGCATCTACATCTCCATGTGAAAAGTCTACAAATTCACCTTCCAGATGATCACCTTTGGTTTCAATGATGTAATCAGACTGTCTCTGCGCCTGTCCCGGGGCGTTATCTGCATTTAATTTTTCAAAAAGTAGTTCAACATCCTTCAATATTAGAACCTCCCTATACTTAAGGTAATATTTACATCAGTTAAAATGATTAAGCTTGGAACAAATGTTTAACCATGTAAAGCATCAAATGAATGCGGTACAGTCATAACAAAAATATCCCCTCACAGTAAATCAGCATATTATTAAGCTGTGAACTGTTAGGGGAGTATGGTACTTCCTGATTACAGGAAGTTTCTTTGTGTTTTATGCCAGAATGTATTATTCGGCAGTCTAAGCGTTTGAACGACTTTATCACTGACTTTGATTTCGACTTTATCCGTATTTTGAACTGCCACCGCATCATTATCAAGCGACATAATCGGATAATGATCCTGAGACTGGTCAATCATTAATGTTAAAGTTCTCGCTTTACTGAGTACAAGACTCGTTCCAAGTGTACGGAACTTATTATTGTTGACACTCGCAAGTTCTGTCAGCTGCATTGCCGGAAGCATCGGGTCAACCACTGCACCGCCGAGTGATTTGTTGTAGCCGGTTGAGCCGGTTGGTGCACTGACGACTATGCCATCACCATGGAATTGTTCAAACAGAAAGTCATTGATGTAAATATCCATCATAATTGTTTTTACAATGCTGGAGCGGAGTGTAAATTCGTTCAGGCAGTAGTTGGTTTGATTGTCATTGATTTTAACTTCGATTGTCGGATACTTTCTGACTTTAGTATCACTGGATGTGAATGCTTCTTCAATTGCTTTAGGATCTTTAATATTGAAGTCACAATATAAATAATCGCCTTCTTTTACAGCAATACCAATATAAACACAGTTATCTTTAAAATTTGTCTTTCTTACAGACTGCAAGAATGCACCGTCACCGCCAATTGAGGCAATCACATCTGCTTCATCACTTGTTTTTACTGTTTCAATATCCACACGTTCAAACACTTCTTCTAAATCTTTACGTATTTTTTTCGTTTCTTTACCAAAAGGATCAAAGAAATATATTTTTTTAAGATGGTTCACTCTGTCCACTCCTGTTACTATTTATCTTGTATATGTCTATGGTATCATAAAAGGGAAATCTTATTAAATATAAAGGAGTTTTAATATGAAACGAATTGTTGCTGCAGTCATTGCTGCTGCTTTATTAGTATTTGGGATTTTCTTTTCATTCTTTACATCACTCTGGGCGAGTGACTGGGAAGAAATGTTCAATGAATTTTCCGGCGGTGCGTTTCCTCCTTCATTTGTTGTAGAAGACGGGGATATGGATAATAAAATTGCGATTATTAACATCGAGGGTACAATCATGGATACTGGACAACAGTCATCTATGTTCAGCGGCGTTGGTTATGATCATGCTTTGACCATTGAAGCATTAAAAGAAGTAATCAATGACGACACAATCACAGGTATTTTACTTAATGTAGATTCACCGGGCGGCGGTGTATATGAAAGTGAAGAAGTTCATAGATACTTACAGGAAGCAAGTGATGCAGGTAAAGTCATTTACAGCTCAATGCAGGGCATGGCAGCATCCGGCGGATACTATGTATCTGCACCGGCAGACCAGATATTCGCATCAAACGAAACGCTCACCGGCTCAATCGGTGTCATCATGCAGAGCGTCAACTACAGTCAGCTCGCCGAAGATTTCGGTGTGGAATTTGAAACATATACAAGCGGTGACATGAAAGAGATGCTCGGCGGTCACAAAGATCCGACTGAAGAAGAAGCGGAGTATGTTCAGGGTATGGTCGATACAATGTTCCAGAATTTCGTTAATGTGGTTGGCGAGGGCCGTGACATGAGTGAAGATGAAGTCAGAAACCTGGCAGACGGCAGAATCTATCTCGGTCAGGATGCGGTTGAAAATGGGCTAGTGGATCAGATCGGCTACATTGAAGATGCGACAGACGCGTTAAAAGAAGAACTCGGCGGTAATCCTCAGATTATTGAGTACGGCTATGACAGCGGATTTGCGAACATTTCATTCAGTTATAAAGTGAAAAGTTTCATCGGTGAAATCACAGGTCAAAGTGATATTCAACGAGTAGAAGCGCTGATAGATAACAGACAGGGCATGCAGCCGATGTACCTGTATCATGAATAGGAGGTGCACTTAATGGAACAGACTGAAAGATATCAACCCGCAGGTATAACGCTTGAGCGTAAATTGGATTACATGGCTACCGCATCTTCATTTTCGAGGCTGATTGCGTTTTTAATTGATATCGCTGCTATATGGGGGATTAACCAGATTATCGTTAATCCGGCAGTGAAACTCTTAGGTATCGGTGACTGGTATTTCTTTGCACCTGTCATTAATGTGACGACAATCGCAACAGGTACAGTATATTTCCTTTACTTTATTCTGTTAACGTATTTCCTGAAAGCGACTTTAGGGAAAATGATTACAGGCATTCATGTGATTGATAAGAACGAGAAAAAATTATCGTTTACTCAAGTGCTCTATAGAGAGCTTGTCGGAAGGTTTATCAACAAAACATTATGGTACCTGCCGACGTTGTCCATCCTGTTTACGGAAAGCAGAATCGGGCTTCATGATTTCTTTGCGGACACTTATGTGGTAAAGAATAGTTTCTATCATTATAAAAATGAAGTGAAAACAAGTATAATAAAAAAAGAGAACAAAACAATTCAGGAGGATGATGAATAATGGCTGAAGTGACATTTAAAGGTGGACCGGTAACATTACTCGGAAGTGAAGTTAAAGTAGGGGATACTGCTCCTGACTTTCAAGTACTCGATAATGGGCTGGGTGAGGTGACACTTAAAGATTACAGCGGTAAGAAAAAGCTGATTAGTGTCGTGCCGTCACTGGATACTGGTGTATGCAGCAAGCAGACCCGTAAGTTTAATGAAGAAGCAGCGGGTGTGGATAATTCAGTGATTTTGACGATTTCCAATGACCTGCCGTTTGCTCAAAAACGCTGGTGTGCGGCTGAGGGAATCGAAAATGTAGTGACACTCAGTGACCATAAAGACCTGTCATTTGGAAATAACTACGGTACTGTTATGGAGGAACTGCGCCTTCAGGCAAGAAGTGTGTTCGTGGTTGATGAAAATGATACAGTCACTTATGTTGAGTATGTTTCAGAAGGTACAGATGAACCGGATTATGACAAAGCGGTTGAAGCATTAAAGTCATTGTAATATAATGCATTATGGACTTGGACTGACCCGGGAACGGTCAGTCCATATTTTATGGTAATGAGGGATTCTATGGAAAGCAGCAATTTAGAAAAAATATATCAAAATTTAATTGAAGAAACAGAGCAGGTTTTAAAAGAAAACGAAGGACTCTCCCGCTTGGAAGCTCTGGCAGAAGCACTTCCAGCCGTAAGTGGAGAAGGCTCTTTGAGTGACTTCAGGAAAGCATTTCAATTTGCCTATCTGTCTCAGGTGAAAGAAGAGCCGGTACAGCCGAATCACCAGCTAACACCGGACTCAATCGGTTATTTGATTGCGCATCTTGTGAAGACATTTACTGCAGAAAGGGAAACAGTAAATATGATTGAAGCAGGAAGCGGCACAGGGCACTTATCTATGACTGTCAGAGAACAGGTGGAGAATATTAATCTTCACGGGGTTGAAGTGGACCCGGTACTTGCAAGAATGAATGTCAGTTTATGTGACTTTTTGAAAGTGCCGATGGATATTTATCCCCAGAATATTATTGAACCTGTCCGTCTGCCGAAAGCGAATGTCACAATCGGTGATTTGCCGGTCGGGTATTATCCGCTGCCGGTGGAAGGATTTACTACAGCGTTTAAAAAAGACAGAAGTTTTGCCCATCTGTTAATGCTCGAAGCAGCAATGCGTTATGTTGAAGATGACGGTATTGGTATTTTTGTCGTGCCGTCAAATATTCTTGAAGAAAACAATGAAACGATTAAAGAATATATCTCAAAAGATGCCACACTTCTGATGTTCATGAATCTTCCGAATACGATTTTCCGTTCTGAGAATCAGCGGAAATCAATCATTGTGCTTCAGAAAAACTTTAAGCCTTTAAATCAGACAGATGTACTCATCGGTGATGTGCCTGACTTTAAAAACGCACCACAATTTAAACATTTCCTTGACAGCATAGAATCATGGTATGATGATTATGCTAGAAAGAATAAGTAGGAGGAAGTTATGTCTAAAATAATCGCTATTAACGCGGGAAGCTCGTCTTTTAAGTTTCAGTTATTTGAAATGCCCGAGGAGAAGGAAACTGCGAAAGGCCTCGTTGAAAGAATCGGTATGGATAACGGGATATTTTCAATTACTGTAGATGGTGAAAAGCATACTATCAATCAAGACTTCAAAGATCATGAAGAAGCGGTCAATTTGATGCTTGAAAAGTTAGTGGAATTTGGTGTGATTAAGAATATTAATGAAATCGATGGTAGTGGCCACCGTGTGGTTCACGGCGGTGAAAAATTCGATGATTCAGTATTAATCACTGACGAAGTGGAGGCTGAGATTGACAGGTTGAGTGAATTGGCGCCGCTTCACAACCCGGCCAACTTAATGGGAATCAGAGCATTTAGAGAATTACTTCCAGATGTACCGCATGTCGCAGTATTTGATACTTCTTTCCATCAGACAATGCCGGAAAGTTCTTATCTATACAGCCTGCCTTACAAATATTATAAGGACTACGGTATTCGTAAATACGGATTCCATGGTACGAGTCACAAATATGTGACGCAGCGTGCCAGTGAACTACTTGGCAGACCTTTGGAAGAACTACGTATCATCAGCTGCCACCTGGGTAACGGAGCAAGTATTGCGGCTGTGAAAAATGGTGAATCTATTGATACTTCCATGGGCTTCACACCACTTGCGGGTGTTACAATGGGCACACGATCCGGTAACTTAGACCCTGCACTCCTGCCGTATATTATGGAGAAGACAGGAAAAACTGCGACTGAAGTGTTGAATGTATTAAATAAAGAATCCGGACTTTTAGGTGTCAGCGGGTTTTCAAGCGATCTTCGTGATATTGAAGATGAAACACTTAAAGGAAATGACAGAGCGGAACTTGCATTAAACGTATTCGGAAACAGAATTCATAAATATATGGGTTCATATGCAACACGTATGGGTGGTCTGGATGCGATTATCTTTACTGCTGGTGTCGGTGAAAACTCTGATGTTGTCCGTGCCAAAGTACTGGAAGGTCTTGAATTCATGGGGGTATACTTTGACCCGTCGATGAATGACGTCCGTGGACAGGAAAAATTCCTGAATTATCCCTACTCACCGGTTAAGATTATCATTATTCCAACGAATGAGGAATTAATGATTGCGCGTGATGTAATGAGAAAAGGGCTCGATGTAGAAGTATAAAACTGTGTTTTTTAAATAATCACTGTTTAAAGAATATATTTATTGTTGTAACTTAGTATATGTTTAATTTTAAACTCATTCTTCATTAAAAAATAAATGAAGAATGAGTTTTTTTGGGGGAAAAGGGAGTAAAATACTATAAATTGATTCACTTTGCTGATATCACCAGAATATTTATTAAGCATATAAATTATGAAATTAAGACTGGACACTTCAAGATTTTATATAATTGAATATGTACTTAGCAATTTGAGTCATAATTAAGAAAAAGAGGAGCGGAAAAATAACCAGAATCAAGAAATTTCCATCTTCCACCCATCCAAAAAAGTAGAGTGAAATACGAAAAATTAAGAATAAGACAATCGCGATAATAAATGTGTTTGAAAATATTTTTTTCATAAATACCTCCATAATGTGATATAAAGTAAATGTATTATAGCACTAAGAAGTGACCCAATTAAAATAAATATTCATAAAGGTACAAAATATGAACTGTTAATAAGGGTAAAAGGATAATATCTGTTTTTGAAGAATGGGGATGCAGGAATGGATTTAAAATCGGATTGTTTTGCTTCATGAATACAATTCATTTACAATGATTGTAAGGCAAATTAAAGGAGTCATTTTATGGCGAACATATTTTTTCTGCTGGTTGTCGTGGTATCGCTTTTAAATATTTTTGCTTTCATCGCACCGATTATTGCGATGCCTGTAGTGATGGTTTGTTTAATTACCGGTGTTGTCGTTAAAATCAACGATAGAAATGAAGCGGAAAAATAACATAATAAAACCGCCTGGATTCAGGCGGTTTTATTATGTGCAGATTACTCTTCTGCTTTTGCTTCAGTTAACAGCTCATCTGTCGCAACAGTCGGTTCAAATTCATCAGGGATTGTTTCAGTACGTACAACAAGGACGTCACATGGTGCATGTCTTACAATCGCTTCGGAAACGGAACCTACGATAAAGCGCTCAACCGCGTTTAGACCGGAAGATCCGCAGACAATTAATTCTGCACCGGTTTTTTCAACTGCTTTTTTAGGAATGATTGCTTTCGGTGAACCATAGTCGATAATTTTGTCGACTGCAGTGACACCTTTCTCATTCGCAAGCTCTTCATAACCGTCCAGCAATTTTTTCGCAAATGCATTTGCGCGGTCGGAAATTGAACGATCATATGCTTCTACTGAAGCAAAAGAACGCGTATCAATGACATTGATAATGGTCAATTTTGCATCGTTACGTTTTGCGGCGCCAACAGCGGTCTGGAATGCCCATTCTGCTTCACGCGAACCATCGACTGCAATAAGAATTCTTTTGTAGTTATCCATAATGTAAGAAACCCCTTTCATCTTTATTCACTTATATTATACCCTTTTTCGGAATATAATATCAATTTTAAATAGTGAATTAATGACGGTTTTGTGAAATAGTTTGGATATTTAAAATAATTAGTGCCTTTTATTTATGAAAGCGTGTTACAATGGACGCAAATATATATGCAAAGGGGATTTTTGTAATGATTATCGGTGTGCCAAAAGAGATTAAAAATAATGAGAACCGGGTGGGGCTGACACCCGCAGGTGTTCACGCGTTTGTTGAAGCAGGACATACTGTCCGTGTTGAAACAAATGCAGGAGCAGGCTCTTATTTTGAAGATGTGGATTATCAGGGCGCGGGCGCTCTGATTGTTGATTCTGCAGCTGAAGCATGGGATGCAGAGATGGTTGTGAAGGTAAAAGAACCATTAAAAGAAGAATTTAATTTCTTTAAACAGGGAATGATTCTCTATACGTATCTTCATCTTGCGCCGGAAGTGGAATTAACGAAAGCACTGCTCGATAATAAAGTTGTATCCATCGCGTATGAAACCATTCAGGCGCCGGACGGCTCACTGCCGCTCCTTGCACCAATGAGTGAAGTGGCAGGGCGTATGGCGACTCAGATCGGCAGTGAATTTCTGCAGAAAAATAAAGGCGGCAAAGGTATTTTACTCAGTGGTGTACCGGGTGTAGAACGTGGCAATGTGACTATTATCGGCGGTGGTATGGCCGGAACCAATGCAGCGAAAATGGCAATCGGTCTTGGTGCCAATGTAACAATTCTTGATTTGAATCCAAAACGTCTCCGTGAGCTGGACGATTTATTCGGGTCCAGTGTACAGACTGTCATGTCTTCACCGTTGAATATTGAAAAGTTTGTGAAGCAGAGTGATTTAGTGATTGGCGCAGTACTGATTCCAGGTGCGAAAGCTCCGAAACTTGTCACTGAAGAAATGATTAAGGCAATGAATCCGGGATCCATCGTGGTGGATGTTGCGATTGACCAGGGCGGTATTTTTGAAACAACGGACCGAATCACAACGCACGATGATCCAACATATATAAAGCATGATGTGGTGCATTATGCTGTAGCGAACATGCCGGGAGCGGTGCCGCGTACATCAACTATCGCTTTAACAAATGCAACGATGAATATCGGTTTGTCCATTGCAAACCATGGTTATAAAGAAGCTGCGAGAAGAAACCCAATGTTAATCGGCGGCTTTAATACGTATGACGGTCATGTCACTTATCAGGCAGTGGCGAAAGATCAAAATCTGGAATACAGAGATATTCAAGAGCTGTTGTCGGAATCTGCAGCGATTTAAAGCATAATAAATGGAGCCTGGCAGATTAAAAAAAGACACTTCACTGAAGTGTCTTTTTTACTTAATTAGAATAATCTCTTCTAATTAAAAGTTATTTTTCATTCGACGGATGGATGTAAATCATATTAAACGGAATGTTTTTTACTAATGCGTCTTTTTTACTTTCGGATTCAACGACCGGAATAATTTCAATCCGGTTTTTCGCATGTGTTTTAAGTTTTGCCAGCGGCTGAAGTGATTTGAAGTCAGTCATATCAATCCCGCGGATATCGAACATGATGCCTGAAACATCAAATTCAACGGCCTCATCGAGCAGTCTGCTTTGAAGAAATGAAGGCACACGGTTAAATGAAGGACCGATGATGAAATGTTTACTGCCGATTATTTTCGACAGTTCGTGGATAAACATACTGTCCAGTGAATGGTAGTCATCGATAAACACCTGATCAATAATATATCCATCAGTATCGCTGAAGTGTTTGATGGTTTCTATGTTAATATTTTTACGCATAAATGAATCAGTTTCTTCAAAATGATTAATCATCACATATAACTCTGTTTCCGGATGAAGCGCTTTAATCATTACAGGCAGTACCGCACTCGGCGCATTAAGGTTATTCTGGCTTAAGACGGCAGCTTCGCTATCAATGTTTAAATGATGATAGTGTGTTAAAATTTTCATATATACACCTCGGTACTCTTAGTATCATACCTATTATAATAGATATGAGGGATTGACGCGAAAAAGAAATGCAGAATTAATAACAAAATAGACAAAAAAGGTGATTATATGAAGAACAGATATAATAATATGACAGAACTGATCGGGGGAACGCCGGTTGTGAAATTAAACCGTGTGGTTCCATCAGAGTGTGCAGATATTTATGTTAAGCTTGAACTTTTTAATCCGAGCCGAAGTGTGAAAGACCGTGCAGCATTTAACATGCTTGAACAGGCGGAAAAAGAGGGGATTATTAAACCCGGTGATACTATTATTGAACCGACCAGCGGCAACACAGGTATCGGACTCGCTATGAATGCAGCCGCAAAAGGATATAAAGCAATATTCGTTCTCCCGGATAATATGACAATTGAGCGGATTAACATTCTAAAGGCATACGGTGCAGAAGTTGTACTGACACCACAGGCGGATAAAATGCCTGGTTCGATTAAAAAAGCCATTGAATTGAGGGAGGAAATACCGAATTCATTTATCCCCCAACAGTTCGAAAACTATGCGAACCCGGATATCCACCGTACGACAACGGCAGTGGAAATTTTAGAGCAGATGAATAATCATCTGGATGGTTTTGTTGCGACTGCCGGTACAGGCGGAACCATTACAGGCACCGGTGAAGTATTGCGGGAAAAGCTTCCCGATATTCATATTGCGGTGGTGGAACCGAGCGGCTCTCCTGTCCTATCCGGCGGTGAGCCGGGTAAACATAAACTCGTGGGTACGAGCCCCGGTTTTATACCGGAGATATTAAATACATCCGTCTATGACGAAATTATTCAGATTGACGATGATGATGCGGTAAATATGTTTAGAAGGCTCGCAAAAGAAGAAGGAATATTTGTCGGTCCTTCAGCAGCAGCGGCGGTCCATGCCGCAATGATAACTGGAAAAACACTCGGACCGGGTAAAAAAGTCCTGGCGATTGCGCCGGATTCCGGGGAACGTTACTTAAGTATGGGGCTAATTGAGTAGGGAATTTAGATTTTTGAGAGGATGAACGGCAGAATGCTTAGAAAAATGAAAGAAAGTGAATTCGAGGCATTTTATGATTTACTGGAAGATAACTTTCCGAAAACTGAAAGACGAAAAAAAGAAGCACAGAAAAGATTACTTGATTTAGATGCATATCAGATTTATGTAGAAACTGAAGATAGTAAAATGGTCGGTTTTTTTGCAGAGTGGTCAAACGAACATTTTCGGTTTATTGAACATTTGGCGGTCAATATTAAATACAGGGGTGGCGGTACAGGATCGCGTCTGTTAAATGAGTATCAGGCATTAAGTCAGAAACCGGTCATTTTGGAAGTAGAGCCTCCTGAAGATGATATTCAGGTGAGACGGGTAAAGTTTTATGAAAAGAACGGCTTTTATCTTACACCGTTCGGTTATATGCAGCCGACGCTCTATGAAGGAGAGGAATCGACACCGCTCGTATTGATGAGTTATCCTGAAGCTTTGACAGAAGCAGCATTTAATGAATTTAAAACCTGGTCGTTCAAAACAATTTATCATCCGGATAATAAATAGCGGTTAATATACTTGGATTTTGGGAATGATTAAGTATGACAAATTGAAAGGGAGATGTGATTCAATATGAATATCAGCTTTCACGGCCATGCGGTTGTACAGTTTGAAAATAATGATTCCAAGGTGATAATCGATCCGTTTATTAACGGAAACAGTTTAACGGACTTGACTGCAGAAGATGTTACGGTCGACTATATCTTACTGACACACGGCCACAATGACCATGTGGGAGATACAGTGGAGATTGCGAAGAAGAATGACGCGACCGTAATTGCACCGGTTGAACTCGCAGATTTTCTAGGCAACCAAGGTGTCAATACAGTCGGCGTTAATATCGGTGGTACTTATTCAGGAGATTTTGGATCTGTTAAATATGTACATGCTTTCCACTCATCCAGTTTTACGCATGAAGACGGATCGAACACTTATACTGGAATGCCGACCGGACTCATTTTAAACATCGGCGGTAAAATCGTTTATCACGCCGGGGATACCGGAATTTTTGGTGATATGAAACTTATCAGCGAATTAAACGGCCCGATTGATTTATTCTTTGTGCCAATCGGGGACCATTTTACGATGGGTATTGATGATGCAGCTTATGCAGTCAACCATTTTGTGACGCCTGATATCGTAGTGCCGGTCCACTATAATACATTTCCGCCGATTGAAACAGACCCGGAAAAATTTAAAGATAAAGTATCATGTAACTGTCAGATACTGAATCCAGGTGATTCGGTTAAATTTTAAATGCTCCGCCCTTCCAAATATGGAGGGGCATTTTTAATGGTGATGAACCAATTATTTAAGTCGATTAAGATAAGAGTCATGCTGGATTAGATGCGTTACTCATTTTGCTTTTGAGCAATGAGCAGCGTCCTGTATAATAATAGTCAGGTGATAATATGGCGAAATCAAAACATGATTTAATATTAGATTATATTGAAAAACTGCCGGAAGGGGCAAAGATATCCGTCCGGCAGATTTCAAGTTATTTAAGAGTATCTGAAGGAACCAGCTACCGGGCAATTAAATCTGCTGAAAAAGACGGTCTTGTGAAAACAATTGAACGGGTGGGCACGATACGTGTTGTAAGAAATGAAGATCATCTGGAAGGGTATTTAACCTTCGATCAGGTCAACCGGGTGATCCAGGGTCAGGTGTTAACCGGAGCGCAGTATCTGGAACGGGAAATCAGTCGCTTTGTGATTGGTGCAATGGCCGCAGAAGAAATTGAATCGTATCTGGAAGAAGGGGCGATTTTGATTGTCGGTAACCGTGAAGAAGCCCAGCATACCGCACTTTTGAATGGTGCAGGTATTCTGATTACCGGTGGATTCGGTGCGTCATCTGATATTCTGCGCCGGGCTGAGAAGTTGAAGCTTCCTGTTATATCCACCAGCTATGATACATTCAGCGTGGCGTCAGTGATTCAAAGAGAACTGTACAGCCTTTCATTGTCGAGTGCCCTGATTACAGCAAAAGATATTATGATTAAACAAAATGATTACTCTTATGATATTGGAAAAGGTGCGAGCCGGTATACTTATACGGATAAAGTCACATTTTTAATTCAGGGAGATGAATATCTCGGTACTGTTAAATCTTCAGATTTAAAATTGATTCATGCGTCTAACTATAAAAATTTTATGATTAAAGGTGTCGAAGCGTCGCCTTTAAGTACGCTGCAGAGTATCCGGCAGATGATGAGCTGGCATCAGTTAAATATTATACCGGTGGTTGAAGATTACCGTCTTGTTGGAATTGTCCACCGGAGAGATGTATTTAAAAGTGTGGAAACACCGAAGCTTGAAACAAACATATCCACAGATGAGCTGATAAACCGGACGATTATGATTGAAGAAAATAAAATCAATATTAAAGTGATGTCATTTATGACAGATGAATTCGGGACAATGACCCAGTCAGGGTTTATGAATCTGATTGAACATGCTGTGAAGGCAGTATTGAGCAACTACGGTATTAACAGCTATCATATTGACTCCATCAATGTGATGAATTTAAAGTTGATACAATTAAACCAGGAATTGGTGCTCGAAGGCAGTGTCATTGATATTGGTGACCAGTTTATAAGGCTTGAAGTCATCACGACATCCAATGAGACCATTTATTCAAAAGTATCTATGATGGTTCAGTACTACAGTAAATGAAGAAAAGATCTTAACAAAATATGAATATTTTAAATGCCTGCTGTCTAATTGACAGCAGTTTTTTTGATTGTTTTTTCAAGTATATATGATTTCTTTTATAAAATTTCAAGAAATTTATATGAATTGAGTAATAAATCACTTCTTTAATATAGATAAAAGGTATAACTCATGAATAGGCCGGTCTTATTCCTTAGTGAAATACTATGAATTGATGTGAAGAGGATTAAGCGTTTACATAATTTTTAAGAAGTACCGATTGGATTTGTCATTTCAGATGAATATTGAATGATAACGTAAAAGTTATAGAAATAATTCATACTAAAAGACTATAAATTATATTGATTCTAAATTTTATGAGTGGTAAGGTAGTTTTCATAAATAATTTTCACATTATTTTAAATCATTTGAATGATGGAAACAGGGAGGAGATGGTGTACTAAAATGACACAAAGTCTTTTAAAGTATGAGAATTTTACCAATGACCCGTTAAAAGTCTTAAAGGCGGACGACGAAACAAAAGGCGCACTTGATGTTTTAAAGTGGGCTTACAGTGAATATGGAGATTCTATTGTTTATTCATGCAGCTTTGGTGCTGAGAGTATGGTACTGATTCATTTGATTTCAAATGTAAAACCGGATGCTGAAATTATATTCCTGGATACAGACCTTCATTTTCAGGAGACCTATGATTTAATTGAACGTATTAAAAAGAAGTACCCATCGTTAAAAATCAGTTTAAAGAAGCCGGATCTAACACTCAGTGAGCAGGGTGTGGCCTATGGCAGTGCATTGTGGAAGCGTGATCCGAATCAGTGCTGTTATATCAGAAAAATCCAGCCGCTTGAAAAAGCGTTATCCGGCAGAGATGCCTGGATTTCCGGTTTACGGAGAGAGCAGTCATTAAGCCGTAAAAATACAGATTTTGTGAATAAGGATGAGCGGTTTAAATCCATCAAAGTATGTCCTTTGATTCATTGGACCTGGGATGATGTATGGGCGTATATTTCACTGTATCAGCTGCCTTATAATTCACTTCATGACTTTAACTACCCAAGTATTGGATGTATCCCATGTACGTCAGCAGTGCATTCCGGTGATGATTCAAGAGCAGGCAGATGGACCGGTTCAGAGAAAACCGAGTGTGGTCTCCATACATCTGATGATTCGTCAGAATAATTATTTGTCTTTTAAATTAAGTACAATCATATTTTCTTTGTCACTTAAGTAAAGTTACAGATATTTTTTTAAACATAATTCATACTTTATAAGTATGAATTATGTTCCGATAAAATTTGAGGTGATATCTATTGACACTGGATACAACAAACAGTCCATTCAGCAAAGAACAGACAGAGGCTATTAATACAATATTAACGACAACAAATAAAGAACAGAAAGTGTGGTTAAGCGGCTATTTAACGGCAAATTATATTTATACAGAGGCATCTGCTGACAGTGAAAGTATTCCTAAGTATCAAACAGCGGTGCTTGAGAGAAAAGAAACAAGAGCGGTGACTATTTTATTCGGTTCTGAAACAGGAAACGCCCAGCATTTATCTGAGACGCTTGCGTCAAAGCTGAAAGAGAAAGATTTTCCTGTTACTACCTCATCCATGGATGCGTTTAAAGCGAATAAATTAAAGAAAGTACAGGATCTAATCATTATTTCTGCTACACATGGTGAGGGAGAACCACCCGACAATGCCAGAGATTTTTATGAATTTCTCCACGGGAGAAAAGCACCTGAACTCAATGATTTACGATTTGCGGTGCTGTCTCTCGGAGATGAATCTTATGAATTTTTCTGCCAGACCGGAAAAGATTTTGATGAGCGTTTAGAGGCACTCGGCGGTGAAAGAATGGTCCAGAGGACAGACTGTGATATCGATTTTGAAGATGCTGCGGAATCCTGGATGAATCATGTATTAAATACACTGGCGGAAGATGTTGAGAAGCCGCTTTCGGAAGAATCATCGGAAGGGCCGGCTGTTTCTGCTGAATACACTAAGAAGAATCCGTATTCCGCAGAGGTGCTTGAAAATATAAATTTAAACGGCCGGGGGTCCAATAAAGAGACAAGGCATATTGAATTGTCACTTGAAGATTCGGGTCTTGTATTTGAACCGGGTGATTGCGTTGGGATTTTTCCGAAAAACAATACAGATATTGTAGAACAGTTAATCCGTACGCTTGACTGGGATGCCGAACATAAAGTGACAGTAGATAAGGTGGCAGAGACACTTACAGTGAGGGAAGCATTGACGTCGTATTATGAAATCACAAAACTGACGAAACCGTTATTAGAGAAAACGGCAGAGTTATTTGAAAACGAAGCACTTCATTCATTGATTCAAGATGAAAAAGAAGTAAAGACTTATCTTTACGGCAGAGATCTGATTGATTTAGTTGCAGACTTCCCGCCTGTAGCATTGAAGCCGGAAGCATTATTATCAATTTTAAGAAAACTGCCGGCACGTGAGTATTCGATTGCCTCAAGTTACCAGGCGAACCCGGATGAAGTTCATTTAACAATTGGTGCATTAAGATATCAATCGAACGGCAGAAACCGTTCAGGTGTGTGTTCCGTCCAGGTGGCTGAACGTATTGAACCGGGTGAAAAAATCCCGATATACATCAAGAAAAATCCAAATTTTAAATTTCCATTTGATGAAGAAACACCGGTAATTATGATTGGTCCGGGAACAGGTATTGCACCTTTCAGGTCGTATATTGAAGAAAGAGAAGAGTACGGCATTAAAGGAAATACATGGCTGTTCTTTGGTGATCAGCATTTTACAACTGATTTTCTCTATCAGACAGAGTGGCAGACCTGGCTGGATAACGGTGTGTTGAGTAAATTGGACCTGGCTTTCTCAAGGGATAGGGAAGAGAAAGTATATGTCCAGCATTTGATTCGTGAGAACAGTAAATCTTTTTATGAGTGGTTGAAAAAAGGCGCTGCTCTTTATGTATGCGGTGATGAGAAAAATATGGCAAAAGATGTGCATAATGCATTGATATATGTATTGGAAACAGAAGGGAACTTTAACCGCGAAGATGCAGAAATTTATTTAAATGATTTGAAAAAAGAGAAAAGATATCAGCGTGATGTGTATTAGAAAGGGGATTTAATATGACTGAGTATACAGAAGAACTTTTAGAGAAATTGGATGTAATGGAACGCATAAAAATTGAGAGTAATTTTCTCCGCGGCACGATTAAAGAAGGGCTGGCGGATCATATCACCGGATCGATTTCTGAAGCAAATACCAAACTATTAAAATTTCACGGCAGTTATCAGCAGGATGACAGAGATTTACGTGATGAAAGACGGAAACAGAAACTCGAACCGGCATACAGTTTTATGATTAGAGTCCGGGTGCCCGGCGGGACAGCGACCCCTGATCAGTGGCTCGCGATGGACAGTATTTCTGATGGGTATGCAAATGAAACAATTAAACTGACGACGAGACAGGCTTTCCAATTTCACGGCATCTTAAAACGGAATTTGAAACAGTCTATGAAAAATATTCATGAAGCCTTGATGGATTCACTGGCAGCATGCGGGGATGTCAATCGTAATGTAATGTGCAACCCGAATCCACATCAGTCAAATGTGCATAAAGAAGTGGATAAATATGCCGCGGATATCAGCGATCATTTATCACCGCGTACCGGGGCCTATCATGAAATCTGGCTCGATAAAGAAAAAGTGCTTGATACAAGTGAAGAAGAGCCGATGTACGGAAAGACATATTTACCCCGTAAGTTTAAGATTGGCATCGCTGTTCCGCCGTCCAATGATATAGATGTATACTCGCAGGATATTGGTTTTATCGCAATCTTAGAAGAAGGTGAACTTCAAGGATTTAATGTCTCTGTCGGCGGCGGTCTTGGCATGACACACGGGGATACCAGCACGTATCCACAACTCGGCAAAGTCATCGGTTATATTCCAAAAGATAAAGCAACTGATGTGGCAGAGAAAATCGTTACCATTCAAAGGGATTACGGTGATCGGGAAAACCGCAAGCAGGCACGTTTTAAATATACAGTGGACAGAAAAGGCGTGAACTGGATTATCAACGAATTAAATCACAGGCTGGGGGAAACTATTGAAGAAGCCCGTGAGTTCCAATTTAAACATAACGGCGACAGGTATGGATGGACTAAAGGAGACGGCAGATGGCACTACACTTTGTTTATTCAGAACGGCCGGGTTAAAGATACTGCAGACTATAAGTTGAAGACGGCACTGAAAGAAATTGCGCATATTCATACCGGCGATTTCAGACTGACACCAAATCAAAATCTGGTCATTGCGAATGTCACTGACTATAAGAAGAAACAGATTATCGAGATTATTGAAAAATACGGAATTACAGATGGAGAACACTATTCGGGTCTCAGAAGAAATTCAATGGCATGTGTCGCGTTTCCGACCTGCGGCCTTGCGATGGCGGAGGCAGAACGATATCTGCCGTCACTGATTGATAAAATCGAAGGCATACTGGATGAGGCCGGTTTGAAAGAAGAGGAAATCACCATACGTATGTCCGGGTGCCCGAACAGCTGTTCAAGACCGACACTTGCGGAAGTTGCGTTTATCGGCAAGGCACCCGGTAAATATAACATGTATTTAGGCGGGGGATTCACAGGCAACCGGTTAAATAAACTCTATAAAGAAAATATCGGGGAAGATGAAATTCTTGAAAGTCTCCGTCCAATTCTTCATCAGTATGGAAAAGAAAGGGATGAAGATGAACATTTCGGTGATTTTGTGATTCGACAGGGCATTGTGAAAGAAGTGGCTGCCGGTCAGGACTTTCACAGCTGACAAATTATAAAAATGAGGTGGAACGATGGGAAAAGTTTATTTAGTCGGTGCAGGGCCGGGAGATCCGGATTTAATCACCTTAAAAGGGCTGAAAGCCATTCAGAATGCGGATGTCATCTTATATGACCGTCTGGTAAGCCGGTCACTTTTGGATTATAAAAAAGCAACAGCTCAATTGGTTTACTGCGGAAAAAGGCCGAATCACCATTCATTGAAGCAGGAAGAGATTAATTTTCTGCTTCGTGACCTGGCGGTGGAAGGGAAAACGGTCACCCGGTTAAAAGGGGGCGACCCTTTCATATTCGGCAGAGGTGGTGAAGAAGCAGAAGTACTGGCAGCACATGATATTCCATTTGAAGTGGTACCGGGAATTACTTCCGGCACTGCGGCACCTGCTTATGCGGGAATTCCTGTCACACAGCGGAATGTCAGTTCATCTGTGACTTTTGTATCAGGAGTGACTGGTGACGGTGTGGATGATGAGGCTTACTGGTCACATCTTGCGGCCGGAAAAGGGACATTATGTATATACATGGGTGTGAATAATTTACCGGATATCTGCAGTGCATTGATGACACACGGCCGGTCGCATTCGACACCTGCAGCCCTGGTACATTCCGGGACGACGGGAAGTCAACAAACCGTAACTGGCACATTAAATGACATTGTCCAAAAAGCAGAAGGCATTCAAAATCCAGCGATGATAATTATCGGAGAAGTCGTACGGTTAAGAGAAAAAATTAAGTGGTTTGAAAAAATAGACAGTGACACTCACCTCGTAAATGCGGGGCAGCGATAACCGATTTAGGGAGGGATTTGAATGAAAGGTGTTCTATATGTCAGTCACGGCAGCAGAGTGACAGAGGCCGCAAGAGAGGCGGTCGACTTTATCAATCTTGTCATTGGTAAAGTTGAGGTTACTAATCAGGAAATCTGCTTTCTTGAATTAGCGGAGCCGGATATTAAAACAGGTGTCAAACGCCTGTTCAATAAAGGTGTAACAGAAATCTCAGTTGTACCGGTGCTTCTTTTAAGTGCGGGTCATTACTTTAAAGATATTCCTGAGGAGATCGATTATCTGAAAAAAGATTATCCGGATATCCGCTTTCTATATGGAGAGCCTCTTGGTGTACAGCGGCGGATTACCCGCGTCTTAAAAGAGAGAATACAGGAAACAGGCGTGACACCGAAAGCTGATGCCAGGCTGATACTGGTTGGAAGAGGAAGCTATCATCCACAAACACAGGTTGATATATCCAAAATCGGCAGCGACTTGAGCGAAATGACAGGAATAGAAGATTTGGAAGTATGTTATCTCGCGGCATGCGGGCCTTCTTTTGAAGACGCTCTTAAGGATGCGCTTAAAGGACATCAGTCACAAATATTTATTGTGCCGTATTTATGGTTTACCGGAATACTGGAGCGCCATATTAAAACTGTTGTGGATGAAAGTGATTATCATGGTGATATTATTCTCTGCGGTCATCTGGGCAGTCATATTAACATGCAGCAGTCGTTAAGGGACAGAGTCTATGAAACGTTTGAACCGGTTAATCAGTGATTAAAGTTTAGTTGAGGAGTGATTCAAATGTCATATGTCCCTTTGATGGTAAATATGGAAGGGAAACACGTATTCATTATCGGCGGCGGCAATGTGGCGGCACGACGTGTCAACACTTTAATAGATTCCGGTGCTTTCCTGCACATAATCAGTCCCGAACTCACAAGCTTTCTGTACGAAATGTGGATAAAAGGCAGATTAAACTGGCGGAAGAAATATTTTTCATCCGGCGATATCGATGAAGCTGATTTTGTGATTGCCGCAACAAATCGTCATGATGTGAATCATTCAGTAAAGCAGTCGGTTCCGCCGCATGCACTTTTAAATATGACAGGTGTAAGTACAGACGGTGATACAGCGTTTCCGGGTATACATCGGCAGGGGAAACTCATTCTCTCAGTATTTACAGAATCGGCAAGCCCGTTATTTGTATCAAAAATACTCAAGACACTCGAGCAGCAATATGACAGTCGTTATGAGCAGTATGTTGATTTTTTATATACATGCAGAGTAAGGATTAAACAGTCCAGTCTGAAACCAGCAGAAAAAACAATGTTTTTAAAACAGATCATATCAGAAGACTATCTGGATACTGAAAGACAAGAGAAAATCCTGAACTGGCTGAATGGGAATACTTAATTATAGAAATTGAAGGGGGACGTTCATGCAGAAGTTGACATTATTTGCGTTTGTCGGTTTCTTTGCCCAGCTGATTGACGGGTCTCTCGGAATGGGCTTCGGCGCAACATCATCATCTTTACTTTTAAGTTTTGGTTTTGCACCGGTAATTGTTTCCGCAACCATTCATATCTCCCAGATTGCCACGACCGCAGCTTCCGGAGCATCTCACTTAAAGTTTGGTAATGTAGATAAGCCGTTAATGCTGAAACTTGCACTGCCGGGAGCCGTCACTGCATTTATCGGCGCTGCGGTCATCAGCAGTGTGGATGGTGACATCATTAAGCCGTTTATATCATTATTTCTTTTTACGATGGGGATGTATGTCCTCTGGCAGTTTCTATTGAAAAAGGATGTGGATTACCGTTTTTCCAATAAAAAGATTTCTGCTGTATTTGCGGCCCCGTTAGGCGGACTCGCAGGATTTTTGGATTCAATTGGAGGCGGCGGCTGGGGACCGGTCAATACACCGATGCTCCTGTCCAGAAAATACATTGAACCGAGAAAGGTGATTGGAACAGTATCGAGCAGTGAATTTATTATTACGCTGTCAGCATCACTTGGCTTCTTTATATTTTTTGGATTTGGACAGATTAACTGGGGGCTTGTGCTCGCACTCGCTTTAGGCGGTGTGATTGCCGCGCCATTTGCTGCATGGCTTGTCAAAGTGATTCCGCTTGATTTTCTTGCGGTATTTGTAGGCGGCTTAATTATTTTTACTAACAGCAATATACTGATTCATATATTTATAGCGGATACGCACGTGGAGTTAATTATTCGAATCATACTGATTGTACTATGGGCAGGCCTGATTGTTTATGCCTTCAGCAGGCATAAAAGTAAAATGGCACCACAAAATTCTCAGGCAGTGGAAAAAATTTAAGACGAGGAGTACTGAATATGACACTGAAAACTAAAATTAACAACAGCACGATTGACCCGCACGGCGGGACATTGATTAATTTAGAATTAGAAGAACCGGAAAGAGCGCATTTCATCAAAAAAGCAGAATCATTTGATGCACTGACACTCAGTTCATGGAATATTTCAGATTTGGAGTTAATTGCTATTGGAGGATTCAGTCCTTTAAGGGGTTTCATGGATCAAAAAGATTATATCAGTGTCGTAGAGCGGTTGAGGCTTGCTAACGGTTTAATATGGAGTATTCCAATTACTCTGGATGTGACAGAAAAAGAAGCTTCACGCTTAAGAACAGGTTCCAGAGTTGCATTATACGGAGCGGATGGCAGATTGTACGGGGTGCTTGATCTGGTAGAAAAGTATACCTATGATAAAACAAAGGAAGCGGAGCTGGTTTACGGAACAAAAGATATTAACCATCCCGGTGTTAAAAATATATTTAATAAAGGTAATGTTTATCTTGCAGGTCCGATACAATTGTTGAACCGGCCGGATCACGGAGGGTTCAAAAAATACTATCTGGACCCGGCTGAAACAAGACAGCAGTTCTATGAGTCGGGAT
Organism: Listronotus oregonensis; assembly: GCA_019359885.1. NCBI lineage: Eukaryota > Metazoa > Arthropoda > Insecta > Coleoptera > Curculionidae > Listronotus > Listronotus oregonensis. The sequence goes on from JAHBCN010000072.1 coordinate 234,709, forward strand.
GGAATACAGTCGTTGGTTTTCAAACGAGAAATCCGGTACACCGGGCACATGAATATATTCAAAAAGCAGCATTGGAAACAGTGGATGGTCTCTTGTTGAATCCACTGGTCGGAGATACAAAAGCAGATGACATTCCGGCGGATATCCGTATGGAAAGTTATGAAGTGATTCTGAAAAATTATTACCCTGAAAATCGAACCAGCCTGGTCATTTATCCGGCAGCCATGCGTTATGCTGGTCCAAGAGAAGCGATTCTCCATGCGCTGGTAAGAAAAAATTACGGTTGTACACATTTTATAGTCGGCCGCGACCATGCAGGGGTGGGAGACTATTACGGCACATATGAAGCTCAGGAACTGATTGCACAGTATGAACTTGAGATTGGTATTCAAATTATGAAATTTGAACACGCATTTTACTGTACTTCATGTGACAGTATGGCGACTGCGAAAACTTGTCCCCATACTTCCGAACACCATGTTCATTTAAGCGGAACAAAAGTCAGAGAAAAATTACGTGCTGGTCAGTCACTTCCGAAAGAATTTTCAAGGAAAGAAGTGGCGGATGTACTGATTAAAGGACTTCAAAAAAATGATGAATAGGAGGAGGAGAGATCATGAATCCATCTGCTAATATTGTCTGGCATGAATCCAGTGTAACGAAAAAAGAACGTCAGGCGAGAAATAACCATAAAAGTGCAGTGATATGGTTTACAGGACTGTCGGGCTCAGGGAAATCTACAATTTCTACAGTACTTGAACAGGCATTATATAAAGCACACATTCAAACATACCGTCTTGATGGTGATAATGTCAGACACGGACTGAATAATAATCTTGGTTTCAGTCCGGATGACAGAAAAGAGAATATACGCCGCATCGGTGAGGTGGGAAAGTTGATGGTGGATGCAGGCATGATGACTCTGACTGCCTTTATTTCACCTTATCAAAGTGACCGGGACCATGCGAGAGAGATGGTGGAAAATGATGAATTCATTGAGATATACACTAAATGCAGTATTGAGAAATGTGAAGTAAGAGATCCTAAAGGACTGTATAAAAAAGCAAGAAAAGGTGAGATTCCTGAGTTCACAGGTATTTCTGCACCTTACGAGGCTCCAGAGAATCCGGAAATTATTCTTGATACAGAGCATCAGACAGTTCAGGAATCGGTGGAAGTGATATTAAATTATTTAAGTCGTCATCGTTATATTTAAGAATATAGATTCTGAACCATATGAAACAGAATACCCTGCAAAGAAAAAAAGCTGTGATTCCTTTCGGAGTCCAGCTTTAGATTTTTTTAGCGGCCTTGTTTTCTTTTTTCTTCAAATTCAGCCCAGGCTTGTTCCTCAATCGGAAGATTGGCTTTAAACTTTTTTCGTGCTTTATTGAAGTAATAAACATTGTAGGCCCCGAAAAGAATAAATACAGATCCAACCACAATCGCAACGCCTGTGGTAAACTGAATAATTGAATTCAGCCCCATGGTAATTAGGAAAAAGCCCAGCCAGATGCGTGATATACTGATGTAGTATACAGACTGTACATCTCTTACAGAGCGAATCTGTCTCATTTTATAGATGACAAACATGAGTACACATAAAAATAAAAAAGATACCAGAAATGATACAACGATTTGATACAGTAACTCCATACATTACAACTCCATTCTAGATTGTAGTATAATTTAGAGAAGAGAATAAGTAAATAACAGTCAGAGGAGAAAGTACATTGTTCACAGAATATATGAAAAGATTTGAGACAGTAAATGCACATTTTAAAACGGTGATCGACCTAATTAAAGAGAATGAAGAAATTATCATCTACAGACATATCCGTCCGGATCCGGATGCATTCGGTGCACAGCTCGGCCTGAAACACGCGCTGAAAAATATGTTTCCGGAAAAAAAGATTGCTGCACTGGGTGAAAACGAACCTTCTTTAAGTATGTTTGAACCAATGGAAGAAGATGTTTCATTTAACAATCCGCTTGTGATTGTAGTGGATACTGCGAATGCGGAGCGGATAGACGGTGACATAAATACAGGCAGTCAAAGTATCAAAATTGATCATCATCCGAATAGAGAACCATTCGGAGATATTAATATTGTAGAACCGGGTGTCTCTTCAACATCCGAACTAATCTATCTTTTAATCCGTCTATGGGGAGAAAGTGAAATGATGAGTGATGAAGTGGCGAAAAATCTTTATCTTGGAATAGTAGGGGACACAGGCAGATTTTTGTTTGATAATACTTCAAGTCTGACTCACTATACTGCTGGTAAATTAAAGTCATATGATTTTAATGCATCAAAATTGATGGAACAGATGAACCGGACATCAGAAGCGGAGTTCAGGTTCAAGGGTTATTTAATTGAAAACTATGTAATGCGGGAATCGGGCCTTCTTTATGTCTATGTCTCTGAAGAAACGCTGGAGAAGTACGGTGTTTCTGCGAATGTTGCCAGCTTAAATGTGAATATGTTCCGAGAGTTGAGTGATGTAAAAATATGGTTTATGGCCATTGAGCAGGAGGGCAAACTCCGTGTCCGGCTCCGTTCCAAAGAGATTATTATTAATGATACCGCAGAACAGTTCGGCGGCGGCGGACATCCGCTTGCAAGCGGTGTGCGCATGGGTTCCATGGAAAGAGTGAACCAGCTGATTGAGGCGTTGGAAAAGAAATTATAACGGCGGAGGGATGACTGTGATCAATTTAAATGTCCATTCAAGCTTTGATTTTTTAAAAAGTAATATTAAAATTGATCCGCTATTAAAGAAAATCAGCCGGAATCATCAGACTGCTGTCGCAGTGACGGATTTTAACAGAATGCACGGGGTCTTCCAGCTGTTAAATGAAGCACCGAAATATGGTGTGAAACCTGTTGTCGGAATGGAGATACTTGTGGATGACGGACTGATGCATATGCCGTTTGTATTGTATGCGAAAAATGAAACAGGCTATAAATCTTTAATCCGTCTGTCGGCGATGCTTGCCTTTAAATCGATTGAACATACACCGAAAGATTATTTTTTAAACGAAGTGAAAGAATGTATTATCGTGGCAAAGACTATTGAGGCAGCGGGCATAATAAACGGAATGCATCATATAAAAGAGGAAGATAAGTACACTGCTCATACATTCCACAGTATTTATCCGCGTATGTTCCTCCATGAAGCAGACTACATGGCTCCAGACGATTTAAAGGCAGTGAAAGTCCTTCATGCGATTCGTGATAATGAGCGGCTGCATCCAGATGAATTGGATGATGTGTCCGGCAGCGGTTATGTTCTGTTAAAAGAAGATGTGGCAGAATATGAATCGTTTTTAGAGATAAACAGTGAAATTGTCGATAAGTGCAATGTTCCGATTCCAAAAAGCCGGGTCACACTGCCGCATTTTCCACATCCGGAAAATGATAATTCAGATACTTTTCTCTACGAAAAACTGACCAAACAGTTGGGAGAAAAAACCGATGGCTCAAAAGCGTATAAGGAACGTCTGGAATATGAATTCGAAACCATCCGCTCAATGGGATATGCTGATTACTTCCTGGTGGTGAGCGATACCGTCAATTATGCGAAGAATAATGATATTTATGTTGGTCCGGGAAGGGGGTCATCCAGTGCGAGCCTAGTATCCTATCTATTAAATATCACAGAGATTGACCCGCTTGAATACAATCTCTTATTTGAACGTTTTTTAAACCCGGAACGCGTGACAATGCCGGATATTGATATTGACTTTGAAGATACAAAAAGAGACCAGGTCATTCAGTATTTAATTGATCAATACGGACGGATGAATGTGTCGAACATTGTTACATATGGTACATTGAGTGCAAAGATGGCCGCCCGGGATGTCGGACGCGTACTGAACTTTTCAGATGATGAGTTAAAGATGATTTCTAATATGATACCGAACGGGCCGAATGTATCACTTGAGTCATTGGCGCATTCGGAACATTTCCAGCGGTTAAAGGCACATGATAAGAAGTATCGGGTGTATGAAGACATTATCCTGAGTATTGAAGGGCTGCCAAGACATACATCCACCCACGCTGCCGGAGTACTTTTGAGTGAGGAGAAATTGACGGAGACCATTCCGATTACTTTTTCTGAAGGGCATACACTGAGTCAGTGGACGATGAATGAGGTAGAAGCGGCAGGATTGTTGAAAATTGATATACTCGGGCTGAGAAACCTGTCTTTAATCCGCTACATGGTCAACCGTATCATAAAGGTGGATGACAAATTCAAGCTGGATGATATCCCGCTTGATGACGGGCATGTTTATAAAGTACTCTCGCTCGGATTGACGCTCGGAATTTTTCAATTTGAGTCAGACGGGATACGTAAAGCACTGAGACAGGTAAAACCGGCTGTATTTTTGGACCTTGCGGCTGTAAATGCGTTGTACCGCCCGGGTCCGATGAAGGAAATTCCAAATTTTGTGAACGGCCAGCATGATCCATCCTCAGTCACCTTTCTGCATCCGGACTTAGAAGAAATACTGACTGAAACCAATGGTGTCATTGTGTATCAGGAGCAGATTATGCTCATTGCCAGTAAAATTGCAGGGTACTCCTTTGCGGAAGCGGATATATTAAGGCGTGCAATGAGTAAGAAAGACCGTGATACATTGTTGAAAGAAGAAAAGCGCTTTTTGGATGGCGCGGTAAATAAAGGATATACTAAGGAACTTGCGCTTCATATTTATCATTTAATTCTTGAATTTGCCGATTACGGATTCCCCAAAAGCCATGCGGTCGCCTACAGCCGGATTGCCTACAACATGACCTACATCAAAACAAAATATCCTGAAATATTCTACGCAGTCATCCTGCTGCATCATCAAGGCAGTGATGACAAAATTCATCAGCTGATTGATGAAATGAATAAAATGAATGTTAAAATTGATCCGCCGGATATTAATGAATCCGCTTGGGCGAATAAAGAGGATAATAAACGGCGGGCAGTTATTCTCGGGCTGTCCATGATTAAAGGCATTACCTTTAAAATCGCAGAAGCTGTGACAGATGAACGAAAAGCGAACGGGCGGTTCACTGATTTGTATGACTTTAAAGCGCGTGTGAATGTTAAATTCAGTGAACAGGCACTGACTAATTTAATTCACTCCGGTGCAATGGATGCGTTTAAAGAGAACAGGGCAACAATGATCCAGTCACTTTCCAATGTGAACAGTGTTAAATCAGAAGACGTGAATTATGATTCATTTCTGTCCTCGCTTGGATTCAGCACAAAAAAAGAGTTTAATGTTGTTGATGAGATGTCTGACCTGGAACGGATTGAAGGTGAGAAAGAGGCCCTCGGCTTCTATATTTCTGAACATCCGATTAAAATTCTTCAAAAAAATATGCAGTATATGCGGTTGAATACACTGTCGGAAAAAGTACCGGCGGGTGTATACATGGTGAATGTAGAAGATAAGCGGGTGATTAAAACCAAAAAGGGCCAGAACATGGCGTTTGTGACTATCACTGACGGTCACACTGAAATAGAAGGTGTGATATTTCCGAATGTTTATTTTACGCAACACGGCAAACTTGATGAAGATATTATTGTGGTGAGCGGTAAGTTTGAAACGCGGAATGATAAGACGCAGATAATTATCAATGAGATATGGGCAGTTGAAGCATTTAAAGCACATTATATAGAAACAACAGACAGGATATTTATCCGTAATAAGGAACAGTATGACTATTTTGATATGCTCGGAAGCAGGGGTGTCCCTGTGATTGATTTTTCCAGTAAAGGCGTACTCGGATATGTACAGAAAGAACGGATTGGTGCGCTGATTGAGTTATTTTCTCCGGAAGACATTCGATTAATGCGAAAGTAATTGTAATAGAAAAACTATTTTGTTAATATTGAAGGTGGTTCGACCACTTAACATGAAAGGAAAGATATGATGTCCCTAAGAGACGATGCACTTCATATGCATAAACAAAACCAAGGTAAACTTGCGGTAAGTTCAAAAGTAGAAATTAAAGATAAAGAGGCACTCAGTTTGGCATACTCTCCGGGAGTGGCTGAACCGTGTAAAGAAATATATGAAGATGAAAGAACATTATTCGACTATACAATTAAATCAAATACAGTAGGAGTCGTGACTGACGGCTCAGCAGTGCTTGGACTCGGCAATATCGGTGCGAAAGCAAGCCTTCCGGTAATGGAAGGAAAAAGTGTACTGTTTAAGAATTTTGCGGGTGTTGATTCTTTTCCCATTGCGCTTGAGACGAACGATGTGGATGAAATTGTTAAAACGGTCAAGCTGATGACGCCTGTATTCGGCGGTATTAATCTGGAAGATATTTCTGCACCACGGTGTTTTGAAATTGAGGAAAGACTGAAAAAGGAAACAGACATTCCGGTATTCCATGATGATCAGCATGGAACAGCAATTGTAACGTTAAGCGGTCTTTTAAATGCGTTAAAACTGACAAACCGTCAAATGAATGAAATCAGAGTAGTATTGAACGGCGCCGGTGCAGCGGGTGTGGCAATTGTCAAACTGCTTCAGCGCTTTGGTGTTCGTGATATGATTATGTGTGATTCCCGCGGTGCAATTTATGACGGCCGTAAGAACGGCATGAATCCAGTTAAAGAAGAAATTAGTAAATATACAAACAGACATAAAAAACAAGGTGAATTAAAAGATGTGATTGAAGGAACGGATGTGTTTATCGGCGTATCTGTTGAAGGTGCGTTAACGCCTGAGATGGTTGAGTCGATGAATGATGATCCAATCATTTTTGCGATGGCAAATCCGACACCTGAAATTATGCCCGATCTTGCGAAAAAAGCAGGGGCAAGTGTCATTGGTACAGGCCGTAGTGACTTCCCGAATCAGATTAATAATGTACTGGCATTCCCGGGGATTTTCCGCGGGGCACTTGATGTCAGAGCAACGCATATCAACAGCGATATGAAAAAAGCGGCGGTTGAGGCGATTGCGGATTTGATTCCGGAAAATGAATTGACAGCGGATTATGTGATTCCGGACCCGTTTAATAAAGAGGTGGCACCGCAGGTGGCAAGAGCTGTAGCGAAAGCAGCCATGGATTCAGGTGTCAGCCGTATTAAAGTCGATCCTGAAGACGTATACAAAAAAACACTCGAACTCACTTTGTAGTCAGGGGTAAGTATGGAGCAGAAGAAAGGTCTGGAATCAATTGTTGAAGAGATTCACCATCTGATTAATGAACAGGGACTTGTAACCGGAGATAAACTGCCGAGTGAACGGTATTTAAAAGAAGCACTTAATGTCCGAGCTGTAAAAAAATCTTTATTAAAAAGACTTATAAAGGGGAATGTCTGTCAACTGCGGCCATCACCTCCATTTCAATACGGAGCAAGAGGCCCTTGATGAGGTCGGTGTCCCCTTTTAAACTTTACTAAAAAAACCCTTGATTTCCCAAAAATATGAAGAAAGCTTAAAAAGATAAAGAAAAGACAGGTCTGAATGAGGCGGTCATCGTTCATGAAGGAACATTGAGAGGACGGGTGTTGTTGCGTAATGGATAAAGTCCAGAATGGGAAGTATGGGCAGTGCGTCGGGAAAACTGCAGGCTTTGAATATGCGACAGAGAAAAAGCTGCCTGTGATTGTTTTCACTGCAAGCGGCGGTGCGAGAATGCAGGAAGGTATCGTATCCTTAATGCAGATGGCAAAAGTGAGTGTTGCGATTGAACGCCATAGCCAGGCAGGTCTGCTTTATATTGCTTATATGACGAACCCGACAACCGGCGGAGTATCGGCGAGTTTTGCTTCTGTCGGTGATATTAACCTTGCTGAAACAGGTGCATTAATCGGTTTTGCAGGACGCAGAGTCATCGAAGAAACCATCAAGGAAAAACTGCCGGATGATTTTCAGACTGCTGAATTTTTATTGAAGCACGGTCAACTGGACCGTGTCATCAACCGTCAGGAAATGAGAGAATATCTCGGTAAAATCTTGAAGATGCACAGCGAGGTGAAATAATGAACTTTGATTTTGAACAGCCCTTACGGGAGCTTGAAGAGAAGATAAAAGAACTTGAAAAGTATGCATCTAAAAATAAGCTGGATCTGGCAAAAGAAATCAGTTTCTTAGAGAATAAACTGGAAGACAAAAGAAAAGAAATTTATTCCAATTTAACACCCTGGCAGCGGGTGAGATGCAAACGCCAATATATTGAATCATTATTTGTTAAACCTGGAGTTTTTCGGTGATCGTGTTTACAGTGATGATAAAGCAGTCATCGGCGGCATTGCGACGTATAAAGGGACACCGGTGACTGTCATCGGCCATCAGCGCGGCCGTGATACAAAAGCCAATATTGAACGGAATTTCGGTATGGCGCATCCGGACGGATACAGAAAAGCGCTCCGCTTAATGAAGCAAGCGGATAAATTCAACCGCCCGGTGATCTGTTTTATTGATACGAAAGGTGCGTACCCGGGTAAAGCAGCGGAAGAACGCGGACAGAGTGAATCTATTGCGAGAAACTTAGTGGAGATGGCAGGCCTTAAAGTGCCGGTCATCAGTATTGTGATTGGTGAGGGCGGCTCAGGCGGCGCACTTGCACTCGGCGTCTGCAACCGCTTATTAATGCTTGAGAACGCAACTTATTCTGTCATTTCCCCTGAGGGTGCGGCAAGTATTTTATTTAAAGATGCATCGTTAAAAGAAATTGCAGCGGAATCATTGAAGATTACGGCAGGTGATTTGAAAGAACTTGGTGTGGCTGACAGTGTCATTAAGGAGCCGTACGGCGGTGCCCATCATGATAAAGAGTTTGTCTTTAAGAGTCTTGATGAGACATTAAATGATTATTTAGCTGAACTGATGAAACTTTCACCGGAACAGCTGGTTGAAGATCGTTATCAGAAATATATGGCGATTGGGACATTTGAAGAACAGTCTTAAAGACTGTTCTTTTTTCATGAATAAAACGTTTTCCTAATGGCTAATTATGGATTGAAAAGCGATGTTATGCTATTTTAAGAGTATAGAAAACTCTAACGGAGGTCACTATGAAAAAAATTGCAGTATTAACTAGCGGTGGAGACGCACCAGGAATGAATGCTGCCATACGCTCGGTTGTCAGAAAAAGTATTTTTGAAGGATATGAAGTGTATGGTGTTTTCCAAGGATATCAAGGTTTGATTAATGATAATATCAAACAGCTTGAACTGGGAGATGTCGGTGATATTATTCAGCGTGGCGGTACAAAATTGTACTCGGCCCGTTGTCCGGAATTTAAGAATCCCGATGTGCGTCAAAAAGGAATTGAAAATTTAAAGAAGCGCGGCATAGATTCACTGGTTGTTATCGGAGGTGACGGTAGTTACCGTGGAGCCCAGCGTTTAAATGAAGAAGGCATAAGAACAATCGGTGTGCCGGGAACGATTGATAATGATATCAACGGTACAGATTATACGATTGGTTTTGATACTGCATTAAACACCATTATTGATGCGGTGGATAGAATCAGAGATACCGCAACCAGTCATGAAAGAACTTTTATTATTGAAGTAATGGGCCGGGATGCAGGTGATCTTGCATTGTGGGCAGGTGTTGCAGGCGGTGCGGAAACTATTTTAATCCCTGAATCAAAAGCAGATATTAAATCGGTTGCTGAGCGGATTGAAGCAGGTATGAGCCGTGGTAAAAAACACTCAATCATCATTGTGGCTGAAGGCGTTATGAGCGCTGCAGAATGCGGTGATGAACTGCGTAAATACATTAACGTAGATACCAGAGAGAGTGTACTTGGTCATATGCAGCGCGGCGGTAAACCGACAGGGGCTGACCGTGTGCTCGCATCAAGGCTTGCTGCTCATGCAGTGGACTTACTGAAAAATGATATTTCAGGGTATGCTGTGGGTCTTGAGAAAAATAAGATAGCAAAAACAAGCTTTGATGAGGTGTTCCAGGAGGAGCATGTCATTGATGAAGGTTTATATAGATTGTCAAAAGAGTTATCAATTTAGGAGGAAAAAAGAATGCGAAACACAAAAATCGTTTGTACGATTGGTCCGGCATCAGAAGCACCAGAAAAATTGGAACAGTTAATGAAAGAAGGGATGAATGTTGCTCGTCTGAACTTCTCCCACGGTGACCATGATGAACATAAAAGCCGTATCGATAATATCCGTAAAGTGGCAAAAAAACTGGATAAAAATATCGGTATACTACTGGATACAAAAGGCCCTGAAATCAGAACGCATAACATGGTCGGCGGTGCAGTAAATTTAGAACGCGGCCAGGACATTACTGTGTCTATGGATGAAGTGGAAGGTACAAATGAGAAGTTCTCTATCACTTATGACGGCCTGATTGATGATATTGATACAGAAAGCCGCATCCTGCTCGATGATGGGTTAGTTGAGCTTGAAGTAAAAGAGATATCCAAAGAAAAGAATGAAATATACTGTAAGGTATTAAATGACGGCGTATTAAAGAATAAAAAAGGCGTAAACGTACCGGGTGTTTCCGTAAAACTGCCGGGAATCACTGATAAAGACCGTAAAGATATTATTTTTGGTATCGGTGAAGGGATTGATTTTATCGCCGCAAGCTTTATCAGACGAAACTCTGATGTGCTGGAAATCAGAGAACTCCTTGAAGAATATGATGCTGGATATATCGGTATTATTCCAAAAATTGAAAATCAGGAAGGTATCGATAATATTGACAGCATTCTCGAAGTGTCAGACGGTTTAATGGTTGCACGTGGTGATTTGGGTGTGGAGATTCCGCCTGAATCTGTACCAATGGTACAGAAAGATTTAATTAAAAAATGTAATTACCTGGGTAAACCGGTAATCACCGCAACTCAGATGCTTGATTCTATGCAGGTAAATCCAAGATGTACCCGTGCAGAAGCCAGTGATGTGGCGAATGCGATTTATGACGGGACAGATGCAGTGATGCTGAGCGGTGAGACAGCGGCAGGTGATTATCCGGTGGAAGCAGTACGTACGATGACTTCCATTGCGAATTCTGCAGAAGAAGCCCAGGATTATAAAAAGCTACTTTCGGAACGGACGAAAACCCAGCAGCCGAATATGGTGACGGCGATTGGTGTGTCAGTTGCCCACACTGCGCTTAACTTAAATTGTAAAGCAATTATTGCAGCAACTGAATCCGGGCATACGGGTAAGATGATTTCTAAATACCGTCCGCATGCAGATATTATTGCGGTGACACCGCATGATCATGTCGCAAGAGCACTTGCGCTCGTATGGGGTGTTCACCCGATTGTTACTGACGGTACAAAAAATACAGACCAGTTACTCAATACATCTGTATCTGCAACAATCGAAAAAGGTTATGCAGGGTACGGTGATTTATTAATTATCACTGCAGGTGTGCCGACAGGTAAATCCGGCTCTACCAACTTAATGAAACTTCATGTCGTTGGTGATGTACTGGTTAAAGCTCAGGGAATCGGACGTAAGAGTACGGTAGCGGAAGCAGTGCTGATTCATTCTGCGAAAGATTTAAAAGAAAAGAATGTTGAAGGTAAAATTGTCGTTGTAACTTCTGTTGAACCTGAGTACACAAGCAGTATTGAAAAAGCAGCTGGTCTTGTGACAGTTGAAGGTGGCCTGACCAGCCATGGTGCAATTGTCGGTCTGAATGTCGGTCTGCCAACGATTGTCGGTGCAACAAATGCACTGGATGTTATTCAGGATGACATGCTGATAACAGTTGATTCGGAACAGGGATCTATTTACAATGGACATGCGAATGTACTTTAAAATTTAAATCACTGATTATTGGTGGGAGGGTTATGAATTTAAGTTCATAGCCCTTTTTCCATATCCTTTTAGTGTATGATAAAGTTAATGTTGCAAATGAATTCATGTCATTTGTATAATGATTGTGAGGTGCATGTATATGAAAAAATATTTAATTTTAATGCTATTGTCTGCAGCTTTTCTTGCAGCATGTAATGAAAATAATTCGGAAGATAACGGTGCAGAAGATGATACTTCCACTGAAGAAGCAGCTGAAGAGACACCTGCAGATGAAAATACAGAGGATAGTGCTGAAAATGATGAGGCGTCTGAAGAAGATGAATCTGCTGAAGAAAACGGCCGAGAGGATGTCGACATGTCGGCAGAGGGGATTATTGACCAGTCAGTCAGTGAATATGGTGACACAACAAGTTATCAAATGACCCATAACTATATAATCAGTCAGGATGATGAAGAGGAAGAAATCCGTATGATTACAACAAGAAGTGATCAAAATGAGTTGAAAATAGATGTGAACACCCCTTCAGATACATTTTCACATTATATTATTGACGGCGAACATTTTGTATACACAAATGGAGACTTTGAATTCCAGGCAGAAAATGTAGAAATTACAGGGTCGGCATACAGTGATATATTATCCAGCCTGGATTCATTCAGAGAAGCTGATTTTGAGGAAGCGGAAGAAGGTTATGTATTAACAGAAACAATTGAAGAAATTGATCAGGTGTTAAGCCTGCTTCCTGAAGATTTGTCATCCGAAGTGTCCGGTGCATCGGCAGAAGGTACGATTGAACTATTGTTCAATGAAAATTTTCAGTTTAACGGTTCGAATCTGGAGTTAACTCTGGAGAGTGAAGGAGATACTTATACGCTGTCGTCAACAAGTGAAATTCGAGGAATCGGGACACTTGAAGTAATAGAAAAACCTAATGCAATGTCCGAATGATAAGTTTTTATTATGTTTATTAATAAGATAATTAACTCTTTGTTATCACGCACTAAAAATGTATGAAATATGGTCTATACCGTATGAATAAAGGGCTTTCAAGCATTTTTATGTATAATTACACAACGCTTTGGTGCGTTACGGATTTGTTCACAAAGATTCAATATTTGATATAATGGTAGTAACATTCATGATTTAAGTGATGAAAATACAGAGGAGGATTTTTATGTCTCAAAAGAAAGGCTTAGAGGGGATTGTGGTTGCTGACTCGAGAATCAGTTCAATTATCGGGTCACAGCTCACATACTGCGGTTATGAAATTGATGACCTTGCAGAAAATGCATTGTTTGAGGAGGTTGTATATTTATTATGGAATGATAAACTGCCGAATCAGGAAGAACTAAATACATTTAAAGAAAAGTTATTTGATTTAATGACTTTGGATGAAAGAATTTATAAGCATTTTGAAAATTATCCAATTGAATCTGTACATCCAATGACAGCACTGCGTACGTCACTGTCATTTACAGCACATTTCGATGCCCATGCAGAAGATACATCTAATGAAGCGCAGAAGGAAAAAGCATTGAGAATCCAGGCACAGCTGCCTGCACTGGTTGCATCATTCTCCCGCGTACGTGACGGCAAAGAAGTAGTGAAACCCAAAAAAGGTTTAAGTTATGCAGCGAATTTTCTGTATATGTTAAATGGCGAAGTGCCGACAGACGTTGAAGAAGAAGCAATGAACAAAGTACTTGTACTTCAGGCAGACCATGAATTGAATGCCTCTACATTTACAGCACGTGTATGTGTCGCTACAGAATCAGATATTTATTCAGGTATTACTGCAGCAATCGGTGCATTAAAAGGACCACTTCACGGCGGTGCCAATGAACAGGTTATGAATATGCTGAAAGAAGTTGGATCACTTGATAATGTGGATAACTATATCCAGAAGAAATTTGACAACAAAGAAAAAATCATGGGTATCGGTCACCGTGTCTACAAAGAAGGAGATCCCCGTGCAAAGTATTTAAAGCATATGTCTAAGAAGCTCACTGAAGAGAGTGGTAAAGGTGAACTTTTCGAAATTTCCAAGAAAATTGCTGAAATTGTAGAACGTGAAAAGGGACTTCTCCCTAATGTAGACTTCTACAGTGCGACAGTCTATTATTCATTAGGTATTGCTTCAGACTTGTTTACTCCGATTTTCGCAATGAGTCGTGCGTCAGGCTGGACAGCACATATTCTTGAACAGTATGCAGATAACAGATTGATTCGTCCGAGAGCAGAATATGTTGGTGCAACCGGCAGAAAATATGAACCAATCGAAAACAGATAAAACTTTTTGGAGGTATTTATAAATGGTAAGTGAAAAAATTCAAACACATAATGGTGAACTTAATGTTCCAAATCATCCGGTAGTTCCTTTCATTGAAGGAGACGGTATTGGACCTGACATCTGGAAAGCAGCACAGAAAGTATTGGATGCGGCTGTTGAAAAGGCGTACAACGGTGAGAAGAAGATTGACTGGAAGGAAGTATATGCCGGTCAAAAAGCATATGATCAGACAGGTGAATGGCTGCCGCAGGCGACGCTCGATACAATTGATGAGTACCTGCTTGCGATTAAAGGCCCACTTACAACACCAATCGGCGGAGGTATCCGTTCATTGAATGTTGCGCTTCGTCAGGAACTGGATCTATTCACATGCTTACGTCCTGTAAGATACTTTGAAGGTGTTCCTTCTCCACTTAAACGCCCGGAAGATACAGATATGGTCATTTTCCGTGAAAATACTGAAGATATTTATGCCGGCATTGAGTTTCAGGAAGGTACTGAAGAAGTGAAGAAAGTCATTAACTTCCTGCAGGATGAAATGGGTGCTAAAAATATCCGTTTCCCTGAAACATCTGGTATCGGTATTAAGCCGGTCTCAAAAGAAGGTACTGAGCGTCTAGTCCGTGCGGCAATCAACTACGCGATTGAGCATAAGCGCCCGTCAGTGACACTTGTTCATAAAGGAAACATTATGAAGTTTACTGAAGGCGGCTTTAAAGCATGGGGTTATGACCTTGCTGAAAGAGAATTCGGGGACAAAGTATTTACATGGAACGAATATGATAAAATTGTTGACCAGGACGGCAGAGAAGCAGCGGATAAAGCACAGAGTGCAGCTGAAGCTGAAGGTAAGATTATCGTTAAAGATTCCATCGCGGATATCTTCCTGCAGCAGATTTTAACACGCCCGAAAGAATTCGGTGTGGTGGCAACAATGAACTTAAACGGTGACTATATCTCTGACGCACTTGCAGCACAGGTCGGCGGTATCGGTATTGCACCGGGTGCGAATATTAACTATGAAACAGGTCATGCAATCTTTGAAGCGACACATGGAACGGCACCTAAATACGCAGGTCTTGATAAAGTGAATCCTTCATCAGTGATTCTTTCAGGTGTGTTGCTGCTTGAACATATCGGCTGGCAGGAAGCAGCGGATTTAGTTACGAAATCAATGGAAAATACAATCGCATCTAAAGTTGTCACTTATGACTTCGCCCGTTTAATGGATGGTGCATCTGAAGTGAAATGTTCTGAATTCGGTGATGAACTGATTAAAAACATGGAATAATAGACACGTACAAATAATTTAGGGAGTGATCCTTTTGACCAGGAAGAAGATATCAGTGATTGGTGCCGGCTTTACCGGTGCCACTACTGCTTTTATTGCAGCATCAAAAGAACTCGGAAATGTTGTGTTAGTGGATATTCCTCAAAGTGAAAAACCAACACAGGGCAAGGCGCTTGATATGCTCGAAGCGATGCCTGTACTTGGCACTGATTCTAAGGTGACGGGGACAAGCGACTACAGTGATACAAAGGATTCAGATATCGTAATCATTACTGCCGGCATTGCAAGAAAACCGGGTATGAGCAGAGACGATCTTGTAAAGACCAATCAGAAAGTGATTCAGTCAGTCACAAAAGAAGTGGTGAAACATTCACCGGATACAACAATACTTGTTCTGACTAATCCTGTGGATGCGATGACGTATACAGTATATAAAGAATCCGGTCTGCCGAAAGAGAAAGTCATCGGTCAGTCAGGTGTACTGGATACTGCGAGATTCTGTGCATTTGTTGCTGAAGCACTGGATGTATCTGTAAAAGATGTGAAAGGCTTTGTTCTTGGCGGCCATGGTGATGATATGGTGCCTTTAATCAGATATTCAAGTGTCGGCGGTGTACCTTTGACTAAACTGCTTTCTGAGACTGAAATCGATGAAATTGTGGAACGAACACGTAAAGGCGGAGCTGAAATTGTCGGCTTACTCGGTAATGGTTCAGCATACTATGCACCGGCTGCGGCACTTGTTCAAATGGCGGAAGCGATTTTGAAAGATCAGAAACGTCTGCTTCCTGCAATCGCACTCTTAGATGGTGAGTACGGTTATAATGATTTATATCTCGGCGTACCGACAATTTTAGGTGCAGGTGGAATTGAAAAAATTGTTGAGCTGGATTTAACGGATTCTGAAAAGAACGAACTGAAAGTATCAAAAGAATCTGTGGAGAAAGTCATGAAAGTTTTGAAATAACATTGCGAAAATTTCAATCAATACGTATAATAATGAGTCGTCTGATTTTTTATCAGACGGCTTTACATATTGTTGGAGGTAAGAAAGAATGGAAAATGGTAGAAAGAAAAATGGACTTTTTCAAAAGTTTCTTGATTTTGTAGAATGGGGCGGTAATAAACTGCCGCATCCGGTCACACTTTTTGCGTTACTCGCAGTCATTACACTTTTGGCTTCAGCAGTTTTCTCCATGTTCGAAATTGAAGTGGAACACCCTGGAGAAGAGGGCGGTACAGTCACTGTAAACAATCTGTTAAACAGTGAAGGTATTAATTATATTTTCTTAAATATGACTGATAATTTCATCAATTTCGCACCGCTCGGTGTTGTTTTGGTGACAATGCTTGGTATCGGTATCGCAGAGCGCTCGGGCTTAATCAGTGCGGCACTCAGAGGATTCATACTTGCGATACCTAAAAACTTAATCACGGCCGGTCTTGTTTTTGCTGGGATTATGTCCTCTTTAGCATCTGATGCCGGGTATGTGGTATTACCGCCGCTTGGCGCTGTAATATATCTTGCCCTCGGCAGACACCCCCTCGCAGGTCTCGCAGCGGCATTTGCCGGGGTATCTGCAGGGTTTTCTGCAAACCTGCTTTTAAGCGGTACGGATGCGATGCTTGCAGAAATGACGATTGATGCTGTTAATATGATTGATCCGGCATATGCAGACGGTATGAATGTCGCAATGAACTGGTTCTTTATCGCAGCAAGCGTGTTCTTCCTGACATTTGTCGGGTGGTTTGTATCCGATAAAATCGTCGAACCAAGACTGGGCAGCTTCAAGGCTGAAGATACGGATGATATTTCTGTCAGTGAAGAGGATATGAATCATTTGGAGCCGGTTGAGAAAAAAGGATTAATTGCTGCCGGTATTTCCATCATTGTCAGTGTATTGCTGGCGTCACTGCTTGTTGCGCTTCCGAATTCACCGATGCGCGGTGCAGATGAAATCGGTACATACCTTGATACGATTGTTCAGTCACCATTTATGGACGCACTGGTTCCGGTCATCGCAATTTTATTCTTTATACCGGGCCTTGTATACGGACTCGTGACAAAAAGTATTCGGAATGATAAGGATGTTGCGAACCAGCTGACTGAAACAATGGCATCTATGGGTATGTTTATTGTACTTGCTTTTACTGCCGGGCAGTTTGTAGCATTCTTTGCCGAATCAAATTTCGGTGTGATTATCGGTGTTTATGGTGCAGAGCTTCTGGAGAGTATTAATTTCGGTGGTGTACCGCTTCTAATCGGTTTTATGCTTGTCGTGGCGTTTGTGAATTTATTTATCGGCAGTGCCAGTGCCAAATGGGCAATGATGGCACCGATATTTGTGCCGCTGTTAATGCAGTTTGGTTTTTCACCGGAACTGACGACAATGGCTTACCGCGTTGCAGACTCCTCAACAAATATTATCACACCGCTGATGACATATTTTGCGATTATTATCGCTTTTGCACAGAGATATGATAAGAATATTGGAATCGGAACACTGATTTCAGTGATGGTGCCGTATTCGATTTTCTTCTTTATATTCTGGTCATTGATGCTGATTGTCTGGATGTGGCTTGGTATACCACTCGGACCGAATGCACCAGTGTATTATTAAGAGATTTGACACAGGCACTGTCTGTGTCTTTTTTTGTTGGATTCTACTGCTTTGGTGGGTATAATTAAACATGAACTGATGATAGGAGCGTGACCAATGGATAAATTAATTTTAATTGATGGAAACAGCATCGCATTTCGTGCCTTTTACGCACTGCCGCTGCTTTCTAATCAAAGCGGTCTGCATACCAATGCATTATTCGGCTATGCAAGATTACTTGAAAAAATCATTGAAGATGAACAGCCGACTCATTTTTTAGTCGCATTTGATGCGGGGAAATCTACATTCAGACATAAAGCTTATAAAGACTACAAAGGCGGCAGGCAGTCGACACCGCCGGAACTCGGGGAGCAGTTTGCACCTATCAGGAAACTCATCGATGCATACGGCATCAAGCGGTATGAGGCGAATGATTACGAGGCTGATGATATTATGGGAACGTTGAGTAAGTTGGGTGATGAAAAAGGATTTAAAACCATTATTATCACAGGGGATAAAGACTTAACTCAGCTGGCAAGTGATCATACAGATGTCTATTTTACTAAAAAAGGAATCAGTGATATTGAAGTCTTTACACCGGAACATGTCAGAGAAATTTATGATTTAAATCCACTCCAAATCATTGATTTAAAAGGTTTAATGGGAGATAAGTCCGATAACATACCCGGTGTGCCGGGTGTCGGCGAAAAAACTGCCTTGAAACTGCTTCATGCCCATGGCTCAGTAGAGGGTGTCTATGAAAATTTAGAAGAAATCAAAGGCAAAAAACTGAAAGAAAATCTGACGGAAAATAAGGATACCGCATTGATGAGTAAGGAACTCGCAACGATATACCGTGAAGTGCCGTTTGATTTTGATCTGGACAGTTTAAAATTTGATAAAGACAATAATGAAAAATATGAAATATTTAAAGAATTTGAGTTTAATTCACTGCTCGATGATGTCGAAGCAACAGAAGCAGAAGAAAAAGAGGAATTCACAGACACGCTGACAAATGATTTGAATGCCCTCGGAAAAAATATTTCCCTTTATCTTGAAGTCCATGCGGATAACTATCTGTTTAATGCACCGGAATATATCGCCCTTACTGACGGCAGTCAGACTTTCATCAGTAAAGTTGAGGATGTGGATTCAAATGTATTAAGTGAATTTTTATCTTCAAGGAATACAGTGAACAGTTATGATATCAAACGTCAGATTGCGCTGTTAACGCATCTCGGTATTACATTTACTGACTTTACAAGTGATGTTATGCTTGCGAGTTTCTTACTGGATCCGTCCAAGAAGATTATCGATGTCAGCGAGACAGTAAAAAATTACGGCTTTTCTATAGACAGTGATGATTATGTTTATGGTAAAGGGCGTAATAAAAAGACACCGACAGACGAAGAGATGATTTCATTTTTAAATGATAAGGTAATGGCTGTCCATCAAGTTATTGCATTATTAAAGGACAAGCTTGAAGAGGATGAGATGCTCGAATTATGGCAGGACCTTGAGATGCCGTTGTCAAAAGTACTGGCAGAAATGGAACTTAGAGGTATCACAGTAGATGTCAGCCGCTTAAAGGCTATGGAGGAAGACATTGATACCCGGTTGAAGGAAATTGAGACTCATATTTATGACCTCGCCGGAGAAGAATTCAATATCAACTCACCAAAGCAGCTGGGTGTTGTATTATTCGAGAAGCTTGAACTGCCGGTAATCAAGAAAACCAAAACCGGTTATTCTACGGCAGTGGACGTATTAGAAGCGCTTCAGGATAAACATGCAATTATTCAGTATCTACTGGATTACAGAACATTATCAAAACTTCAGTCGACTTATGTAATCGGGCTTCAAAATGAGATTCGTGATGATTCAAGAATTCATACCCGGTTTAATCAGACACTCGCACAGACCGGAAGGCTGTCATCAGTGGAACCGAACCTTCAGAATATTCCTGTCAGAATTGAAGAAGGCCGTAAAATCAGACAGGCATTTGTATCAAAAGATGAAGACCATGTCCTGTTATCACTGGATTACTCCCAGATTGAGCTCCGTGTACTTGCAACAATTACCGGAGATAAAACAATGACACAGGCATTTAAGAGTGATACAGACATTCATACAAAAACTGCAATGGAAGTTTTTAACGTGGGTCACGATGAGGTGACTGCATTGATGAGAAGAAATGCAAAAGCAGTGAATTTCGGTATTGTGTATGGCATTAGTGATTATGGTCTCAGTCAGAATCTCGGCATCACCCGTAAAGAGGCGAAAACATTTATTGATAATTATTTAAACTCGTTTCCTGAAGTAAAACAGTTTATGAGTAATATTGTTCAGGATGCGAAGCGGGACGGTTATGTGAAAACATTGATGAACCGGAGACGTTATATTCCGGATATACAGAGTAGAAATTTTAATGCAAGAAGTTTTGCGGAAAGAACCGCAATGAACTCGCCGATTCAAGGCAGTGCAGCTGATATTATTAAACGTGCAATGGTTAAGTTTTTCGATGATGAAAGAATAAAAGCATTTAATGCAGAACTGCTGCTGCAGATTCACGATGAGTTAATATTTGATGTGCCGAAAGCTGAAGTAGATGCATTTATCCCGGTTATTCAGGAAATTATGGAACATGCGGTGGAGCTTGAGGTACCGCTCAAAGTGGATTATGGATACGGCAGAGACTGGTATGAAGTGAAGTAGGTGAAGATATGCCGGAATTACCGGAAGTGGAGTTAGTAAAAAGAGATTTAAATGGCATTGAAGGCCAGACCATTCAGGATGTCACACTATCGGATTTTGTAAAAAACGGCCATGCATCGGGCAGGAAAACAATCATTAAAATGCCGCTTGAATTATTTGCCGGCGAAATGACAGGTGCTGAAATTGTTAAAGTCGGCAGACGCGGAAAATATCTGTATTTTATATTAAAAAAATCGGATGTCATCTTTTATATGATGAGTCATCTCGGTATGAGTGGTGCATATTTTCATGTCCAATCATTTCAGGATATAAAAGAGTTAAATTATAAAAAGCACTGGCAGGTACAGTTTCGATTGTCAGACGGGAGTATTCTTATCTACAGTGACATCAGACGCTTTGGAGAAATGCAGGTGATTCCGTCATTTAACGGATTCATGCCGGTGTCTGAAATGGCGCCGGAATATACGGACGAAACCGCACGTATGTATTTTATGACACAGCTCTCAAGGGATAAATATCAGAATAAGGCAATTAAAGCATTGATTATGGACAGCAGAATTATTCCCGGTGTCGGTAATATTTATGCTTCTGAAAGCCTGTATGCATCCGGCATCCTGCCGTCAAGAAAAGTGAAGTTTATCTCTCAGCATCGTCTGAACCGATTATTTGATGAAATTGTTAATGTGTTTGAAATGTCATTATCTCAGGGCGGGTCTACAATTTCTGATTACCGGAGTGTTTCTGGTGAATCGGGGCAGATGCAGGATCGTTTTAAAGTGTATCAGAAGAAAGTATGTCCAAAAGGACATGATATTAAGACAAAAGTCATCGGATCGAGAAATACATTTTACTGCACGACTTGTCAGAAGTAGACGGTGGAATTATTCGGTATATTTTCACCAGCCAATGGACAGAATATATAACGAACAGTGCGTTTAGAACATAAAGTGAAAGGAAGTGAACAACAGCATTTTTGAAAAGCCCGTCTGATTTACCGGGCTTTTTAACTGTGTTGTTCCAATGAACAAAGTTATTGGATTGACCGGCGGTATCGCAAGTGGAAAATCGACTGCGGCTGCCTACATAAAATCACAAGGATATCCGGTACTTGATGCGGATATCTATGCCAGAAAAGCACTTGATAAAGATGAACCCGGCTATAAAAAAGTGGTCGAGCACTTTGGACCTTCTGTGTTGGCGGAGAGTCTGGAGATTGATCGGAAAAAACTGGGGCAGATTATATTTAATAATGAAGACGAAAGAAAAGTGTTGAATGATATCGTGCATCCGGAAGTCCGGAGAATGATGAATGAAGAACAGAGCGTACTGCTTGAGAAAAAGCATGTATTTTTGGATATTCCGCTGCTTTTTGAGAATGGACTCGACAAAAATTGTGATATTACCATAACGGTCTTTGTAGACAGTGATGTCCAGCTGACACGTTTAATGGCAAGAAACCAGTTATCCAAAGAAGATGCACTGTCCCGGATTAACAGCCAGATGTCTCTTGAGGAAAAGAAAATACGTGCGACCCACCAGTTTGATAATAACGGCTCGAAAGAGGAACTGTACACTCAGATTAATCAATTCTTAAACAGTTTATAGACTGTAAATAAAACGTTCTCATAAAAAATGAAGAAAATCACAATATATACTTTTAACTCTCTTTTAATGTGTTATACTAATGATAAATAAGCATAACATATACATAAGGGAGTTTTTTTCATGACAAAAGTTGCGATTAATGGTTTAGGTAGAATAGGTAGAATGGTGTTCCGTTTGATTGCGGATTCAGATCAGCTTGAGCTGGCTGCGGTGAATGCCAGTTATCCTGCAGAAACGCTCGCCCATTTAATTAATTATGATTCTACTCACGGCAAATGGGGAAAAACTGCAGAAGCAAAAGAAAACGCTTTAGTAGTAGATGGAAAAGAAATTAAAATCGTTTCCGACAGAGATCCTTCAAACCTGCCCTGGGCGGATCTTGGTGTTGATTTAGTATTTGAAGCAACAGGGAAATTCAACTCCGGTGATAAAGCGCAGGGGCATCTTGATGCAGGCGCTAAAAAAGTCCTTCTTACAGGTCCTTCCAAGGGCGGTGAGGTACAGACAATTGTGGTGGGTGTAAATGATGAAGCATTAAATGTAAGTGGATTTGATGTATTCTCAAATGCCTCATGTACAACAAACTGTCTTGGTCCGGTAGCGAAAATTTTAAACGATGAGTACGGTATTGAAAATGGATTGATGACAACTGTCCATGCCTTCACAAATGATCAAAAAACCATTGATAATCCTCATAAGGATTTACGCCGTGCCCGTACCGCTTCAGACAGTATCATTCCGACGTCAACAGGGGCAGCCAAAGCACTCAGTGTTGTACTGCCTGAACTGGATGGTAAACTGCACGGCCTCGCACTCCGTGTACCAACGCCGAATGTATCACTGGTCGACTTAGTGGTGGACCTTGAAAAACCGGCGACTGCAGAAGAAATCAATGCGACTTTTGAAAAGTATGCAGACGGTCCGTTAAAAGGTGTGCTCGGTGTCACATATGAACCATTGGTATCAAAAGACTTCAACACAGATTCAAGAAGTGCGGTGATCGACGGTTCACTGACTATGGTCATGGATGATAAAAAAGTAAAAGTACTTGCCTGGTATGATAATGAGTGGGGTTACTCGGTCAGAACTGTTGAACTGGCAGAAGCGATCGCAAAAGGCATCTAAATAAATATTTCAAACCGGGAGGGTCCCCGGTATAAATGCGGAGTATTTCTATCATTTATGCCGGACAGGATATCCCGGTTTTTATTATTATGCATGGATTTGTTATAATAGATAAGAAGATAAATTGAAGAGGTGAGAACTATGAAATGTCCAAATTGTCAGCATGATCATTCAAAAGTGATTGACTCAAGACATACGGATGAAATGTCTGCGATAAGAAGACGCCGTGAATGTGAAAAGTGCGATTTTCGATTTACCACTTTTGAACGTGTTGAGTTAACACCTCTTATTGTGATAAAAAAGGACGGCACGAGAGAAGTTTTCTCGAGAGATAAAGTGCTTGACGGTCTGCTCCGGGCATGTGAAAAAAGAGCAATTCCCTACAATGAACTGGAGAAACGAACAGACAGTGTAGAGTCTAACTTAAGAAATTTGAATAAGGCGGAAGTGTCTTCAAACGATATTGGAGAATATGTAATGAAGGAACTCATTACACTGGATCAGGTGGCTTATGTCAGATTTGCTTCTGTATATAAAGAGTTTAAGGATATTGATCAGTTGATGGATACTTTGAATCATCTGGCAAAAGGCAGGAATGAAGATGAACTTCAATGACAGATTAAAACCCAACACTGAATTTATTGTTTATACACCCATGCGGTTGTCAGCAGACCATCATGAAGTGCTGAATCAATTATATCTGCCTGTACTTCAATCAGGCACACTGATGGCTTATTTATATTTACATGAATCGACAACGCACTTTGAAGCATTGACCCGCCGGTTTCATAAAGAAATTATGGATGCGTTGTCGGTACCGTTGTCTGAATATATGAATATGCTTGAAAAGCTTGAAGGTATTGGACTGGTGCGGACATATGTTTCAAACAGAGAACATGATGACTTATTTATATATGAACTTTTAAGTCCGATGTCAGCAGAAGCATTTTTTAAAGATCCGATGATGAGCATGTACCTTTACGGAAAAATAGGTTCGGAGCAGTATAAAGTCAAAAGAGAGCGGCTCAGCTACCCGGCAATGCCGGAGGATATCAGTGATGTGACCCGGAAGTTTACGGAAGTATTCCGGCATACAGATTCGGATGACTTTAAAGTGCCGCAGAATGATTTCAGAAGAGATGTGAAATCGCAGGGTGCCAATGTGGATATGGATGATTTTGATTTTGAAGTATTGTACACTCATTTAAAAGGCACGAAAATCGATAAAAAATTCTTCAGCCGGGATATCCGTATGCTAATTGTTAAACTTAGTGTATTGTTTAACCTGAATGCATATGATATGAAAAAAATATTATTGAATTCAACGAATCAATACAAGGGTATTGATAAAGAGAAATTGAAGTTTGAGGCCCGGAGTTACTATCAGAAAGAATATAATCAGCCGATGCCTGTGCTTCAGTCCATCCATGACAATCAACGGGAATCAGGAAAAGCGGAAAAAGAAAATTCAACTGAGCTCGATTATATCCAAACCTTAAATTCGATTAATCCGATAGACAGACTGAATGATTTAAAATCATTCTCCCCGAGTGATACGGATATGAAACTGGTCACAGATATTATTGCGAATACGACTTTGGAAAACGGTGTGATTAATGTGCTTTTGGAGTACGTCTATCAAATGCAGGAAGGTGACCTGCCTGTACAGTATACGATGAAGATTGCACGTGACTGGCAGAAAGCAGGATATCAGTCGGCTGAAGAGGCCTACCAGTCGATTATTGATTACAGAAATGAACAGGAAAAGCGTAAAGAGGCACGAAACCAGAGAAGAGCCGGTAAAAGAGATAAAACCCGGGAAGGTGAGAAGACACCGTACTGGATGGATAAGGATAAAAGTAAAGAGATAGAACCGGTGAACTACAACAGCCAGAAAACGGCCAAAGATGATCCGGAACTTCAGAAAATGATTGATGAATTCAGGAAGAATTAGGTGATAAATGATGGAATCAATGCGTGATCTTTTAAAAACCAACAGAAAAATTGAAGAGAATAATAACCGTATCTATCAGCGGCTGATTCAACATCCCAAGATTTCTGCGCTGATTAATGACAAGGAGAAACCACTCACGGCGTCTATGATCCGTAATGATATGATTACATTGAAGCATTACGCCGACCAGCCGACAGAATGTGAAGTCGATAATGACGGCAACTGTATCAGCCATCCTGATGGATACGTCATCAATATTGATATCCGGGAAGGCCGGGCGAATATGTATTATACACCGTGCCCGGTGAAGGAGCGCCAGGATGCTTTCAAACGGAAAGAAAATTTAATTCAGTCATACCATGTGCCGAAAGATATTAAAAATGCGACCTTTGATACGATTTTTATCGATGGTGAGTCAAACCGTAATCCGCTGATTAAAAAAGCAATCCAGGTCACACGGGATATCGCATCCGGCGAGAGTACCCGGGGACTTTATGTCCATGGTGAGTTCGGTATCGGTAAATCCTATATACTGGGCTGTATTGCGAATGAACTGAAGGAAAAGTCAGTGTCATCTATGATTGTCTATGTGCCGGAAATCCTGAGGGATTTAAAGGCAGGCTTTAAAGACGGGACGACTGATGAAAAGTACAGAACCTTTAAAGAAGCGGAAGTATTAATACTTGATGATCTCGGCGCTGAGGATGTGACACCTTGGGCACGTGATGAGATTATTACCAGTCTCCTGCATCACCGCATGGTACAGAATATGCCGACGTTTATCAGTTCGAACTACAGTATTAGTGAACTTGAGTACCGGTACAGTATGACGAAGGAAAACGGCAGGGAAGAAACAAAAGCCCGCCGGATGACAGAACGTATCCGTGCCCTGTGTGAAGAATTTGAACTGAAAGGCCGGAATTACCGGACGAAGTAAAAAACGTATCTGAAAGCGTGTCTTTTGGGTGATGAAATCAGTATATGCAGTGCTTATTATTTATATTGACTATTATCAATTTACTTTATGTCATCATGACATTTTTTATAGATAATGATGAAAATATTTTTACGGTTTCGATGGTGTTTCCGCCGTTTATCTCATTTGTCCTGCTTATTACAGGCGGTGTCTATTTGTTTTTCAGACGTAAAACGGATTCGTATTCTCATTTGATTATTTATGTGTTCGTCATTAATGGATTGATATTTCTTATAGGAATGATTCTGATGCGGAATTTTTAGAGTCTTAATCAGTATTGGATTTTGATATAATAAAAAAACTGTATGCTGGTAAACCATCATTGCGTTTTATAAAAAGGTTATGTATAATTTATCTATAATTTCATTAATGTAAATCCAAAGGACAAGACTGTAACGTGTTTTCTAATCAGAGAATGCATGAAAGCTGAGACATGCATATTAAACCGTGGCAAGTTACTACCTTAAGAGATAATGCTGGTTAATCTCCAGACGTTTTAAGTGCGTTAAACTTATCTTGAGTTGAAAATGTTATGTTTTCATGAATCAGGGTGGTACCACGGTTTAAATCGTCCCTCTATTTTTTAGAGGGGCTTTTTTAATTGCAGTGAAAAATTAACTAAGAAAGGAATGGTGTAAATGAGTCAGGTAAATATTAAATTTCCGGACGGGAATGTTAAAGAATTTGAATCCGGTGTGACTGCTGAAGAGATTGCTCAGTCAATTTCACCAGGATTAAAAAAAGCAGCGGTCGCTGCGAAAGTGAACGGTGAGATGTATGATCTGCGCCGTCCGATTGAAAATAGTGCAGATTTTGAATTATTTACAAATAAAAATGAAGAAGGACTGGAGGTCCTCCGTCATTCTACCGCACATTTAATGGCACAGGCATTAAAACGTTTGTATGGTGATGTGAAATTTGGTGTCGGTCCGGTAATTGAAGAAGGTTTTTACTATGATTTCGATATGGATGAAAACATCTCTACAGATGACTTCCCGAAAATCGAAAAAGAAATGCAGAGAATCGTTGATGAAAATGTAGAGATTCACCGTGAAGTATTATCAAGAGATGAAGCAAAAAAACTGTTTAAAGATGATCCTTATAAGCAGGAACTGATTGAAGCAATTCCTGAAGATGAGCAGGTGACTGTGTATTCTCAAGGAGAATTCACTGACTTATGCCGCGGGGTCCATGTGCCGCAGACTTCAAAAATTAAGACATTTAAACTGTTGTCGACGGCGGGGGCATACTGGCGCGGTGACTCTAAAAATAAAATGCTTCAGAGAATTTACGGTACAGCATTCTTTGACAAGAAGGATTTAAAAGCATATCTGAATCTGCTTGAAGAGCGGAAAGAACGGGACCACCGTAAAATCGGCAAGGAAATGAAACTATTCCAAAACACTCAGCAGGTCGGTGCGGGTCTGCCGTTATGGCTGCCGAACGGCGCGACAATCAGAAGAGAAATCGAGCGGTACATCGTGGATAAAGAAGTATCTCTCGGTTATGACCATGTATACACACCGATTATGGCCAGTGTGGATCTTTATAAAACAAGCGGTCACTGGGGACACTATAATGAAGATATGTTCCCGCCGATGGATTTGGACGGTGAGGAGTATGTACTGCGTCCGATGAACTGTCCGCATCATATGATGATTTACAAATCAGAAAAGCATTCATACAGAGAACTGCCGATTCGTATCGCAGAACTCGGTATGATGCACCGCTATGAGGCAAGCGGGGCAGTAAGCGGACTGCAGCGTGTCCGCGGTATGGTGTTGAATGATGCACACGTATTCGTCCGTCCGGATCAGATTAAAGAAGAATTTATTCGTGTGGTGAATCTGGTATTAGAAGTATATAAAGACTTCGGTATTGAAAACTATTCATTCAGATTGAGCTACCGTGACCCGGAAGATACTGAGAAGTATTTTGATGATGATAAAATGTGGATTAAAGCAGAAGGCATGATAAAAGAGGCTGTTGATGAAATGGGACTCGATTATGTGGAAGCAGAAGGTGAAGCGGCATTCTACGGACCGAAACTGGATGTCCAGGTGCAGACTGCGCTCGGTAAAGAGGAAACATTGTCTACAGTTCAGCTTGACTTCCTGCTGCCTGAGCGTTTTGATTTAACATATGTCGGTAATGACGGTGATAACCACAGACCGGTCGTCATCCACCGCGGTGTCGTATCTACAATGGAACGTTTCGTGGCATTCTTAACTGAGGAGTATAAAGGGGTATTCCCATTATGGCTCGCGCCTCAGCAGGTGGAAATCATTCCTGTAAATGTGGATCTTCATTATGATTACGCAAGAAGTATTAAAGATGAACTGAAATCACAGGGCATCCGTGTTAATATAGATGACCGTAATGAAAAGCTCGGCTACAAAATCCGTGAAGCACAGATGCGGAAAGTGCCGTATCAGGTGGTTATCGGCGATAAAGAGATTGAAGAAAACGAGGTCAATGTCCGTAAATACGGTGAAAAAGATCAGAATTCATTTGACCGTGAAGAATTCACATGGAAACTGGTGGATGAAATTCGTTTGAAAAAGTAGTTTGACAAACTAAAGATCATCCTGTATAGTATTAAGAGTTGATAAGAACGGACAAGAAGAAGCACCCGCTTCTCACCCGCAAACACATTTAAGTTGTGACCGGGTTACTTACGAAAACTGCACTAAAGACAGTGTGGACAAGTATGGTAGGCGGGCGTATGCCCGCCTTTTTTTGTTCGTCTTAAATCTTATGGAGGTGTCGACAATAGCAAAAGACCAAACATTCATTAATGACCGTATTCGTTCTAAAGAGGTAAGACTGGTTGGACAAGATGGTGAGCAGATCGGTATTAAACCGACGCGCGAAGCTCAGGAAATGGCTGACAGAGTAGAACTTGACTTAGTACTTGTTGCGCCAAAAGCGAAACCGCCGGTTGCGCGTATCATGGACTACGGTAAGTTTAAGTATGAACAGCAGAAGAAAGAAAAAGAAGCGCGTAAGAAACAAAAAATCATCAATGTGAAAGAAATCAGACTTTCACCGACAATTGAAGAGCATGATTTCAATACTAAATTGAAAAATGCACGTAAATTTATCGGTAAAGAAGATAAAGTGAAAGTTTCAATTCGTTTCCGCGGTCGTGCCATTACACACAAGGATATCGGTCGTAAAGTATTGGAGCGTTTCGCTGAAGAACTTTCAGATATCGCAACAATTGAACAAAGACCTAAGATGGAAGGTCGTTCCATGTTCTTAGTTGTTGCACCAAACAATGATAACAAATAATCGGAGGGAAATTTCATGCCAAAAATGAAAACACACAGAGGTTACGCAAAACGTGTTAAAAAAACAGGTACAGGTAAATTCAAGCGTAATCATGCATACACGAGTCACTTATTCGCTAACAAATCTACTAAAGCGAAACGTAAATTAAGAAAATCAACATTAGTTGCAAAATCAGATGCGAAAAGATTAACGCACCTTTTAGCTAGAGCGAAGTAATCGTAATTATCATTAAGGAGGAATCACCATGGTTCGTGTGAAAAATGGTTTAACGTCCCGTAAAAGACGTAAAAAAGTATTAAAACAAGCAAAAGGATATTTCGGTTCTAAAAGTACATTATACAGAACAGCGAAACAACAGGTTACTAAATCCGGTCAGTACGCATACCGTGACCGTAAAAACAAAAAACGTGAATTCAGAAGATTATGGATTGCACGTATCAATGCTGCTGCGCGTCAGCACGACATCAGCTACAGCCGTTTAATGAACGGATTAAAATTAGCTGGAATTGATATCAACCGTAAAATGCTTTCAGAAATCGCAATCGCAGACGATAAAGCATTTGGTGAGCTTGTAAGCCAGGCAAAATCTGCTTTAAACAAATAATATATAATATATGATATCCGGTTGAGATGACTCAGCCGGTTTTTTTATTTCAGCGGTAGTTATGCCGCTTTATACAGCGTGTTTCAGGGGTGATTCATCCAGGTTGTATTTCATTTAAAACAGTCTGTTGGAATATTTGGAAATTTTATTTTATAATGATAACTGATTAGAGATTTATGGGAGTGTTGTAGAATGAGTATGGAAAATTTAATGATGAAAGCTCTATCAATGGACATCATTACGGCAAAAATGTTTAATGAGCTGCATACTGCTGTCACGGATGCTTATGGTGAAACAGAAGGCCGCCGGCTGATTCAAAACGGCCTTGAAGCTTACGGTTTAAAAGACACAGAAGCACTCGCAAAAAAAGCAACGGCTGAGGGTGAAAATCATCATTTTTACGAATATCTGCCTGAAGAAGTTGAAGGCGCGGAAAAATATGCAGACTTAACACCGTTTGCACGGTTTTCGAAAATGTTTGCACAGATTGCGAAGCAGGTGGTCGACCGTGATGATAAGGCAGGAGAAGATGTCATCAGAAGTGCCGTGGAACAGTTTGGACTCAAACGAGGGGAAGGCATCCGTCAGCGGGCACGGACAAACGGTCTGAAAAACACATCAGATAATTATTTAAAGAACTATGATATGGCAAGAAGCGAATTATTCGAAGTGGATACGACACATAAAGAAAACGAAATCGAACAGACATTTACCTACTGTCCGCTCGGCCAGCAGTGGGCGGATGATGACATGGCTAAATACGGTATTCTGTACTGCCAGATGATTGACCCGTCACTTGCGAAAGGCTACAATGAAAATTTTGAAGTGGTCCATGATGAATATGTACTAAGAGAAGGTCAGTGTCATTTTGAATTCAAGATGAAAGATCAGTAAATGCGGTATGAATAACAAGCAGAAAATCGTTTCTAAAATCTGGAGGTAGGTATGCAGTTTAAATTTGATCATCTTGTTCATTTTACAGACAAGCCGGAAGATACTAAAGAGGAATTAAAAGCACTCGGTCTTCATGTAGTCGACGGTGGCAGACATGAGGATGGGGGAACGTATAACACATTAACGTATTTTGATTTAAGTTATATTGAACTGATTGGCGTATTTGACCGTAAACTCGCAGAAAGTGATGCTGAAAAGTACAGCTTGAGGGACACTTTTCAAAAAAATCATTTTGAAGACGGCATGTCAAAAGTGGCTTTCCGTTCGGATAATTTAGACCGTGACCGTGCGTATTTTGAATCCCTCGGTCTTGAAGTCCACGGACCGCTGCCTTTAAGCCGTGAGCGTCCCGACGGTAGTGTATTAAGCTGGAAACTCCTTTATATCGGTGACGGTGAAGGTCATCTCGGGCTGCCGTTTTTTATCGAGTGGGGTGAACCGGATGATGCACGGCGTGAAGATTTAACTGAACAGAAGACACTCGGAATCCATGAACGGGGTGCGCTGTATCTCGACTCTGTCGGTATGGCAGTGAAAGATTCAGAAGCGACGATGAAAAAATGGGCATCTTACTTTAATCTTGACCCGGGTGAAGTCTTTTACGACGCATCCCTCAGTGCAACGGGGCACCGTTTGAATCTCGGCGGTGGAGATATTGTCTTTTACACACCGGATAAGGACGGCGTTGTCAGTCGTGTACTGAATGATAGAGGCGAAACGCCCTTTATGGTCGATATCGGCGGAGCCGAGGATCAGGGGCAGTTTGAAGTCAAAAACGGATTATACCGATTTATTTAGTGTATAAATTAAAGCCGGCAGTGATGCCGGCTTTTTTCTAAAAAAATGATATGATAAAAATAAGATAAACAGGTGGAGGCGTTCAATATGAAAATTGGCACTATTGGTACCGGCATCATTGTCGATACATTTTTAGATGCGGTTAAACGTGTAGATAATATGGAATGTCTGCGGTCTATTCCAGAAAAGAAGAGACTGCCGCAGCATTCGCAGAAAAGCACGAAATCGGTACGCATTATACCGACTTGAATATGATGCTTAATGATTCAGATGTCGATACAATTTATATTGCTTCACCGAACAGTCTGCATTTTGAACAGGCATACCGTGCACTGAAACACGGCAAACATGTGATATGCGAGAAACCGTTCACTGCTACATTGAAAGAAGCAGACCAATTAATTCAGTATGCAGAAACGCACTCGCTTATGTTGTTTGAAGCAATTTAAAAATATTAATTTTCCGAACTTCCATCTGGTCAAGGAGCATCTTGAAGAAATCGGAGATGTAAAATTCATCCACTGTAATTACAGTAAATATTCGAGCCGGTATGATGCATTGAAAAACGGCGACACACCCAATGTGTTAATCCTGAATTTGCCGGCGGCGCACTGGCGGATTTAAATATCTATAATATTCATTTTGTGATGAAATTATTCGGACAGCCGATGAGTGCAGAATACACCGCGAATACACATAAAAACGGTATTGATACTTCCGGCGTGGCTGTACTGAAATATCCGGATTTTATTGCCGAGTGTGTTGCAGGAAAAGATGCCAGAAGTTTGAACTTTGTTATTATACAGGGAGAGAAAGGTTACATTCATGTGAAGAATGGTGCGAATAATTGTGATGAAGTCATACTGAATACATCGTCAGGGGAATATCATTTAAATAATCAGACGAGTGATAATGATATGTACTACGAAGCGCGCTTATTTGCGAAAATATTTAGAGAAAGAGATTTTGAGACGTGCCGCATCATGCTTGAACACTCACGTGCTGTGATGGATGTATATGAATCTGCAAGACATTCTGCCGGCATTATATTTCCGGCAGATGAACCATCATAAAAAGGAGATACTTAATGTGTCGAAAAAAAGAATAGTATTTGAAAATTTTGGAATGCCTGAGGATGTATTGAAAACAGAAAATGACACAATTTCACCACTTAAAGATGATGAGATACTGGTTGAAATGATTCTTTCGCCAATCAATCCATCTGATTTAATACCGGTAACCGGCGCATACCGTCACAGAATTGAACTGCCGGGCATTCCTGGATATGAAGGCGTCGGAAAAGTAGTAGAAATCGGCAGTAAAGTTAATCCAAAGCTGTTAAATACCCGGGTGCTCCCGCTCCGGGGAGAAGGGACCTGGCAGACGAAAGTGAAATGTCCTGCACGGTTCGCGGTCCCTGTACCGGATGAAATTGATGATTATACGGCCGCATGCTTATATATCAATCCCGTGACTGCATGGATCATCTGCAGCAGACAGCTGAATTTAATGCAGGGGGATGTGCTTGTTGTGAATGCATGCGGTTCATTTATCGGCCGGCTGTTCGCCCAGTACAGCAGGATATTCGGCTATACTTTGATTGCGGTTGTAAGAAATGAGAAACATACAGAAGACTTAAAGTCTCTCGGTGCGTCATTTGTGATTGATACTTCCAAAGAAAATGTAAGAGCAAGCGTTTTCGATATCACCGGCGGTAAGGGTGCAGATGCAGCCGTCGATTGTGTCGGCGGACATGCCGGCACAGAGCTCAGCTTTACTGTAAAACCAGGGGATGTTTTTTAACGCTTGGTTTATTATCCGGCCGTCAGGTGGACTGGCAGAGAATTCATGAGGAAACAAAAGTGAAAGAATCATTATTTCATCTGCGCCACTGGAATGCAGACATCTCTATAGAAGACTGGCACCGGACATTTAGCACAATAATCGAGAAAATCATCAAAGGCAGATTGACACTGGATTATTTTGATCGTGTATTTAACTTGAGTGAAGCAGTAGAAGCGGTACGTTATCTTAATACCGGTGAAAACAAAGGAAAAGTTTTTTTAAAAAATAATAAGTGATGAATACGGAACACTCTCCTTAAACTTAAATTTAAGGAGAGTGTTTTACATACGCTTTAAATTAATAGCCGTATAATATGTCTTTTTTAATTTGTTTCTTCTGAACGCCCTTTGATATCAGAAAGGACAATGTGGAATTTACAAACTGCTCGGAACCGGCGATTAGATATTCACTGCCGCTTTTTTCGGAAAGGTATGTTTCAAGTGTTTTAAAGTCATCATAATTTTTATAGAAAACAGAAACCAGGCCGTTCTTTTGAAATGCATCCAGTTCTTCTTTAAAGACGGGTTCTGTATCATTTGTGAAGTAGATGAGTGTGATGTCTGTTTGACTGCCGCTTATAGACGCATCTTTGAGCATGGAGCGAAAAGGGGTAATCCCCATACCGCCCGCAATATAAATATGTTCGCCGGATTTTGTTTCATTTAAAGATCCGACGGGTCCTTTAAACGATAAGGAATGGGTAGTGTGTAGATTCATCAGTGCCCGTTTATACGGACTCGGCGGATCACCAATCCGGGTAGTGATGGAAATTGTGTCTTCATTCGGTGATGAAGATATAGTGAACGGCTTTGTTTTGTTTTTAAGTACTTCATGATTGATTTTAAATAATCCGTATTGCCCGGCTTCATACTTCAGTTTTTCCGGTTTTTCAAAATGAAAGGTGTACACATCGTCAGTTTCTTGTGTATGATATTTAAATGGCAGTGAATGATTTGTAAACATTGCGAATGAGTCTTTGAAAAATCCCATAGTTAAGGTACCTCGTTTCTTTTTTAATACTGTGTTTAATTATATGATACTGTGTGATTATCGTAAATGATTTACTGAGATAAATGAACTGTCAATGTTAAGGTGAAAAAGGTGTAGATATGGAAATAGAAAATAATCAGGAATTTAAATTAAAATACGGCATCATTGCTCTTTTGGGTATGTTGACCGCAATCGGACCGTTGTCGCTTGATATGTATCTGCCGGCGCTTCCGGTGATTTCAGATGACATGGATACCACTGCTCTCTGGTCCAGA
The DNA here is from genome assembly GCA_019359885.1 of Listronotus oregonensis. NCBI lineage: Eukaryota > Metazoa > Arthropoda > Insecta > Coleoptera > Curculionidae > Listronotus > Listronotus oregonensis. The sequence continues at coordinate 269,800 of JAHBCN010000072.1, forward strand.
TGAGCTTAACATCGTGTCTGGTTGGTCTGGCACTGGGACAGCTGATGTTTGGTCCGCTCAGTGATATACAGGGAAGGAAGCGGCCGCTGTTAGTTACGTTAATGATATATGCAGTAGTGTCTGTGATATGTGCATTTCAAACAAATGTCGTGATATTTATTATACTCCGGTTTATACAGGGTTTCACCGGTGCTGCGGGGATTGTGATTGCCCGTGCAGTCGTCAGGGATATGCATTCCGGTATTACATTGACGAAAGCATTTGCCTTTCTGGCATTAATTAACGGGGCAGCACCGATACTCGCTCCAGTTTCCGGCGGCATCGTTTTAAATTTCGGTTCGTGGAAACTGGTCTTTATCATTATCGGCGCTATCGGGCTGTTTTTATTTTTAGCAGTGTTATTCTGGCTTAAAGAATCACTTTCGGTTTCTGAACGTTCCGAAGGCAGTATATTTCAGGTCGTGAAGACATTCGGGGGATTAATCAAAGATAAAGTATTTATGGGAATTGCCTTATCCCAGGCACTCATCATGTCATCGATGTTTGCCTATATTGCAGGGTCACCGTTTGTTCTGCAGAATATTTACGGTGTATCACCTCAGCAGTTTTCATTGATTTTTGCATTGAACGGGGTCGGAATTATAGTGTCTGCACAGGCTGCAGGAAGGTTGTCCGGAAGATTCAGTACATTAAATATTTTGAATACTGGTATATTAATTTCTGTCACAGGGAGTATTCTGCTTCTTTTGGCAGTGTGGATGAATGGACCGCTGTTCTTTATGATTATTGCATTATTCTTTGTAGTATCAAGTGTCGGTATGGTGTCCACTTCATCCTTATCACTTGGAATGGCCAACCAGAAAAAATCCGCAGGCAGTGCTGCGGCATTTCTCGGGCTGCTGCCGTTTATCGGCGGTGCGTTGGTTTCACCGCTTGTTGGCCTCCAGGGTGAATTTTCAGCGGTACCGATGAGTATCGTGATTATGACGTGCAGTGTACTTGCGTTAGTGCTGTTTATCAGCTGGGTAAGAAGGTCGGCTGCATGATGTAACCGCCGACTAAGTGATAACCGTAATAAAATGAGATAAGGGCAAGCAGGCTGAATATTAAATTTTCAGTCTTGCTTCCAGTCCGGGTAGTGATAGGAAAGCGGACTTTAAGAGTCACGGGAAAGAACAACTGAATCCCGCTTTTTGTTCCCATATCCAATATGTAATGGCTGATCATTCCGATAATCAAGCCCATTTTAATAGTGTCGTTTGGAAAAAATGTGTCCATTAAAAATGCCACAGCAATGAGAAACAACAAGCTGTGTGTAAATGAACGATGTCCAAATATTAAGTTGATGATTTTTGAAAGTAAAGGCATTTTTTTGCCGATTTTGCTGCCGCCGTGACATATGTCCGGTATAATCGCGCCGAGAATACCTGCTCCGGTTGTCAGGACAGGGTCTGTGCCTGCAAAATGAGCATAGGCAAGACTTGCAGCAATACCGCCGATGATGTGTGTTTTTCCAGTCATGATGTTAACCTCCTTAACCTGTCTATTTTACCATTTTTTTAATGAAAAATGAATCAAAATTTCATGTTGAGGTGATAAAAACTGACACTTTGATTAAATGATACGTAAAGAAGCCGAGTGCTTATATGATTAAGCACTCGGCTTCTTTGGGCTATCTGTCGCCTTTTCTGAAGTACAGAGATAAAAATATTGAAAAAATAGATATCACAGCCATTAAAATAAATGCATAATGCATGCCGTTCACCATTGATTCCCGTTCCGGCAGCTCAGAGTACTGCATGGTCAGTGTAATGATGGATGTAAACAATATCACACCGATAGACAGAGAAAACTGCCGCATGATATTGACAAGGGCGGATGCATCCAGTACATCGCTGCTGTCGACTGAATTCATCGCAACCGTTTGGAAAGTCATAATCGTTAAACCGAATCCAGCCATAAATAAGCAGAAATAAATAATAACGGTCACGGGTGATGTATCGAGCTGTATCGTTCTCATTAATAAGAGTGCCGCAGTGGTCATTAGAAGCCCAGGGATAATCACGCGTTTCGGTCCAAAAGCATCATACAGTTTCCCGGCAATGTAAGTGACGATAATCAAAACAACAGTTCCCGGTACAAGAATCATTCCTGAAATAAATACAGAGGTTTCAAGCACATCCTGAGCGAGCATCGGAATAATTGTTTCTACTGACAGGAGAAGCATTATATTAAGGAATAAAAGAATGGTACCAAGAGCAAACACCGGATTTAATAGCAGTCTTAAATTTAGAATCGGTATTTTAGTATTTAACTGCTGATAACAAAACAATGTCAGGCTGATCACTCCAATAAATAAAGGCAGTATGGAATATAAATCTGTAAATCCGTATACACTGATGTTGCTGATTCCGAGAGTGAAAGTAAAAAAGCCGATAATCCCGACAATTAATGAAGAGAGTTTCAGTTTAACCTGTTTTCTTTCAAAAACGTCCTTCATGAAGAAAATTGCCATGATTAAGGCAATGACAGATAACGGTATAAGCATTAAATATAATGAACGCCAGCCTGTGAAGTCTATTATGATGCCGGCAATCGGCGGTGCACTGGCCGGTGCAACATTGACAACGACACCTAAAAGTCCCATCGCAGCACCGCGCCGTTCTCTTGGATACACGCTGATGATGACTGTTTGAACCAGTGATAACATAATCGCAGCACCGACAGCCTGAACCACTCTTGAAATAATCAGGATGAAAAAAGTCGGTGCAATGTAGCCGATGATACTGCCGACGATAAAAGATACAATGGAAAAGATAACGAGGCTTTTCGATGTATAAGTGTTTGATAAGTAACTGGTTGTCGGCAGGATGGCAATGGTGGTAATCAAAAATATTGTGGTCAGCCACTGAACCTGAGTGGCACTGATGTCAAATTCCCGCATAATGGTGGGGTAGGCTGTAATGAGTAAAAACTGATTGAATGAAAAAACAAACGATGTAAACAAAACAACCGATACAATTTTTCTTCTTTCACTAATACTGATGTCCATAAATATGCCGCCTTTCTCTGCATATTTAAAAGTCACTAGCAGAATCTAGTGACTTTTAAATATTGTATTAATCAATGCCCTGTATTCATATTCTGATACAGGGCGTGTTTCCAGTCATTAACTGATGGGAAAAGAATAATAATAAAGTTGCAAATGCAACATAATGTGTTAATTTGAGTATATCATTCTGGATTAATAATACAAGGGTCTATTTCAATCCACACATCCGTGAAGGATGTGACATGAGCGGTAGCTCATCTAATCGCACCCCACGAGGGTGTGTGGATTGAAATAAGTAATGATATTAAATTATCACACATAATAAAAAGAGATGAAGTACTTTTTAAATGAAAACGAAATAATATCTATTCTATAAGAAAAGCGTAAAACAAAGTAGATTGAACTGTTTTACGCTTCTAATTTATATTATGAAATTTCTAAATGTTTCAGCTTAATTTGTAATTCTTTTTCTTGATTTTTGAATAACGTCATATCCATTGGCTTTGTTTCACCATTTTCAATTAAATGCTTTACATTCACCATTTGAAAATACCATCCTGTAAAATCCTTTGAAATATGTCCGAATTCATGCGGCAGTGCTTCATGAAATGTCAACAACGTTTTATCACCGTCAGGTTCCAACTTAAATTCAACTGTACCTATATCCCAAGTAAATTTGATATGTCTAGGATTTTGGTAACTTATAACATTCATTTCTTCATAACTGCCGTTTCCTAAATCAAAAATCAGCGTATGAGTAGAATGATTTTTGTTAAAAGAAAGTTCTGGAAACCATTTTGAAATACCGTTTGTAGTACCTAGATATTCAAATACTGTTTCAGTTTCAGCAGCGATTTCTGTTTGAATCGTCTGGTAATAAGATTTTTGGTCTTTATCGTATTCTGTTTTCATACTATGCCTCCAGTTCTGGGAATAATATTTATTCATTTTTCTCATTGTTGTGATTATCAAATGTATCAGTCTGTATTAAAAATCCAACCGCAATTGCTGGAAGCACAGCACCAGCAATAATAATAACAACCGTCAGCCACATAATCATCACGTCCTTTTAATAGTTACAGTACTATACCCTTTATTGGCAAGGTTAATGTACGGTTTAAAGTGATAAAAGTAATTAAGAAAATAATTGGAGTGATAGCGATTATAATGAAGTCCAGAATTCTAACTTATATACTTCTAGGCGAAGTAATCGGCTGGTTTACACCGATGGTAATGGTTGGTGCAGCATTAGGTGCATTTATTTATTTTGTAATGTATCAAACAAAAGTATTTGAAGGAGATACGGATAATTAGATTTCATCTTTTAGTTCAATCATTTTGAGAATAAGCTTTCTATGGTGTGGCAGTCACTATAAAGAGCTTTTTTGTTTGAATTTATTATAAAATAGATTGTCCGTTGCAACGGACAATAAACAGGTAAGCGTTTTCCGGATAAAGCGTTATTATATAAAGAGACAGGAGGGAGGAGAAGCGTGAAGAAGGAAAACAGAGAACAAAAAATTATTATGTTTCTGTCGAAAAGTGATGACTACGTTACATCAGACGAGTTAGCAGAATTATTGAATGCATCTCAAAAAACCATTTACAGATTGATTAAGAAGATTAATGAGTCATTTAATGAGGGCACCTTGATTATGTCGGAAAAAGGCAGAGGGTATAAGCTGGATTACGAAAAGTATATTAAAAATCAACGTAATAGTGTGCAGTATAAAAATGCTGATTTCACACCCGATGAACGCCGGAAACGTGTTATGGAGTCCCTGCTTCTATCCTCCCCGAAACCGATTAATTTATTTCGTCTGTACAGTTCGTATTATGTTGGCGACTCCGTAATATCCAGTGATGAACAGGTCATGGTGAAAACTTCAAATTATTTTAAAAACTCGGGGAAAAAACCAAAGGGCCCTTGTAGTAACGGTGGAGTCAATATTAGAAAAGCAATTAAAGATACGATAGAAATTTTTAATTCGATAGATATTGATGATTTAAAAAATAATCAGGAATTGAATTTTAATAAGTACGATGTCCTGTTTATTTTAGACCAGCTGAGAATGATTGAGCGTGACTTAAATATCATTATTCCTTATCCGTATAACGTTAATATATTCTCTCATCTTTACATTATACTCAGCCGGACACGCAAGCATCCGACGCTTCTATACAAAGATCAAGTGTCGGATGAAGAATTGAAAAATATGAAGAAAAATGAAAATCTGTATCAAGCGGCAAAAACAACGATTAATCATATCGAGAAATACTTGAATCATAAACTGTCAGATATAGAGATTTATTACTTATATCAATATCTTGTGTCTTCAAGAATGCAGGGGACATTTACATCAGGTTCAGCACTTTCACCGGAAGTGATTAAAGTCACTGAAATCTATATACAGGAAATGAGTAAAAAATTAAATATTAATATTGATTCACAATCGATATTTTTAGACCTCGCGAATCATATTAAGCCAATGCTGAACCGGTTAAAACATAGAATTCATGTGAATAACAGTCTTTTGGAACAGATTAAAGTGACTTATGAAGAGATTTTCTTAAGTGTCAGAGAGGTTTCTGAGTATTTGGCAGAAGTGTATGGACTTCATGAAATCAATGATGATGAAAATGGGTTTATCACATTATACTTTGCCAAAATTATTGAAACGAGACAGTATCAGCAGCCGATAAAAACATTAATCATGTGTACGACAGGTATAGGCACTTCAGAACTTTTGAAAGCGAAAGTATCCAGAAAGTTTTCTGAACTTGAAATTGTAGATGTGATTTCATCGAGAAATGTAAGTTTGTTCAGTGAGCAGTACCCGGATGTTGAACTGGTATTAAGTACCATACAACTGAATGATGCACTGCCGGTACAGTTTTTACTCGTCAGTGCAATGTTTACTGTAGATGATCAAAGAAGACTGCAGAAAGTGATTGAGGCGATATATCATGAGCGATAATAATCGATTTGAACTATATGGTCACAGTGAATTAAAGACTAAGGCAGATACGTATCAGTTTATCTCCGAAAAAGCAGACATAAAGGATAAATTTGAAAGAAGTATTTTAATTGATCAACTGTATGAACGTGAACAATTGGGCAGTCCCTTAATAGCAGAGGGCGTGATACTCCCTCATATTGAAAGTGAGGGAATTGCGAGGAGTAAGGTTTTGATTATTAAACCACAAGAAGTCATAGCATCCTGGGATGAAGCAATCCAAAGCATCCATTTGATTATCGTGATTCTACTTAAAGAAGATGAGACAGTTGAAGTGAAAAAAAGTATCACTTTATTTACAAGAAAGCTATCGGATGAATCATACCTCGAGCATTTAATGAACATAGAGTACGCATCTGATTTAAATATTAATTAAATTTATGGAGGAATCATTATGAAAATTGTAGGCGTTGCAGCATGTACAGTAGGTATTGCACATACCTATATCGCACAGGAGAAGCTGGAGAATGCAGGGAATAAAGCAGGTCATGAAATTCATGTTGAAACTCAAGGGACCATCGGCACAGAAAATGAGCTGTCCGATACACAGATTAAAGAAGCGGATATTGTCATACTCGCAGCAGATGTAAAGGTGGCGGGTCGTGAGCGTTTTGAAGGCAAAAGAATCATAGAAGTACCGACAGAGGTGGCTGTAAAGTCACCGAACAAACTCATAAAAAAAGCAGTGGAAGTTATAGAGGCGGGACAATAAATTTAGGAGGGTGTAATGATGGAAGTCACAGAAATTTTAGACAGTAATACAATTAAAACAAAAATGAATGTAAGCAGTAAGGATGAAGCTTTGGATGTACTCGCAGGATTGTTGTTAGCTAATGAATATATTACCGACATTGATGTATTCAAAGAAGATATTTATAAGAGGGAAGCAGAAGGTCAGACCGGTATCGGCAATTATATTGCAATTCCGCACGGAAAAAGTGACAGTGTTCAAAAACTCGGCGTTGCGATTGGAATTAACGAGAAAGAAATTCCTTGGGAATCCCTGGACGGTAATGGAGTGAAAGGCATTATATTATTTTCTGTAGGGAACGATAATGACGGTGCTCAGAATCATTTAAAACTATTATCATTATTTGCACGAAAACTTGGAAATGATGAAGTGATTGAAAAACTGCTTGCTTCAAAAACAGATGAAGAAGTAAAAAAAGCATTCGCAAATTAAAAATCGGGGAGAGATATTATGAAAATTGTTGGCGTCGCAGCATGTACTGTAGGAATTGCACATACATACATCGCACAGGAGAAACTGGAGAATGCAGGTAGTAAGGCAGGTCATGAAATCCACGTAGAAACTCAAGGGACTATCGGCACAGAAAATGAATTATCAGAAGCACAGATTACTGAAGCGGACATTGTTATACTCGCTGCAGATGTAAAGGTAGCCGGCCGTGAACGTTTTGAAGGCAAAAGAATCATAGAAGTACCGACAGAGGTGGCTGTAAAATCACCAAACAAACTCATTAAAAAAGCAGTGGAAGTTATAGAGGCGGGAAAGTAATACGCTGATGGGAGAGGAAAAAATATGGGTAAATTAAAACAATTAAATTTAAAAGGCCACTTGATGACTGCCATTTCTTATTTGATTCCGATTGTCTGTGGTGCAGGTTTTCTAATTGCGATTGGGATGGGTTTTGGCGGAAGCAGTCAGGATCAATTGATTCCTGGTGAATTCTCATTCTGGGATGGCCTGGCCACAATGGGTGGTGCCGGTCTCGGGCTGTTACCGGTAGTCATTGCAACAGGAATATCCTATTCAATTGCAAATAAACCGGGGATAGCACCGGGTTTTATTATAGGATTAACAGCAATATCGATTGAAGCGGGATTTATCGGAGGGATTATCGGTGGTTTTATAGCCGGTTATCTTGCGCAGGCAGTATTAAAGTACGTTAAAGTACCTAAGTGGGCAAAGGGATTGATGCCGACATTAATCATTCCATTCTTTACTTCAATTATTGGCGGATTGATGATGGTGTATGTTATCGGTGTTCCGATTGCAGCACTGACCAACCTGTTAACGACTGCTTTAAGTAATCTTGGTTCTTCTTCATTATTAATGTTTGGCGGTGTCATTGGTATCCTTAGTGGTATTGACTACGGCGGTCCGATTAATAAAACAGTATTTGCATTTGTATTAACGATGCAGGCAGAGGGTGTCAATCAGCCGATTACAGCACTTCAGATAGTCAATACTGCGACACCGATTGGTTTTGGGCTTGCATATTTTGTCGCAAAAATGTTAGGCAAAAACATTTATACACCACTTGAAACAGAAGCGTTAAAATCAGCAGTACCGATGGGTTTCATCAATATCGTTGAGGGTGTTATACCAATTGTAATGAATGATATCGTCCGTTGTATTCTGGCGACTGCCATTGGCGGTGCGGCAGGTGGTGCAGTTTCTATGCTTCTTGGTGCAGATGCCACAGTACCATTCGGCGGAGTATTAATGCTGCCTACAATGACCAACCCGATGTCAGGGGTTGCAGCACTGGTAGTAAATATCATTGTTACAGCTTTTGCACTGGCGCTTTTAAAGAAAAATGTGACAGACGAAACGATTTCTCAACAGAAAGATGATGAAGAGGACGAGGAAGATATCGATTTAGATGATATTAAAATTACATGATCTGATTTGAGAGATACTAATCAGTTTTTGTTATAAAAGGAGATTATCATAAATGAGTAAAGTAGAATTTTCACCATCATTAATGACGATGGATTTAGATAAATTTAAGGAACAGATTACTTTTCTAAATACGCATGTTGATTCGTATCATGTGGATATTATGGATGGTCATTATGTGCCAAACATTACATTGTCCCCCTGGTTTATCGAAGAAGTACGAAAAATCAGTGATCTGCCGATTTCAGCACATTTAATGGTGACGAATCCAAGTTACTGGGTGAAGGAATTAATTGATATTAAATGCGAATGGATCTGCATGCATGCAGAAGTTCTGGATGGTCTGGCATTCAGACTGATTGACCAGATACATGATGCCGGACTGAAAGCTGGGATTGTTTTAAATCCGGAGACACCAATAGAAACGATATTCCCTTATATAGAACTTGTCGATAAAATTACGATAATGACGATTGACCCGGGTTTTGCAGGACAGAGGTTTATTGAAAGTACATTGGATAAAATTGTGGCACTAAGAGACCTGAGGGAAGAAAAAGGGTACAAATATGTCATAGAAATGGACGGTTCATCAAACCGTAAGTCATTTAAACGAATTGATCAGGCAGGCCCGGATATCTATATTGTCGGACGAAGCGGATTATTCGGTCTCGATGACAGTATCGAAAAATCATGGGAAATCATGAGTAAAGATTATAATGATATGACAGGCAAAGTCATTTCTTAAATAAAAGCCTGCCCGGAATACATTGGTATTCCGGGCAGGCTTTTTGGATATGAAAATTTTTTATTTTTTTCTTAATCTGCCTTGAAATAAATACAAATATACACCGATCAGTACAACAGACCCTCCAATAATCTGAAGTGTAGTTAAATACTCTCCAAGAATGAAGAAAGCAAGAAGAGATGCGCCGACCGGTTCCAGCAGTACACTAATAGAAACAGTCGTCGGCGTGACTAAAGTCAGTAAATAATTAAATATCACATGTGCGAAGCTTGGAAAGATTGCCAGCAGAATGAACAAAATCCATTCGGTACTTTGGTAATTCACCAGGTTATCTTCAGTTATGACATTATAAATAACAAGAAACACTGCCGCAAAACCAAACACAATAAAGCTGTAAAGCCAGTGTGTCAGCTTTTTCATCGCTCGCTGCCCAATCATTAAATATGCAACAATTGCGAGAACACATATAAAGGACAGGATATTTCCGATTAACACTGTCACATTCTCTATATTAAAATCACCCCAGCTGACGATTAAAATACCAAAAAATGATATGAATGTGGCGGTCAGGGTCTGTAAATTCACTTTCTCTTTATAAAATAAATAGGCCGCAAACATCGCAACAATCGGTTGAAGGGCAAGAATAAGTGTAGAACTTGCGACAGTAGTCATCTGCAGAGACGTAAACCAGAGTGCGAAATGCGCCGCAAGGAACAGTCCGGCAAATAAGAGGGCAGTCCAGTCTTTGATATTTAGATCTTTGAGTTCATTTCTATATTTATACGCAAACGGCATGATGATAATTGTTGAAAACACCATCCGGTACATACTGATGATTCCTGCAGGTGCTTCTGATAATTTCACAAAAATCGCAGCAAATGATATCGCAATGACTGCAAATACTAATAACACGATCACTCTGTTCTGCACTGGTTTCCACCTTCCTTTTCTTATTCTCAACAATAAGGAGTATACCTGTACCTTATATGCATTGTAAATGTTAATTTCAAAAATTTAATATTATAATGACTGAAACTTCTAAAATATGAGACAATAATTTTAATCACAGTAGAAAGTAGGGTTGATTTGAATAGAGACAGTCTTTTATTTAATTATTTGATGGTCGTCCTTGTTATGTTGATATGGGGCGTCAATGTCGTCATTTTAAAAGTACTGGTGACCGAACTGCCGCCATTACCGATGACCGCAGTCAGAGTGACTATCGCCTCAGTCGCAGCATATTTTCTTATCCGTGTATCCAGTCGTTTCAGACGGACAACGAAAAATGAATTGTTTTTAATTATTATGAGTGCCATCTGCGGTGTTATCCTCCACCACCTGCTTCTTGCGGTTGGTTTGACTACCATTAATGCATCGAATGCGGCATTGATACTCGCACTTGTCCCGATTACGACCGCAATATTCGCGGCAATATTCTTAAAAGAAGCCGTTACTTTCTTAAAATTTATTGGATTTGTCCTTGCATTTATCGGCGTATTTTTTATTCAGGGTGCATCTCTGACAGAGTTCAAAATCAGTCAGGGTGAATTGATTGTATTCGGTTCGATGGTGACTCAAGCCTTTGGTTTCATATTCACGAGAAAAGCGACGGTGACTTTGGATTCAAAACAGGTGACAGCCTGGTCGATGCTGATTGGTTCTACCGGACTGCTCATTTTGAGCTTTGTGCTGGATATAGATGGTGTCGGTGAGATGTTGACACCGAAACCGATGTTTGTCTATCTGCTTTTAATCGCATCAGCACTCGGGGCAACGACACTCGGCTACATCATATATAATGCATCGATTCAAAAAGTTGGTGCAAGCAATACAGTAGTATTTAATAACTTGGTTCCATTATTCGGGCTGATTTCTTCAGTCGTCTTTTTGAATGAAGTGATTACAGCTTCCCAAATTACAGGATTTATATTCATTGTCGCGGGAATCTTATTTGGTACTGGCTATTTGGAATACGTGTTTTCGAAAAAAAGAACAGGGTAAATATTTAATATTAAATAATGAAAGGGTGGACGAATAGAATGACAGAAGTGACTGAAAAAATCAGACAAATTCTCGAAGAGAAAAGAGAATCATTTTTTGAGTTAAGTGACCAGATTTGGGAATGCCCTGAAATCAGGTTTGAAGAATCTAAATCATCAGCGTATTCAGCTGACTTTATGGAAAAAGAAGGATTTACTGTCGAACGGGGTGTTGCGGATATTCCGACAGCTTTTACCGCAACATACGGTACAGAAGGACCGGTAATTGGAATCTTAGGTGAGTATGATGCACTGCCCGGCCTAAGTCAAAAAGCAGGTGTCACAGAGTATGATCCGGTGGAACGTGACGGCCATGGCCACGGCTGCGGTCATAATTTACTGGGAGTCGGTGCAATGAGTGCAGTAGTTGCGGTTAAAGACTACTTAGAATCGTCGGATCTGAAGGGGACCGTTAAGTATTTTGGCTGTCCGGCTGAAGAGAGCGGTTATGCGAAAACATATATGGTCAAAGCAGGTTTGTTTGATGATGTGGATGCAGCATTCTCATGGCACCCGCATTATTTAAATACCTTATTTAACGGACCATCACTCGCAGTCATTCATTCAACATTTACTTTTAAAGGTGTCAGTTCCCATGCCTCTGCATCTCCTGAACTCGGTAGAAGTGCACTGGATGCGGTGGAGTTGATGAATGTCGGCGCCAATTATATGCGAGAACATATGATTGATGAAGCACGTGTGCATTATGCGATTACGAATACAGGCGGGAAATCTCCGAATGTAGTTCAAAGAGATGCGGAAGTATCATACTTTGTCCGTGCACCGCATGCGGAACAGGCGAGAAACTTATTTAATCGTCTGATTAAAATCGCAGAAGGTGCGACGTTAATGACGGAAACAGAAGTATCCTATAAAGTTGAGGGTGCATGTTCAAATCTTGTTCAGAACTCTGTACTTGATAAAATGCTTCATAAAAATATGGAAGCATTGAAAACGGAACGATATACGGATGAAGAGATTGAAAAGGCAAGAGAGTATTTTGAGACATTAAGTGAAGAAGATAAAGGCTTTACGGCTAATCTTGTCGGTAAAGAGAATGCGAAAAAACTTTCAGAACGGCCGCTCCTTCACGAAGTGTTACCTTACAGAGAAGCACCGGAATATGCGAAAGGTTCCGGTTCAACAGATGTCGGCTCAGTGAGCTGGGTGGTACCGACAGCGCAGTTAACTGCCGCAACATGGACATTCGGCACACCGTTCCATACATGGCAGGTAGTATCTCAAGGAACATTATCCTATGCCAAAAAAGGCATGTTGTATGCAGGTGAGTCCATCGCAAGTTCAGTGATTGACTTATTCAACAATCCAGATGCGATTGAAGAAGCAAAAAAAGAACTGGTTGGAAGAGAAGCAGGACCTGAAAACTACCAGTCATTATTGCCGGAAGACCAATATACTGCACCAATACTTGAAGAAGAATAAGAAATTAATATAAGTAAATTATATTTAGATGATACTTTTCAGGTTAATTGAGTGTGTACGTAATTAAAGAGAATATAGATTGATATTTAGAATATAATCAGACAGGGTTTCCCAAAGGTTAATATTTGAGTTGCCCTGTTTTGATATGAGAAAAATGTTGTAAAGTGGGAGCGACAGATATGATGTACACAAAAGAAGAAATATTTAGTGACATTCAAGATATATTAAGTAAAGATTACGCTGGTTTTCTAGATAAAAAAGACATTAATATACCTGGAAAGTACAAGATATCAAATCACATGAGTAATACAGAATTTGAAGAAGAAATACAGAATTATTTATTAGATTTTGAAGATGGTCATTTATGGTTTATTGACAAAGATTCAAATTTGCCGGACAGAGGCTTTTCTGTTCGTCGTTTTGAAGATGTTTTATATGTTACGGAAGCGATTCAGGAATCTCGATTAAATGTAGGCGATAAAATTACGCATATTGAGGGGATAGATATACCTTCATTATCAGTAACTTACTCTAAATATTTAGAAAGTAAAGTGAATGAACGTCAATTATGGGATGGTGTGCTCAAAAAACTATCTAGTATTTCTGTACAGAGTGTAGAATCGAGTTTTGACATGATGCTTTCAAGCTATAAATCAAGGCAATATAAAAGTCAGACAAAATTTAAAATTATTGATAATGATACCGCCATTCTAACTATTCCTGACTTTACTGAAGAAAAACCCCTCCTTAGTATCATTAAGGAAAATAAGAATGTTCTTGATAATATTAAAAATTTAATCATTGATGTTCGTGTGAATAGGGGAGGCAATGATGAATTCTACTTTCCGCTATTACATTATATTTTTAATGATAATCTCTTGTTTATGGATTTATTTACAAAAAAAGATGAAGTAATGTACACTAATTATACAGAACGTAATTGTAATTTGTGGATTAAAGAATTAGAGGAGTATATGGAGCAGGATTTGGATGAAAACACAATCCAGTCCCTAAAAGAAGAGATAAGAACAGTTGAAAAATATTATGGCAAAGGCTTGATTGAAGTACCCGAAGAAGATGCTTTTAAAATTAAAGGAACCTTAACACCTGAACATATATACATAATGACAGATTATTATTGCGGGAGTGCAGGAGACACTTTTGTTTCAAATGCAAAAAAATCCGGTAAAGTTACCGTAGTCGGTCGGCCGACAATGGGAATCATGGATTATTTTAATGTTGTGACGGTAAATTATAATGAATTTGAGTTTTCATATAGTATCTCTAAAATGCATGAGAACAGTTTTACTTATGGTCAGGGTATCCAGCCGGATGAATATATCCCCTGGACACCTGCACATTTAAAAGAGGATATGGACTTACGCTATGTACAACAATTAATAAAAGAAAATGTTTTTTAATCCATTTTTTAGTCTTTCTCCTAAATGAGCAGTAAAATTATTATATCATAGACAATTAAATTCAATATCATAATAAAGTTAAGAAAGAAGAAATTCAACAGATAAAAAGGGGTTTATTCCCTGTAGACACCTTGATCCTCTATATGTTCAGTAATATTTTTTAATCTTTTACTACTGGTACTTTAGGTATTGTACAAGTACGAATAATACCTGATTTCACTACACAATCATTTCTTGATTCTGCAGTAATAATTTCATTCGGAATAGAAATATCTAATTCTTTCACGACTTGCTTGATAGTATATTCCATTTGAATTTCCACTTTCTCATTAAATTAGTACTGATTATATACTTTATCTTCTTCAGTTATTTTAGTTAATTGAAGGAGTAATAGATATAATTGTTAAATTTAAAATGGTTGAAGTGTATTCTAAGGGACCATGTGTAATTTAATGATTACACGACTTTTAATAAAATAAGACGTCCCGATAATGAATTACCGGAACGCCTTTCAAGAATAGTTGACTGAAGAAGATAGAAAACTTGATATTTTTCAGCCATTTGTTTAATGAACTGAATTAAATCATTTTCAGTATTTAATCCATCTTTATATTCTGTTTTTAATTGTTTGTACATTTCTTTTTCTTCTGTTAAGCATATTTTCTTGAAGTATCCCCACATATGATCAAAAGTATTTAATACAGAACCAGTCGTGGGACTGACTGCCTGAGCTTCAGTAATTAAATTCTGAATTACGGCAGTATCATCTGTCTCTTTAGAGTCTCACGAATCAGTCCATAATGTTTCTGAGAATGAAACATCACTTCATATTTATGATGTGCCCATAAATGTTCAGCATTTTTTCTCATTATATTTCCTCAAACACACCATCAGTCATTTTAAACACTTTATCACAGTATTCCGTCAGGCGTTCATCATGGGTCACAATGATACATGCTTTATTGTGGGCTTTGGATTGTTCTTTTAATATTTTTACGACACCAAGCGCATTATCGGTATCGAGTGATGCGGTCGGTTCATCAGCCAGAATGATAGATGGATTGGTATACAGTGCCTTTACAATCGCAACCCGCTGCTTTTGTCCGCCGGATATTTCACTGGGCAGTTTATGTTTAATATCATTTAATTTCAACTGGTCGTACAGGGTAGTTAATTCATTGTTACTGATAACATCCTTCTTCTTTTTCTTCAATAATTTGAACTGTTCTTCTACAGTCAGAAAAGGCACCAGGTTGCTGGCTGAAGGATGAATCCGATTTTATCGAGCCGTATTTTAGACAGCTCTTTCTGATTCAAACGGGAAATTTTATCGCCGTCTATAATAATTTCACCGTCAGTCGGTGTCTGCAGTGCACCGGCCATTGTGAAGTAATGTGCTTTTTCCGGAACCTGACGGCCCGATGATGGCTACAAAATCACCGGCTTCCAGTGAAAAGCTTGTATCTTTAACTGCTCTTACAGTAGAACCGGCATCATTAAACGTTTTTGTTACATTTTCAAATGTTAACATTCTTTCACTCCTAACCAATGGATTCCAACGGATCGACTTTTCTAATAGATGAAACAGACAATAATCCCCCGAGTAATGCGGTAATCATTAATACAGCTGCGTACAGACCGAGTGTGACATAATCAAATGTAATGGGCACAACATCCGGCAGGAACATACCGGTGACTAATGTCAGAACCAGTCCGATGACTGTGCCGATCAGCGACAGTATAAATGTCTGAGCAAACACTGATGATGCAAGCATACCGTTTGTGAATCCCTGTGCTTTTAATACACCGAATAGCTGCCGCTTTTGAAGCGTAATGACATATAAGAAAATACCGATGACAAGTGCTGAAATCACAAATAAAAAGATAATCATAAAGTTCAACGTCAGATTTTGTGCAGAATACCCCGGCAGTTCATTGATAAAATCTTCAGTGGACATAATGACCAAATCATCATTGATGTCGAGGCTTCCGGTATCACCTTGAATCACTAATGCACTTACAATATCATCACCGTACATTGGATTAATATCACGGACAGTTTCCATTGTACCGTAGAGTGTTGGGGCCGCATTGTATTTGGCACTTTCAGTAAAACCCGTAATCGTCAATGTTTCATCACTGCTCGCAAGAGACAGTTCATCCCCAACCTCAAATCCCTCCTCTAAAAGTGAAGCATCCGCGATGACTTCTCCCGGATTTTCATACATATCGCCGGATTCAAGTGTCGGAATGATAAATGATTCGTCTTCGACACCGAATAAGAATACAGATTCATCCTGATCTTCGTTGGAGACAATCAGAGAAGTCTGGATGATTGAAGTGCTGGGCGTATCAACTTCAGGCAGATCGCTTTCTGAGATAAAAGACTGTGCAATCGTATTATTCGCATCATCGTTTAAAAGAATCGCATCGGATTCCCAGAGATCAATGCTTTCACGATTCATGTTCATTAATCCGCCCGCAAGGCCGGAGAGTAAAAAAACTAAATAGCTGATCATGACAAGCACCATCACAACCAGACTGAATTTCACTTTGTTTCGAATGATTTCTTTCCAGGCTAAAAACATAAGTATTCCTCCAATTGGGTGAGTCAGTAACACGTGGTAGTTTAATTATAAGTTACTTTCAGTCAATGTCTAATCAAAGCATAGAGAAGTGAACATTTAATATGTGAATATAGGTATAATGGTATTAATCTATTTAAAGTGGGGCGTAATCTATGAAATCGGTAAGCAATACAATAATAACCATTATTTTTGTCTTGTTAATTTTACTCATGTTCATTAATGCTGTGAACCCGGATATACTGCCGTTTAATATCAGCGTGACTTTCTTTAATGTCAGTCTTCTAATCTTAGTTCTGGTGATGTATTGGGTCAATAAAAGAAATTCAGACAAAAACGATGAATAATATCATCATCTGCTGTTTAGACTGAATGTGCAGCAGCTATTAACATTTAATATAAACATTATTTATTTTTATAATTTATGAAATTTCATACTTTTATATATATTGATTATTTAGAATACTTATGCTAATATTATTTCAAATCAATATCATGATGCGGTACCAGCCCCCGGGTTGGTGCTTTAAGAGCATTGACTCTCATTCCCGTTAGGGCCTGTTTACGCAGGAGGGGTGAGAATCAATGCTCTTTTTTATCACTGAAAGAGAGAAGGTATTGTATTGAGTGATTTCAGAGTGTTAAGCCGCGAACAGGTACAGGAGACATTGACGATTGGTCAAGTAATTAATGTTGTAGAGACAGTCTATAAGGCAAAAAGCAAAGATGCGGCTGAAGCATGGCCGACTATATTTTATGATTTTGAAACCGGTGCAGCCGATATGGATATAAAATCCGGTTTTCTCAAAAAAGAAAAACTGTTCGGTCATAAGACAGTGATATGGTTTGGCAGTAATGAAGAAAAAGGAATCCCGACGTTAATGGGTGTGATTGTCGTGTTTGATGCAGAAACCGGTCAGCCTGTCGGATTGACTGATGCATCATTTATCACTGGTATCCGTACCGGTGCGGCAGGCGCTGTCGGTGTGAAGTATCTGGCGAGAAAAGGTTCAAGGAATCTTTTGATTCTTGGAACCGGCAACCAGGCTATATTTCAAATTGCTGCGGTATTAACTGCATGCCCGGATATCGAATGTGTCCGTGTCGCAGGACGGGATAAGGAAAAAATGAACCGGTTTGTTTCCGACATTCCTCAAGAATTGAAAGAAAATTTTGGTATCACATCTGAAAATGTCCGGTTTGAACCGGTGGATACATTGGAGGCTGCGGTAAAAGACAGTGATGTCATCATAACAGTCACATCATCAGGAGTCCGGTGATTAAGAGAGAATGGGTGAAAAAGGGCACACATTTTTCGTGTATTGGTGCAGACATGACAGGAAAGCAGGAGCTTGATCCTGAAATTTTAAGAGATGCGAAAATATTTGTAGATGATATGGCACATTGTAAGGAGGTAGGTGAAATTGAGAAACCGCTTAAAGACGGTGTGATTCAGGATAAAGATATTGCCGGTGAAATTGGAGATCTAATTCTTGGGCGTTTAAAAGGCAGATGTCACGATAACGACATTACGGTATTTGATGCGACCGGCATGGCACTCCTCGATATTTACACAGCAAATCAGGCATTAAAAAGTGCAGAAGAAAAAGAATTAGGGACTAAAGCACAATTATAAAAGGAGAGATGGATGATGAGTTTCAGTTATACCGATGTAGAACAGGCTTATGAAAGAATTAAAGATGATATTGTTAAGACGCCGCTTGAAGAATCATTTTATCTGGGAAGTGACAAGCAGAGCTATTTCTTTAAACTGGAGTCATTTCAAAGAGTGAAAAGTTTTAAAATACGCGGTGCACTGAATAAAGATGACGCTCACGGACGAAGAGAAAAAGACCGGTGTTGCGACCATTTCTTCAGGGAACCACGGCAGTTCAGTGAGTTATGCAGCATCGATTCTCGGAATTGAAAATGTGAAAATTATTGTGCCGGAAACCGCACCGAAAAGTAAAGTCGATAAAATTGAATACTTCGGCGGCGAAGCAGTACTCCTCGGCAGTAATTATGATGATGCGCATCAGAAAGGGATGGCTTTTATCGAAGAAAACAATCTGACTTTCATCGATGCATTTTATGATGATCCTGCGATATACGGCGGTCAGGGGACTGTCGCCATTGAAATTCTGGAAGAGAACAAAGAAATCGACACCATTGTCGTACCGATTGGCGGCGGTGGATTAATTACCGGCATCGCAGTTGCGGCAAAAGCTATTGATCCCGATATTCGCATTGTTGGTGTACAGACTGAAGCGTGTCCGGCAATGATTAAGGCATATGAAGACAATGTATTTTATGAAGAATATCCGAGTGGACCGACATTGTGTGATGCTTTAATCGGCGGTATCGGCAAACTGAGTTATGAAATGGCGAAGGACTATGTGGATGACTTTATTGAAGTGTCGGAAGAAACCATAGGAAAGCCGTCAGCTTCATGGCAAAAGAAGAAAAGTATATCGTAGGCAGGAAGTGCCGTAACTGTGGCAGCTGTCATGGATTACAAAGAAAAAATCGGCGGTAAAAATGTCGCATTAGTACTTTCGGCGGTAATATTGATGGTGCTGTTTTAACTGAATGATGACTAAGTATTAAATAGAAATATCGACTTCGAAGAGATAAGAAAGAGAGATGAATCAGATGATTACAGAACAATTACTTGAATCAGCCGTCACAGATTATAGATATTTACATGAACATCCTGAAATATCATGGCAGGAATTTAATACTGCAGGATATATTCAAAAACCGGTTGGATCAATTAAATATTGAAGTTCTGGATTACGAAATGCCGAGGGTCATCGGGTATGTGAAAGGAACTGATGGTGGTCAAACCATCGCATTACGGGCGGATATGGATGCATTAACTATTCAGGAAGACAGTGGAAAACCCTATGCCTCTAAAATTGACGGGATTTCGCATGCGTGCGGCATGACGGACATGTTGCAGTATTATTAACTGTAGCAGGCTGGCTATCAGAACACGCTGTACAACCGAATGTGAAGTTAATTTTTCAACCGTCTGAAGAAATTGAACCGAGCGGTGCGAAAGACCTAGTGGACAAAGGGGTTCTGGATGATGTGGATGCGGTGTTGGTATTCACTTATGGCAGACTTTGGAGAAAGGAAAAATCGGCTTGTCCACGGTGCAATGATGGGATCATCGGATGACTTTTTAATTACTGTCAATGGTGCCGGCGGTCATGCGGCACTGCCGCATCGAACAGTTGATCCGACTTATATTTGTTCTCATATTATTCAAGGGCTTCAGACGATTGTCAGCAGAGAAACGAGTCCGGCAGAAACGAAAGTGATTTCAGTCGGCAGCATTCAGGCAGGAAGTACGTTTAACAGTATTCCGAGTTCCTGCTGTCATGAAAGGGACGGTCCGCGGATTTTCAACAGATGTTGTGGATTTTGTTGAACAACGGATTGGAGAGATTGTGGATGGAATCTGCAGCACTTTTAATGCGGCAGGAACATTGAATTATATTAAAGGGACACCGCCTTTAATTAATCATTTCGAAGAAAGTAACAGGGGGGAAAAAGAAATCGTGAATCGTGAGTTTGAGAAGATACGTTTGTGCAGATGCCGCTTGAAATGATTGCGGAAGATTTTCCCATTATCTGTTGGAAAAACCCGGGGTGCGTTTATATTTGTCGGCATGGGCGGTCCGTCCAGCCGTTTTCCTCATCATCATTCCAAATTTGAAGTGGATGAATCAGTGTTTGGTGATGCTGTAAAATTATTTATAGAGATTATGAAAGACTACTAATTTAAGGAGTGGATGAATAATGCAGATAATCATTTTAAAATTGAGGAATGGATGAACGAATATGAAGACGGTCAGTATATAACCTGGCGGAAACCTGTGTCGATTCACTGACGCTCCGTGAACTGGTTGAACTCGGCGGCGATTCATATGATACTTTCAAAATCTGTCGGATTATAAACTGACATACGGCCACATTGAAGGATCCACTGAGTTTAAGACACTGGTTTCTAAATTATATGAAAATCAAAATCGGAAAATGTACTTGCGATGAACGGGGCAATCGGTGCGAACTTCCTTGTACTGTATTCTTTAGTCGAAGCAGGAGATGAAGTAGTGAGTGTGCATCCGACGTACCAGCAGCTTTATGATGTACCTGAATCATTCGGAGCGCATGTCAAAAAACTACACCTGCGTCCTGAAAACAACTATCTCCCGGATATCAACGAATTAAAAAATATGGTGAATGATCAAACCAAATTAATCATTATCAATAACCCGAACAATCCGTCCGGCGCAGTAATGGACCGGGATTATCTGAATAAAGTTGTTGAGGTGGCAAAATCTGTGGACGCCTATATCCTGTGTGACGAAGTATATCGTAATCTGCTTCAGGATACTGAACGTGATGTCCCCTCAATTGCAGACTTATATGATAAAGGCATCAGTACAAGCAGTATGTCAAAAGTACTGTCACTTGCCGGACTCAGACTGGGTTGGATTGTGGCAAACACATCAGTAATTGAAGAGTGTATTAAACACAGAGATTATACGACTATCAGCTGCGGTATGATGGATGATATTCTGGCGGTGCACGCCTTGAAACACTATGATTTAATTATGAAACGTAATTTAAAAATTATTCATGACAACTTAAATATTCTGGATCAATGGGTGGAATCAGAACCAAAAATACATTACGTAAAACCTGAAGCCGGCACAACGGCAGTTGTTCATTTCGATTATGATTTAAGTTCGGTCGATTTCTGCAAGGGGTTATATGATTTAAACAGCGCCTTCTTAGCACCGGGAAGTGCATTTGATCTCGAAGGTACATTTAGAATCGGATATGCTTGCGGCACACAGGTGTTGATGGATGGTTTAGAAAAGGTATCTGAGTATTTAAGAACATTAGAACCAACTGAGGAAATTAAATAATATAAAAACAAAGGCAGGGAATTTAATGATTCTGGACTTAGAGAAAATATTTAGAGAAGCGGATATCTACTTTGAACTTTATGAACACAAAGCAATCTATACGAATGAAGATGCGGTTGTATGAAAGAGGAACAGGGCTTTTCCGGTACGGAAACAAAAGTCTGTACTTAAAAGGAAAAGATAAGCTGAACTATATCTTTTTAACATATACAACTAAGCGAACTGATTTTAAAAAATTGAAAAATGTTGTCGGTAAGAAATTGTCAGTTGTTTCTGCCGAGATATGGAGGTACAGACGGACAGAAACCTGGTGCAGTGTCACCATTCGGTTACGAAAAAGATGTCCCGTTAATTATTGATGAAGATTTACTTTCTGAAGAAAAGCTTGTATTTGCACCAGGCAGACCTGACCGTACAATGGTTGTTCTTGTGAAAGATTTGAATAGAATTATTGATGTACTGGGTGTAGAACATTTCATGTATCCGGTGGATGAAGCGTAAAGCATTGTGCTTTACGTTTTTTCACTGCCGAGTCAAAAAATTAAATACGTTACTAAAATTCTTCCATAACAAATCAAACCCCTTGGACTATATTTTGTTTAAAAAGCGATGCCGATTTTTCTTTTCTCAATGGGCACATTTACGTTAACTTCAAATAATTCGCCTGCATCCAGAGCATCTTGAACAATTTCCTTCGTTATAAAAGAAATACCCATATTCATTTTTGCGGCTTCAATGAGTAATTCAACACTGCCGACCTCTATATCCGGCTGAATTTCCAGATACGCCTTTTTAAACAGTTGATCTAAAAATCTTCTGGAACTGCTTCTTTCAGAAAATGAAATGATTGGATAAGATTGAATTTCTTCTAAATTAAGGACTTGATTACTCAAATATTTATATTTTTTTCCGACAACAAATGTGCTTTCTATATCAAGAAAAGAGTGAATCTGTAATTCATCTTTAGGAACAGGGAGATGTACAAATCCTATATCGATTGAATGGTTAAATAAATTCTCAATAATATCGGGTGTAGAGCCATGACGTATTTTAATATGTACATCAGGATATATGTTTGAAAGGACTGAATATATGGCATGAGGTAATGTTTGAAAGTTGAGTCGCTGCCTCCGATGGATAAGGTGCCGGATTTTAAATTTTTCATGGAGTGGATGATTTGTTCTGCATTGTTGACGAGTTCAAATATCTTTTTTGTATGTTTAAATAACACTTCTCCTTCTTTGGATAGTATTACGCCTTTAGAAGTTCTCTGAAACAATACAACACCCATTTGATTTTCAAGTTGTCTGATAGAGTGACTGACACTGGGTTGTGTGATAAATAGTTTACCAGCTGCCTTGGAAAAATTCTTTTCAATGGCTGTGACATGGAATACATAGTATAAATCCAAGTTAATGATATAGACACCACCTATACTGTTATTAAAAAGATTAATTTCATTTATATCATATCACTCAATATAATGAAGTTAAATCAGAGAAAGAGGTGACTTTTTATGAATAATGAAAATAAAGGTTTAGAGATATAGAAGTGGGTGGGCTGTTTGGAAGGTGTAGAATCCGTTACCGTCTCTCCATCAATAAATAAGATAGATGGAGAAATCATGGTTCCCGGAAGTAAAAGTTTAACCAACCGGGCACTAATTATTAGTGCGATGGCGGAAGGAACATCAAATATTAGAGGTATTTTAAAAAGTGATGATTCATACTGGTGCTTTAATGTACTGGAACACTTAGGTATTGAAATCAATATAGAAGGACATTCGGCAGAAATCAGAGGACGGGGCGGGTGTTTAAAGACAGATGAAATTTATATCGGTTCAGCAGGAACAGTCGCCCGGTTTCTTCCGGATTTCTGGCATTAACTGATGGAGAGTGGGTGGTACGGGCAAGTAATAATATGAATAAGCGGCCGATTGGTCCATTAGTAGATGCTTTATGTGAACTTGGTGCAGATATAGAATATTTGAATAATGAACAGCATTACCCAATTAAGATTAAAGGAAGGCTTTATCCGGCGGGAAAATAAAAATGTCAGGCGAAATATCCAGTCAGTTTATCAGCGGTATACTGATGGCGGCACCTCACTTTACTTCCCCTTTAAAAGTTATAGTAGAGGGAGGTATTGTCCAGAAGAATTATGTAAAGATGACGCTCGATTTGATGGCGTACTTCGGTGCAGAGGTGGAATATAATGAATCACTGACATGGATTCAGGTTCGTCCGTCTAAGTATCGGCGTCGTGATTTGAAATTAGAATCGGATGTATCTGCATCATGTTACTTTATGGCCCTTGCGGCTCTAACAAATGGAAAAGTGAGAATTAATGGTATCGATTGTGAAACAAAGCAGCCGGATATTGGCATGCTGGATGTTTTTGAAAAAATAGGGTGTAAAGTCTTAGGGAGACAGTTATATCGAACTTGAAGGTGTCAGTCAGTTAAAAGGCGGTTTTGAAATTTCAATGAGAGAAATGTCTGATCAAGCATTAACACTTGCAGCTGTTGCTCCTTTTCTTGACGGTCCGCTGACTGTCAAAGGTGTATCTCATATACGCTATCATGAATCGGATAGGATTAAGGTAGTTGAAGAGTCTATGAAGCAGTTGAATATCAAAACTGAAATTTATCATGACGGATTCAAAATATACCCAGGTAAACCTAAAGCTGCCAGACTTGAAACACATGATGATCACAGAGTGGCTATGTCTCTAGCTTTAATCGGTACCAAAGTTTCCGGTATTCAGCTGAAGAACCCGGGTTGTGTATCAAAGACGTTCCCAGAGTATTTTTCTTTGTTGGAACGTTTGGGTGTTAAGATTGAGATTAATTAAAACTTTTGCAGTAAATGTATTTGAGAGGTATCTGGTCTGTTGTATTATTCTTCATGAGTTTGATTCGTTTAAAACCAAAATACAATTAATAACCCGGCTGTAATTCCAAAAACACCATGGCTCAATGTCCAGTTTAACCAGGCTGAAAAGTTATTATAGGCTGGAGGTGTTGATGTCAAAGCACTTAAAAAATAAAGGATTCCTCCACCGAAAGTAAAAACGGCAACATAAGGCCATATATTTAATTCGAGATTAAATGGAATGAGAAGGTAATAAAGAACAACGATACTCCCAATACATGTCACGTAATGAAAAATAACACCTGTAATCCATTTATCGCTCCATTGCTTCAATAATGGCATGTAATCCATGTTGTATAACAAAATATCAGCATCATTTCCAGTGATGATACGTACCATTTTCATCACAATAGACAGTACAGTGCCTGATATAAATCCAATAACAATTAAACTTAAGAAAGTCGTCATACATATCCTCCTAGAATAATAAGTCAACAATAGTGTATTAAGTTCTTCCCTGTAGAAGGGATTATTAATCATATAATGTCGAAATAATTGTCTGTTTGGAAGATGCATTGAAATCAAATGTTAAGAAAGCATTAATTTGATGAAGGGGTTGAAAAGTTATTATAAAGCCAAAAAGAGCGAATCTCGCTCTTTTTATTTTACAGCTTATTCTTCGTTTTCATCTTTTACATACTCCAATATATCCCCTGGCTGACAGTCGAGTGCTTTACATATCGCATCGAGTGTTGAAAAACGAACTGCCTTTACCTTACCGGTTTTTAAATTAGATAAGTTCACATTTGAAATTCCAATCTCCTCAGCGAGTTTACCGAGGGGCATTTTTCTGTCTGCGAGTACACGGTCCAGTCGTATAATAATCATTTATAATCCCCTCCTTAAACTGTTTGATCGTATTCATCCTGCAGAAATGCGCCGTATTTAAATACTTTGGCGATAATCCAGATGAACACACCGCTGAATAAAGTGACAAGGCTGAAACTGTAATCGTAACCGCCGCCTTGTATAAAAGTGTAGATATCTTCTATCGCATTAGTTACAACTAAACTTTCGTAGATAAAGTGCTGGAATGCCAGTCCGACCAAGCCTTGTATGAAAGCAAGTACGACAAAAGCGTACGCTACATATTCAATCATTTTACTGTTTTGATCAGTAAAGATATCTGCACTCTTCATGTTTTTTAGCCAGCGGTTTACAAAATAGGTGATGGCCGTAAAATTTAATGTCACCAAGAATGTCGAGCCTGCTAAAAGAAATAATGATGAACGTGTGATGGATACGGATTCGACTAATTCATCAGTAATATGAACGCTGAGGCCTGTACTTTGATAGGTGGTTTCGATTGGTGCAGTCTGCAGCCACGTACTGATTTGATCGAGCGGCAGGAATGGTATTGCGATACTCCCTCCAATTACACAAAGCGTCATAAACGCGAATATGCCGAGAAAAATATAAGAAATGACGTAAAGCACAGAGATAAAGGTCTTAAAGCGTTTGTGTACCACAATGTTATCTGTCATGATTAACAGCTCCTCAATGTTTTTGTTGAATTAACTATAACATGTATTTTCACATAAAACAATAATTATTTAATGATAATCATTAAATAATTAATATTTATTATGAATTATGAGGTGGATAAATATATTCTTTTTGATGTATTATATGAAGAGATTAATTACGGATTCGGAAATACTTTGTGGTAGAATAGTATTGAAAATGTTTCGACAAAGGAGATTATTATGGATAAGCAGCTTGAATTGATGAAAACTTTAACAGACACACATGGTATTTCAGGGTTTGAATACAATATTAAAAAGGTGATTAAAGAATATTTAACACCTGTCAGTGATGAAATTGTACAGGATAATCTTGGCAGTGTGTTTGGTAAACGTCAGGCAAAAGACGGCGATAAAACGATTTTAATTGGCGGTCATATGGACGAGATCGGTTTTATGATTACAGATATCGACAAGGACGGCTTCCTGAAGTTCACAACTGTCGGCGGCTGGTGGAGCCAGGTGATGTTATCCCAGCGGATGAATGTGATTACAGATAAAGGGATTTTAACAGGTGTCATCGGCTCAAAGCCGCCGCATATTTTAAAGCCGGATGAAAGAAATAAAGCTGTGGATATTAAGAGTATGTTTATTGATATCGGTGTTTCTTCAAAAGAAGAAGCAGAAGAAGCAGGTGTGAAACCAGGAGATCAGGTCACACCGCATTGTGATTTTACAGAGCTTGCGAATAAAGATTATCTTCTCGCAAAAGCATGGGATAACCGTATGGGCTGCGGTGTTGCGATTGAAGTCCTTCAAAACCTTAAAGATGATGATGTAAACATTAACGTTGTCAGCGGTGCAACGGTTCAGGAAGAAGTGGGTCTGCGCGGTGCGAAAACGCCGCACATACAGTACACCCGGATCTTGCGATTTCTGTTGATGTCGGTATCGCATGGGATACACCGGGAATGTCTCCGAATGACGGTGTCGGTAAGCTCGGCGACGGCCCCCTTCTTGTATTAATGGATGCTTCGAACATCGGTCATGTCGGTTTCCGCCGTCACATTCAAAAAGTGGCGGAAGAGAAAAATATTCCGGTTCAGCTTGCAGACGATTAACGGCGGCGGTACGGATTCAGGGGCATTCCACGCAGCGCATCAAGGCGTGCCTTCAGTCA
This sequence comes from Listronotus oregonensis, assembly GCA_019359885.1. Taxonomy (NCBI): domain Eukaryota; kingdom Metazoa; phylum Arthropoda; class Insecta; order Coleoptera; family Curculionidae; genus Listronotus; species Listronotus oregonensis. The sequence continues at coordinate 297,268 of JAHBCN010000072.1, forward strand.
ATATCGGAGTCCCATTAAGATATATGCATTCCAATGTATCCATTCTGCACAAAGACGACTACAACAATGCGGTTCAATTAATCACGGAAGTGGTTAAATCTCTGAATAATGATAAGGTGGACGAAATTATTTGGTAAATCAGGACGTCATTTCTTCTAAAGACAACCGTAAAGTAAAGGATCTTCGTAAACTGCATCAAAGGAAGCACAGAAAGAAAACCGGACAGTTTTTAATTGAAGGGGAACACTTAATTGAAGAGGCGGTTAAATTCCAGCAGACTGTTCACTTGATGGTTTTGACAGAAGGTGTATCGACAACGCTGCCTGTTGATGATTATGAATGTATAGTCGTATCTGACAGTGTGATGAAAACATTATCACAGCTTGATACACCGCCGGGTTTAATGGCAGTCGTCAGTTATATCCCTGCAAATACAAAAGACAACCGGGTATTGCTTTTAGATGGTATTCAGGATCCCGGTAACTTAGGAACACTCATCCGGACGGCGGATGCGTTCGGCTTCGGTAAAGTGATTTTATCTGAAGATACTGTGGATGCATTCAGTGATAAAGTCCTAAGAAGTGCACAGGGCAGTACATTTCACTTAAATATTGTTTCAGGTGACGCGGTTCAAGCCGTAAAGTCATTTGAAGGTGTGACGATCGGCACCAGTCTTGAGGGTGCTGTCGCGCTTGAAGAAAGTGTAGTATCTGAACATTTAATGGTGGTGCTTGGTAACGAAGGCCGGGGTGTAAGCGAAGAAATTCTGGAACTTGTGGATGAAAAAGTGAAGATTCAAATGACCGGCTACAGCGAAAGTTTAAATGTTGCGGTGGCGGGAAGTATCATCATGCATCATTTCAAAGCTTGATTTTTATGAATCTTCGATTATAATACTTGTATAGTATAAATATTTGCTTCAAATGAAGCCGGACATAAATGATTTCAATTGTCATTACAGGGAGCATGGTACATCGACTGGGATACCGTGCAGTGACAGGAATCAGGTTCACCTGGTTGATGAAGTAGGGTAAAGCCTTATCTTTCTTAAGTGTCTGCAAGTATGCAGAAAATCAGGTGGTACCGCGGAGACTCCGTCCTTTTTATTAGGATGGGGTCTTTTTTGTTTGTTGATAAAAAAGGAGTGGCAGAATGGATACGAGTCAAATGACTGAAATTAAACAGGCATTCGATACTGAAATTGGTTCAGTGGACAGTGCGAAAGCATTACAGGATTTAAAAGTCGCATATCTTGGGAAAAAAGGTAAAGTAACCGGTCTCATGAAAGAGATGAGAAATTTATCTAAGGAAGAGCGTCCGGAATACGGCCAGAAAGTGAATGAGCTGCGTACACATATTGACGGCGTCATCAATGAGAAAAGCGCGGCACTCGAAACAGAAGCATTAAATGAAAAATTGAAAACAGAACAGATTGATGTGACACTCCCCGGCCGTAAGTTTAACATCGGCAGTGCGCACCCGCTCGGCCGTATTGTTGAAGACATCGAAGATTTCTTGTCGGTCTCGGTTACGAAATCAAAGAGGGATATGAAGTAGAAACAGATTACTACAATTTTGAGGCATTAAACCTGCCGAAATCCCATCCTGCACGTGATATGCAGGACAGCTTCTATATTTCTGAAGAAATGCTGCTCCGTACGCATACATCTCCTGTACAGGCGAGAGTGCTCGGTGAACAGGACGGTAAAGGCCCGGTGAAAATCATCTGTCCGGGTAAAGTGTACCGACGAGACAGTGATGATGCGACGCATAGTCACCAGTTCACACAGATTGAAGGGCTTGTGGTCGATAAAAACATCCGCATGAGCGACTTAAAAGGAACACTTGAATTATTCGCAAAGGAAATTTTGGAGACGACCGTGAAATCCGTCTGCGTCCGAGTTACTTCCCGTTCACAGAGCCGAGTGTGGAAGTGGATATTTCCTGCTTTAAATGTAAAGGGGCAGGATGTAACGTATGTAAAAACAGCGGCTGGATTGAAATCCTCGGTTCCGGCATGGTGCATCCGAATGTACTTGAAATGGCTGGCTTTGATCCAGAGGAATACTCCGGCTTCGCATTCGGCATGGGGCCAGACAGAATCGCAATGCTGAAATACGGTATCGAAGACATTCGTCATTTCTATACCAATAATTTAAGTTTTATCAATCAGTTCAAGTCAACTGAAGACAGAGGTGACATTTAACATGAAAGTATCAAAAGAATGGTTAGAAGAATATATTGATGTCAACCAGCCGATTGATGTGCTGGCAGAAACGATTACCCGCGGCGGTATTGAAGTGGATGATGTCATTGACTATACAACAGGCATTAAAAAACTCGTGGTCGGTTATGTGAAGTCCGTCAAGCAGCATCCAAATGCGGACAAATTGAATTTATGTGAAGTGGACACAGGCGAAGAGGTAAACAGATTGTCTGTGGTGCACCGAATGTAAAAGCGGACACATATGTTGCGGTATGTGAAGTCGGCGGCCGTCTCCCTGGCGGTGTAAAGATTAAACGCGCAAAACTGCGCGGTGAAGTATCTGAAGGGATGATCTGCTCACTGGAAGAACTTGGGGTTCATTCAGATTATGTACCGAAAGAATATCAGGATGGTATCTTTAACTTCCAGAATCCTCAAACAATCGGTGCACCGGCACTGCCGCTCGTTTATCTTGATGACCAGGTAATGGAGTTTGACCTTACACCAAACAGAAAAGATGCGTTATCCATGATTGGTGCGGCATATGAGACACGTGCATTATTCGGCGGTGAAGTAACACGTCCTGAGCAGGGTCTTACTGAATTGAATAATTCAGTGGATGTATCCATTAAAAATGAAGACAGTGAGGCATCTCCTTACTATGCACTGCGTACAGTGAAAAATGTGAAGATTGCGCCGGCACCGACATGGATGCAGATTCGCTTAATTAAAGCAGGTATCCGCCCGATTAATAATGTGGTCGATATTTCCAACTATGTACTGCTTGAATACGGACAGCCGCTCCATATGTTCGACTATGATCAGATCGGCTCAAAAGAAATCATCACACGGTATGCCCGTGAAGGGGAAGTGATGACGACACTGGATGAAAAAGAACGTAAGTTACTGCCGACAGATGTCGTCGTGACAAACGGCACAGAACCGATTGCGCTGGCTGGTGTTATGGGTGGTAATTTCTCTGAAGTCACAGAAAATACGACGAATGTATTGATTGAGTCTGCCGTGTTTAATCCGGTTTCGGTCCGTAAGACAAGTAATCGTCTGAATCTCCGCAGTGAAGCAAGCAATCGTTTTGAAAAAGGCGTATCTCATGAATTTGTGTTACCGGCACTGGAACGTGCGGCGTACCTGTTGGAACAGTATGCTGATGGTGAAGTCAGCAAAGGGTTTAATTCGGATGGTGAGCTGGATACATCAGACAGCTTAATTGAAACGTCGACTTCACTGATTAACAGTCGTCTTGGTATGGAACTGTCGACTGAAGAGATTGAAGAAACACTCTTAAAACTCGGTTTGAAAACAGAAGTGAACGGGGACAAGTTAAATATTTTAGTCCCTTCACGCCGTGATGATTTAGTTATTCCGGAAGATATTAATGAAGAAGTCGCGCGGATATACGGTTATGATGCACTGCCGACATCACTTCCTGAACTGTCTGAAATCACACCGGGAACCTTAACAGATGCACAAAAGAAAACACGGATTGTGAGACGTCAGCTGGAAGCACTCGGTTTGTCTCAAGCCATTAACTATGCGCTGACAACAAAAGAAAAATCAACACAGTTTACGGATCTTTCAGATGCATTACCGCTCCTTATGCCGATGAGTGAAGATCATGCGGTGCTGCGGAACAGTCTGGTGCCGCATCTTGTAGATAATGCAGTCTATAATACTGCGCGTCAGAGAAAAGATATTGCACTATTTGAAGTGGGGCGGATTTTCATCTCTAAAGGTACGGAAACGCAGCCGGATGAAGTGGAAATGCTCGGTGGTATTTTAACCGGTGAGTTAAACCGGACGGACTGGCTCCAGGAAAAAGTGCCGGCAGACTTCTATGCCGCCAAAGGTGTACTGGACAGTGTATTTGAAAAGCTCGGCTTAACGGATCGTATCGAGTATTTATCATTTGATGAATACGCTGAACTGCATCCAGGACGCAGTGCGGAAATTCGTCTGGATGGAGAGTTTATCGGATTTGCCGGTGAACTGCATCCGAAATATGCGAAAGATAATGATCTTGGACAGACAGCAGTATTTGAAATCAATCTTGATAAAGTCATCAGTATTAAACAGGGCAGTATCAAATATGAACAGTTGTCCCGTTATCCGTCAGTGACAAGAGATATTGCGCTCGTTGCCGGTACAGAAGTCTCTGCAGGTACACTGGTTCAAATCGTGACAGATGCAGCACCTAAATATTTAACGGATGTTTTCCCGTTTGATGTGTACGATGGTGAACATATTGAAGACGGGAAGAAATCAGTGGCCCTCCGTCTGACGTATTTGAATAAGGAAGCAACTTTAACCGATGAGGCGGTTGAAAAAGTCCACCAGCCGGTGCTGGATGCATTGAAAGAGAAAGGTTATGAATTAAGAGGATAATGATAATACCCGGATTGAAATTTTAATATTTCAATCCGGGTATTTCTTTACTTGAGAAGGTCCAGTACTTTCTGTCTGGATTTAAAATGTTTCTTTGTGAGCTGGTCAACGTACTGAATGCCCTTTTTCCGGGCAAGCTCTGCAGCGAATACGTCCACTTTTTTACTGGCACCGCGGGGCACTTCTTTACGCAGTGTTTGATTCAGATTATGCATTTGCTCTAAATATTTCGCACGCGCAATAATGCTTGCGGCTGCGACTGCGAGGGATTTTGATTCCGCTTTTGTCTCCTGATGCAGTTTTTCAGAAAGATGCGGTTTCGGTACGTATTTTTTATATGCATTCAGCGTTGTAAACTGATCAATCAAAACCACCTCAACGCCTTTCTGACTGTCTGCATCCAGTTTATCATAGACATTTTTAATACAATGGTCATGGAGTACGGCCTTTAGTTTTACGATATTCCACCCCTCATCAATTTTCTGATTGTAGGACGGATTATCGAGGACGACCAGTGAAAACGGAAGGGTATGAATTAAATCTCCGGCGATTTTCTTAACGGTACTGTTTGATAAGTTTTTTGAGTCCCGGACGCCGAGTTCTTTCAGAAGTTCAATTTGTTCACTTTTAACATAGGCAGCACATACAGTCATCGGTCCAAAATAATCACCGACACCCGCTTCATCACTGCCGATTGTGTTTTTTAAATCATAGTTCATTTATCTCTGTCCTTTACATTTTTTAGTTGCGATTTCAGTTACTATACTTGTGAAATCACTATGCAATAAGTATAATGAGTTAATGATAACATATGAATGCACGGATGTTTGAATAAGGGAGTGACGCGAAATATGACGGAATATAAAAATCGTATTGTTGTAAAGATAAATGACCAAAAGTATACGATAATCGGTCAGGATGATCCGGCACATATCCGCTATGTGACTCATTTAGTGGATGAAAAAATTAAAGAAATCGGTGAAATGAGTCCGGGGCTCGACACCACAAGAAAGTCTGTTTTAACAGCTGTCAATGTAATGGATGAATATGTGAAACTAAAACAAGAATATGATGACCTCTTAGAGGAAATCGAGAAGCAGGGTAAATAGTTATGGGAGTTATATTATTAATATTACTGGTTATTGGATTAATTACAGGATACCGCAGAGGGCTCGTGCTGCAGCTTCTGCATTTTATCGGTACGATAGCGTCAGTCATCATCGCAGCATTGAACTATGAGACGCTTGCGGCACGGCTGGATTTAATTCTGCCGTATCCTTCAACTGCACAGTCACTGTCAAACCCGGTGTTCCCGGACATCGCGAGTGCAGAATATGCCTACTATGATATGTCGGCGTTTTTCGTTATTTTTATCGTAAGTAAAATTGTAATTCAAATTATCGTCAGTGCATTTGACTACTTTCAGCAGATCAGTGTATTCGGTATTGTCGGAGACGTGCTTGGACTGATTCTCGGTCTGGTAGAGATGTTTTACGTGCTTACGGTCATATTGTTTATGTTTGCATTAATACCGGCTGATTTTACACAGAATCTCATACTTGAATCGTCACTGGCTGAGTTTATAATGGATAATACATTATTCTTATCTGATAAATTTATAGAATGGTTACAGATTGAGTCATAGTGATATGACTCTTTTTTTGGAGGAAAATATGACTAAAAAAGACTTAATTCAATTACTTGAAACAATCGCAACCTATATGGAACTCTCATTAGAGAATCCGTTTAAGATTTCTGCATACAGGAAAGCCGCAGCGGCGCTCGAATCTGACAGCAGAACACTTGATGAAATTGAAACCTTTACGGATATTAAAGGGATTGGTAAAGGCGTCAATGATGTCATTGTTGATTTTGTTGAGACCGGAGAATCCATTGTTTTAAAAGATTTAAAGGAAAGTGTACCGAACGGTTTAATCCGTATGCTGAAAATACCGTCACTCGGACCGAAGAAAATTGCGAAAGTGCATAAGGAACTCGGTGTCACTTCAATAGAAGGGCTGAAAGAAGCCTGTATTAAAAATGAAGTGAGTGCATTGTCCGGCTTCGGAAAAAAGACAGAAGAAAAACTCATCAGTGCCATTGATGATTTACTGACACGTCCGGAGCGTTACCCGATTGAAGCTGTACTTCATTTCCGGGAGCTGGTTGAAAATTACCTGAATGAAAGTCCGCTTGTTGAAAAGTTCAGTGTTGCCGGCAGTGCACGCCGGATGAAAGAGACAAGCCGTGATATCGACTACATCACCATCGTTAATGATGTCGAGCGTTTCACTGATTCTTTCACTGCACAGCCGTTCGTTAAGAGTACAGTGGCACGCGGAGAGAAAAAATTATCCGTAATTGTGACACTTGATTATGAGGAAATTAATGTGGACTTCCGCTTTGTTGCACCGGATGAGTATGCCTCTACACTGCATCACTTTACCGGGTCCAAAGATCATAATGTAAAGATGCGGCAGATCGCAAAGGCCCGAGGGGAGAAAATCAGCGAATATGGTGTTGAAAAAGACGGGAGCATATTAACGTTTGATACAGAAGCGGATTTTTACAATCACTTCAATCTGAATTTTATTCCGCCTGCCATGCGGGAGTCGGGTGAAGAAACAGATCTTGATATTAATGAGATTGTGACACTGGAAGATATTAAAGGCGATATCCACATGCATACAACTTACAGTGATGGTGCATTCTCCATTCGTGAAATGGTGGAAGCATGTATTAATAAAGGTTATGAATATATCGTTATTACGGATCATTCAAAAAGTCTTCAGGTTGCGAACGGTTTATATGAAAACCGTCTGTTAAAACAGGTTGAGGAAGTCAAACAGCTGGACAGTGAGTATAAAGAAATCGATATTTATTCCGGTACTGAAATGGATATATTAAAAGACGGCAGTCTTGACTACAGTGATGATATTTTAAAAGAACTGGACTATGTAATTGCTGCGATTCATTCAAGCTTTCAGCAGAGTGAAGAAGAGATAATGCACCGTCTGGAATCTGCATGCCGGAATCCGTATGTCAGACATATCGCGCATCCGACCGGCCGTTTAATAGGTAAACGTGACGGCTACAGTGTGGATATGGACCGTCTTTTAAAAACAGCGAAAGAAACGAACACAGCTCTTGAAGTAAATGCCAATCCGAGAAGACTGGATTTAAGTGCAGATGTCATCCGGCATCAGGATGTGATGCTCACGGTCAACACAGATGCACACCATATCGATCATCTCGAATTTATGAAATATGGTACCGCAACGCTTCAAAAAGGGCTGATTAAGAAGTCACAGGTCATCAATACAATGGACCGTGAAACATTTAAAGCATTTGTTAATTCTAAAAAATAGAGGGATCAGTCATGAACGAAAGAACATTCAGGACTTTAGAGTTCGATAAAATACTGGATGAAATGAGAACCTATGCGACGAGTAGTAAAACAGCAGAAAAAGTATCACCGGTTCTTGTTTCAACAGACTTAAATCAAGTCAATCTAATGATTGACGAGGTGGATGATGCTCAAGTGATGCTCAGATACCGCCATGTGGAACTGGCAGGCATTACGGATGTTAAAGGGCATGTGAAGCGGGCGGAAATCGGCAGTATGCTTGGTGTGTCGGATTTAAATGAAATTAAAGGACTATTATACCGTAAGTATACATTAAGCGGGTATTTCAGAGTTTCAGGAAAAATCCCCGGTTAAATCCTTCTTTGAATTGCCGGATTTATTATATCTTAAAAATTCAATCCTGTATTGATGAGTCGGGTGTACTGGATCATGCATCAGATAATCTGCTCCGTATCCGGCGTAAAATTAATGCAGAAGAACAAAGAATCAGGGAACGGCTGAATCAGTTAATCCGCGGCGGAAATCAGAAAAAATTAAGTGACAGTATCATCACCATGCGGAATAACCGTTATGTTGTACCGGTGAAAATCGAATACCGCAGTGATTTTAACGGTATCGTCCACGATATGTCTTCAAGCGGCCAAACGGTTTATATTGAACCGATGGCAGTGGTACAGATGACGAATAATATCCAGGGAATGCGGGATGAAGCGGCGGAAGGGAAAAAATTTTGGGGCTTGTGAAAGGAGTTGCGGTCTCAAGGTTTAAAGCAGATGATTACCTGCATCACGGTTGGTTTTCCCAAAAGCAAAATAGGTCAATTTACCCCTTTGGGGCCAAACCGGTGGCGCTGAAACCGGGGGACTCTATCTGCCTGGTGCGTTCCATCCGTTAATTGACACTGAGTCGGTCGTGAAAAATGATATTATTATGAATGAAGAAACAAAAGCGGTAATGATTACCGGACCGAACACCGGGGGTAAAACCGTGACACTGAAAACAGTCGGTTTTCCTTGGGTGGCCATCCGGTATCCTCCGGCAAGGACGGAGTTCTTAAAATATTTACAAAGTATTAAGGATATCGGGGAGGGGAGAAGCCCATTGAACAGCCCACTGTCCCACTTTCTCCAGCCATTTAACGAATACGAGGATATTTAATAAAAAACGGATAACAGAATCTTGGGCTTCGGGAATCTCCGGAACCGCCCCCTGAAAAGGGGCGGCCTTAATCAGTATTATTAACTTTCTGATGCTCCGTTCCAAATCGCAACAACCCATTACCCCGGCACGAAATCTTTCGGCTATACCAGAGATAAAATTCGTTAAGGGTGTTGAGTTCGATGTCAATACGCTGTCTCCAACGTACCGTCTTCTTATGGGGATACCGGGAAAATCCAATGCATTTGAAATTTCCAATAAACTTGGACTAAAACCGAGTATTATTAAACGGGCGAGAACACTTGCCGGTCAGGATAATCATGAAGTGAATGACATGATTACTGCACTTGAACGGCATACAACCCATGCCCGTGATAATGAATATGAAACGACTGAAATATTAAAAAATGCAGAAAAACTCCAGTCTGAGTTAAAGCGCCACTACGATGACTTTGAAACATATAAAGAAAAACTGAACAAGTCTGCCAGGGAAGCTGGGAACCGAATTATAAAAGAGGCTGAAGTGCAGTCGGAAGAAATCATTCAGACGCTTGAAGCGATGAAAAAAAGCGGTGCGGATTCTATTCAGGAACACGAAATTATTGAGCAGAGAAAACAGCTGAAAGATTCTTATCACCAGCAGTCACTGAAGCAGGAAGTGGCAGAGAAGAATAAAGATGTAATTCAGACGGGTGATGAAGTCGACGTGCTGTCCTACGGTCAAAAAGGTGAAGTTCTGTCTGTAGAAGATAATGAGGCAGTGGTTCAGATGGGCATTATCAAGATGAAAGTACCGATGGATGAACTGAAGAAACGAAAAAAAGAAAAGATTACAAAACCTGTATCCAGACGAATCGGCAAACAGGCAGTGAAACGTTCTCTGGATTTACGGGGTGAACGCTATGAAGATGCATTGATCAGACTGGATCAATATCTGGACCAGGTGTTGTTATCCAGTTACGGTGAAGTTGAGATTATACACGGTAAAGGAACCGGTGCACTGCAAAAAGGTGTCCAGCAGTTCTTGAAGAAACATAAAAAAGTGAAATCGTTCAGAAGCGGTCTTCCGAATGAGGGCGGCTTCGGGGTAACGGTTGTTGAAATGAAGTAGGTGTGAATCAATGGATAATTTTGATATGTATAAACTTGCCAAAGTACTGTTCTGGGTAGCGGTGTATTTATCTGGGGTTTTAATGTATTTATTTATTTGCGACTTGGGAATTCCATTGAGTCTTTCTGAGCTGGTTTTTAATTGGTTTATAAATTGAAAGTATGGAGGAATACGAATGGCTTTATATGATGTGAATGACCAAAACTTTAAAGATGAAATTTCCAGCGGCGTAACGCTTGTGCTTTTGGGCCTTGGGCCCCCCCCTTTAAAATGATTGGCCGGACTTAGGGGGTCGCAGGGAAGTTGACCGGTAAACCCCGACATTGCTAAACTTGATTTGATGGAATGGGCTACCCAAGTGAATCGGTGTAAGGTATTCAACCTTATCTTTTAAAGACGGCGAACCGGTAGATAAAGTGGTTGGTTTCCAGCCGAAAGAACAACTCGTTCAATTAATTGAAAAACACGTATAATTAAAAGCCGCCGAAAGGCGGTTTTTTTATATAAAGGTTTAGAGGGATAACCATGTCAGAATTAAAACTAAAACTATCCGTGCTGCCGACAGAACCGGGATGTTATTTAATGAAAAATAATCACGGTGAGATTATCTATGTCGGTAAGGCGAAAAATTTAAGAAATCGAGTGAAGTCCTATTTTACAGGCGCACATGATGAGAAAACAATGCGTCTGGTTAAAGAAATCACGGATTTTGATTTTATTGTCACTTCAACAGAAGTAGAGTCACTATTACTTGAATTAAATTTAATCAAAAAACATCAGCCGAGATACAATATTTTGCTGAAAGATGATAAAAGCTATCCATTTATTAAAATCACTAAAGAAAAGCATCCGAAACTGATTGTCACCCGGGTCGTTAAGCCGTCAACCGGCATATATTTCGGTCCGTATCCCAATGCATACATTCACGCAAAGAAACTGCGGACAAATTTTACCATGAAAATTAAACCCGATCCGGAAAAAAATTGGCTTGTTTTATTATCGGACAGTCCCTTTGGGCCCCATTTTATATGATGTGGAGCAGGCGCAGTATGATGAGATGAAAGCGGGTATTACACGTTTCTTGAATGGTGACACTGAACAAATTATGTCAGACCTTAAATCAAAGATGGGTGATGCGGCTGAGAAACTGGAGTTTGAAAAAGCAAAAGAATACCGGGATTTAATGGGACACGTAGAAAATACGATGATGAAACAGAAAATGATGACGTCTGATATGTCGGCCCGTGATGTTATCGGCTACAGTGTTTCAAAAGGCTGGATGGCTGTATCCGTCCTGTTTGTAAGAAACGGAAATTTAATTGAAAAAAAAGCAGAACTGTTTCCAATTAACGATGATATAGAAGAAGAGTTTTTCAGGTTTATTGTCCAGTTCTATGATTTAAACTCGAGTCTTCTGCCAAAAGAAGTGCATATACCGAAAGAATTTGATTTAAATATTATACAAGAGGCGTTGGAATCAAAAGTAATTCAGCCGTCACGCGGTCAGAAAAAAGAAATGGTGGCATTAGCCAAGAAAAATGCAGATATCGCAGTGTCGAATAAGTTTGATATGATTGAGCGTGATGAAGCAAGAACAATCAAAGCGATTGAAGCGCTTGGAGATGCACTGAATATTGAAACCCCTGTACGTATCGAAGCATTTGATAACTCCAATATTCAAGGTGTGGATCCGGTCAGTGTCATGGTCTCATTTATCGATGGAAAACCCAGTAAAAAAGATTATAGGAAATATAAAATCAAAACAGTAAAAAATGTGGATGATTACGCTTCGATGGCAGAAGTTGTCGGGCGCAGATACACGAGAGTATTAAAAGAAGGACTGCCGCTGCCGGACTTAATTATTGTCGACGGTGGTCTTGGACATATGAATATAGTAAAAGATGTACTCGAGAATGAATTGTCTCTAGATATTCCAGTCGCAGGACTGGCGAAAAATGATAAACATAAAACTGCGGAATTATTATTTGGTGATGGCGGGAAAATAGTAGCACTGAAAAAGAACTCACAGAGTTTTTATCTGCTTCAGAGGATTCAGGATGAAGTCCACAGATTTGCGATTAGTTTTCATAGAAATACCAGACGGAAAAACTCAGTCACTTCAGTATTGGATGGGATTGAAGGTGTGGGACCGAAGCGGAAACAGAAACTGCTCCGACATTTCGGGTCAATCAAGCGTATGTCTGAGAAATCTCTTGATGACTTTAAAGAAATTGGCATACCGGAAAATACTGCCGAAAAGATTATCGAGGCACTAAAAAGTAAATAATAATTATGTCCAGCTGTACTCGGGAATTGATTTGATTCCTGAGTACAGTTTTTTGTATTTAAATCCATTTATGTTTTTAAAATCTATAATTGAAATATTATGGATATAATGGTAACGTTATGACTAAGTTTTAGAAAATTCTAACATTAATTAAGAACCAGGAAAGGAGCACTATAATGTTTAAGTCAAAAATTATTTTCTTATTTGTAGTTTCTTTAATGCTCGTTGGCTGCGGCAACCGGGAAGATATGATGGATTATATTGATGTTGAGTTTTCAGGTATTGATACGAGAGGAACAGCCGAGTACATATTTGTTGAGGATAGTTTTCTCGAAAGTCTCTATGGAACATCCACCTTGGATGAATTGGATATGGAGCAGCAGGATGAACTTTATGATGCAGGAGAAGCAAGTGAAATCACTTTAGATAATGACAGTAACTTGGAAAATGGAGACACCGTGACAGTAACTGTAGGGGTTGATGAGGATAGGACTGAAATTCTTTCTGGTGGATCAGAACAGGAATTTGAAGTGGAAGGATTGTCTGAAGGGACCACTGTAGATGCAGCATATTTTGAAGATAATGTTTCAGCAAGCTTCGATGGTGTAGACGGCAGAGGTGATGTTCGAAATTAATCAATCTTTCGATGAAAATTTTCCTGAAGTGAGTTTTGATGTAGAAAATGACGGTGAATTGTCCAATGGTGAAAGTGCAGTGTTCACAGTGGATGATAATTCTTTTAATCGTTTAAGCCAGTCGGATTATATACTTATGAAGATAAGATTATGATATGGTGCATCAGATTGTATCTAATCCAGCATGGTTAATATTCTATATTGTGAGTTTAATTTCTATTGTATTCCATTTTGCAAACGGTTTATGGTCGTTCATGATTACATGGGGTATTACGCAGTCTGACCGTTCACAAAAATTATGGGTGTCATTGCTGCTGTTTTATTTGTTGTAATCAGTGGTATCGGCTTACAAGCAATTTTTGCGTTCATATAAAAAGAGGAGTGTAAAACATGGCGAATAATAAAATTATCGTCGTCGGTGGAGGACTGGCTGGTTTAATGGCAACAATTAAAGCAGCTGAATCAGGTGCAGAAGTTGATTTGTTTTCAATAGTACCAGTGAAACGTTCTCATTCTGTTTGTGCCCAGGGCGGTATAAACGGTGCAGTAAACACCAAAGGTGAGGGGGACTCTCCTTATCTTCATTTTGACGACTCAGTCTACGGCGGTGACTTTCTTGCAAATCAACCGCCTGTTCAGGCAATGTGCGAAGCAGCACCGAAAATCATTCACCTGCTTGATAGAATGGGTGTAATGTTTAATAGAACATCTGAAGGGCTTCTTGACTTCAGACGTTTCGGCGGAACTTTAATGCACAGAACCGCATTTGCGGGAGCAACAACCGGCCAGCAGTTACTATATGCACTGGATGAACAGGTGCGTAAACATGAAGTGGATGGTCTGGTAAATAAATATGAAGGCTGGGAATTCCTCGGTGTCGTTTTGGATGACGAAGGCCGTGCACGTGGGATTACAGCTCAAAATATAAATAATGCTGAAATCAGTACATTTAAATCTGATGCAGTAATTATGGCAACAGGTGGACCGGGAATTATTTTCGGTAAATCCACCAACTCAATGATTAACACAGGTTCTGCAGCTTCTGTTGTATACCAGCAGGGTGCTGTATATGCGAATGGTGAATTTATCCAAATTCACCCGACCGCAATTCCGGGTGATGATAAACTTCGTTTGATGAGTGAATCTGCACGTGGTGAGGGCGGCCGTGTATGGACATATAAAGACGGCAAACCATGGTATTTCCTCGAGGAGAAATATCCTGACTATGGAAACCTGGTACCGCGTGATATCGCAACACGTGAAATCTTTGATGTTTGTGTTAACCAAAAACTTGGTATTAACGGGGAGAACATGGTATATCTGGATTTATCTCATAAAGATCCTAACGAGCTTGATATTAAGCTTGGTGGTATTATTGAAATCTATGAGAAATTTACTGGTGATGACCCGCGTAAAGTACCGATGAAAATCTTCCCTGCCGTTCATTATTCAATGGGTGGTTTGTACGTTGATTATGATCAGATGACAAACGTTCCCGGACTTTTTGCAGCCGGTGAATGTGATTATTCACAACATGGTGGGAACCGCTTAGGTGCGAACTCATTACTGTCTGCAATTTACGGTGGAAGTGTCGCTGGACCAAATGCGATTGAGTATGTTAAAAATCTTGATTCATCCTATGAGGACTTAGATGACTCACTTTATGAAAAGTTCAAAACTCAGGAAGAAGAGAAGTTTGACAATATTTTAAACATGGACGGCGAAGAGAATGCGTATGTTATCCACAAGGAACTCGGTCAGATTATGACGGATAACGTAACTGTGGTACGTGAAAATGAAAAATTACTTGAAACAGATAAGAAAATCCTTGAATTAATGGATAGATATCAAAACATTAATATCAATGATACTAAGAAGTGGAGTAACCAGGCGGCATTCTTTACACGTCAATTATGGAATATGCTTGTTCTCGCACGTGTCATTACAATTGGTGCATATAACCGTAACGAATCACGCGGCGCACATTATAAACCTGAATTCCCTGAACGTAATGATGAAGAATGGCTGAAAACTACTAAGGCATACTTCGAGGGTAAAAGCGAGGCACCGCGTTTTGAATATGAAGATGTGGATATCAGCTTAATCCCGCCTCGTAAACGTGATTACTCCAAAAAATCTTCAGGAGGGAGTAAAAAATAATGGCAGATAAAGTAATTAAATTATCGATAAAACGTCAGGAAAATCAAGAATCTTCATCTTATTGGGAAGACTTTGAGGTTCCTTACAGAGAGAATATGAATGTTATCAGTGCTTTGATGGAAATTCAGCGTAACCCGGTAAACAGTAAAGGTCAAAAAACGACCCCTGTAACTTGGGATATGAGCTGTCTGGAAGAAGTCTGTGGTGCATGTTCAATGGTGATTAATGGTAATGCCAGACAGTCTTGTACGGCATTGATTGATCAATTTTCCCAGCCGATCAAACTGGAACCGATGTCTACGTTCCCTATAGTAAAAGATTTACAAGTTGACCGATCATTTATGTTCGACAGTCTAAAACGTGTACAGGCATGGGTGCCGATAGATGGTACTTATGACCTTGGTCCCGGACCGAGAATGCCTGAGAAAAAACGTCAGACTGCTTATGAAATGTCTAAATGTATGACTTGTGGTGTATGTTTGGAAGTATGTCCAAATGTAAACAGTAAATCAAATTTCATGGGTGCTGCACCGATTAGTCAGGTTCGTTTATTCAACCTTCACCCGACTGGTAATATGACTAAGAATGAACGTCTCGATGCATTAATGGGTGCCGGTGGTATTTCTGAATGCGGGATGGCACAAAACTGTGTGAAAGCATGTCCTAAAAACATTCCTTTAACCACATCTATTGCTGCAATGCAGAGAGAAACAACATTCCATATGTTTAAATCGTTCTTTGGAAGTGACCATCAAGTAGATTAATCCGATTTAAAATAGGTCATGGAAATAGGAAGAGACTTCATTGTCTCTTCCTATTTTTTTACTTTGATATACGTTATACTTGAATAAATAAACATTAAGGACTGGAGAATATGACAGATAAAGAAAAAATCATCTCGATGGAAAAATCACTTCGATATATTTCCGCCCATGTCAGAGCGCATGGACGGGAGATATTAAAAGAATATGAATTATCACCGCTGCAGTTTGTCGCATTACAATGGGTCGGTGATAAAGACGGTATTACAATCGGTACCCTGTCCAGCCGTCTGTACCTGGCGCATTCTACTACGACGGATATTGTGGATAAGCTTGAAGATAACGGTTTTGTACAACGCCATAAATCAGAGCGTGACAAACGTTTGGTAATTATAAAAATGGAAGACAAAGGGAAAGAAATCATTTCTGCTGTGATTGCCAAGCGAGTGTCATATATTTCACAAATAACGAGTCACCTTTCTGAAGAGGACAAAGAAATACTGCCGGTTATATTGGAGTCTGTGCTTCATGAAAGTGAACAATATTTCCATGAGTAAACCGATTGGTGTAATGGATTCAGGTGTCGGCGGCTTAACAGTCGTCAGAGAAATTATCCGGCAGCTGCCTGATGAAGAAATACTATATTTTGGTGATATCAAAAGATGTCCTTACGGTGAGAAAAGCCTTGCGGATGTCAGGAAGTATACAATAGAGGTTGCAGATTATTTAGTGAAGAACGGTGTAAAAATGATTGTAGTGGCATGTAATACTGCGACTGCAGCCGCACTGGATATTCTGGAAGAGAGATATGATATTCCTGTAATCGGTGTCATTGATCCGGGAGCAAGAAGTGCGATACAAAGCAGTAATAACCGAAAAGTCATTGTACTTGCGACGAGGGGTACAGTAAATTCAGGAGCCTATAAAGATGAAATACTACATCTTAATAAGAACTTTCAGGTCGAAAGTCTGGCATGTCCAAAATTTGTGCCGCTAGTGGAAGAAATGCGGTATAAAGACCGAATGGTATCACGTATTGTTGTCCATCAGACTTTAAAGGGTCTGTACCATTCTGATGCAGACACAGTGATTCTAGGATGTACGCATTATCCACTTCTTGCGATGGAAATACAGGACTACTTTGGAGACGGTAAAAAGGTCATTGATTCAGGGTATGAAACAGCCCGTGATGTCAGTGCGATTTTAACATATCAAAAAGCACACAGTGCGCCGAGGGACGGTGTGACACATACTATTTTAGTCCACGGGGATAGTGAGCGGTTTGAATATATTTTAAAAGACTGGATGCCGTTTACTTCATATAAAATAAAAGAAATTGAATTATAGGTGGGAGCATATGAAAAGAATTGTAATTGCGAGTGGTAATAAAGGTAAAATTGTTGATTTTCAGGCAGTGTTTAAAGACTATGAAATTATTCCAATCAAAACATTGATTCCTGACTTTGAAGTAGAAGAAACAGAAAATACATTTCAGGGTAATGCAAGATTAAAATCTGAAAATGCAGCAGCACAGCTGAATCTTCCGGTAATCAGTGATGATTCAGGACTGTCAGTGAATGCTTTAAACGGAGAGCCCGGCGTTTACTCTGCGAGATATTCGGGAATAAGTGCGACAGATGAGAAGAATAATGAAAAGCTGCTTAAAGAACTGGAAGGTGTTGAAGACAGAACAGCATACTTCACCTGTGTGATTGCACTCTCCATTCCGGGAGAGGAAACAAAAACTTATGAAGGCAGACTTTATGGTGAAATTCTTACTGAAGCTTCCGGTGACGGTGGATTTGGATATGATCCATTATTTAAAACAGAAGATGGCATTCATCTCGGGCATGTTTCAGCCGAAGAAAAAGCGGAAATCAGCCACAGACGAAAAGCTTTGGATGAATTAAGAAAAGATACATCATTATTTGATACATTAACTAATTCATAAGGGTGATTTTAGATGAAAGTACTTATAGTCAGTGACAATCATAGTGAAAAAGGAATTGTATATGATGTGTATTCTGAAAATGCAGGCGATTTAAATCTGCACTTAGGGGATAGTGAATTTAATTATGACGACAGCGAACTCAGCCATTTTTATCGTGTGAAAGGAAATTGTGATGCAGACCAAAGATTTCCTGTCGAAGAGTTTGACAATGCATCTTCGGTTTTTTTAACCCATGGTCATTTATATGGTATTAAATCAAATCGGAGAGAATTAGCTAAACGTGCTTCAGAATATGATGCGAAATATGCAGTCTACGGCCATTCTCATATTGCTCTTGCTGAAAATGTTGATGGTGTGTACTGTATTAACCCGGGGAGCATATCACTTCCAAAAGGAAAGTGGGAAGCGAGCTACTGCGTGCTTGATACAGATGAAGATATTGTGACGTTTTACAACCGTGAACATGATGTAATAGAGACGGTAGATTTAAG